>CM053770.1:463759335-463775440 GCA_028658325.1 Potorous gilbertii
ATTGTCTCTCCTGGATCTATTTTCCAGGTCAGTTGTTTTTCCAATGAGATATTTCACATTCTCTTCCATTTTGTCATTCTTTTGGTTTTGTTTTGTGATTTCTTGGTTTCTCAGAAAGTCATTAGTCTCCACCTGTTTTATTCTAATTTTGAGAGAACTATTTTCCTCAGTGAACTTTTGAACCTCTTTTCCCACATTACTAATTCTGCTTTTGAAAGCATTCTTCTCCTCATTGGCTTTTTGAACCTCTTTTGCCAATTGAATTAGCCTCTTTTTCAAGGTGTTATTTTCTTCAGCATTTTTTGGGTCTCCTTTATTAAGGTATTGACCCATTTTTCAAGCTTTTCTTGCATCTCTCTCATTTCTCTTCCCGGTTTTTCCTCCACCTGTCTAATTTGATTTTCAAAATCCTTTTTGAGCTCTTCCATGCCCTGAGCCCATTGGATATCTATTTCAGATGTTTAGAATACAGAAGCCTTGACTCCTATGTCTTTACCTGATGGTAAGCATTGTTCTTCCTCATCAGAAAGGAAAGGTGAAACCATGTTCCCCAAGAAAATAACCTTCTATAGTCTTATTTTTTTTCCCTTTTCTGGACATTTTTCCAGCCAGTTACTTCTGAGATTCCTCTCCATTCCCAGCCTAGGTCCTCCCAGCTAGTGTTTGGGGTCTGAGATTCAAATGCTGCTCCCCAGCCTCAGGGCTTTTGGGGGCTGGCCAGCTACTATTCAGGGTAAGAGTAAATCAGGTTCTCAGATGGGGGCAGGGCCGCCTCCCAGGCTCAGTTCACTCAGGGGGTTTATGCAAAGACCTTTTGTAATAGAGCTCCTGCCTGCTCTGGGAGCCTCTGGCCACCACTGCCTCTGCTGCTGCCTCCTGAGGGGGCCTGAGTTATGGAGACACCCTGCTCGCCTCTCATCCAGTCCAGAAGTCTCTCTCACTGACCTGTAGCATCTTTGAGTGGAGGGACCCTCACAGTTGCTGGAGATTCTTTCCCTGAAGCCTGCTCGGATCTGCTCCTCTCAGGCCATGTGGCCAAGGCAGAACAGAGCTCCATTCCTGTCCAGTGTGCAATGGACCTTTGGGATCTTTTTTCATGGGTCTTTGGAATGGAAATCTCCTTCACTCCATCGCTGCACGGCTTCCACTGCTCCAGAATTTGTTGGCAGTTCTTTTTACAGGAAATCCATAGGCTGTAGGTTCATAGCTAGCATATGTGAATCTTTCTACTCTGCCATCTTGGCTTCTCCCCCTCCATTCTAATATTTAAAGAGCTATTTTCTTCAGTGAGCTTTTGAATCTCCTTTTCTATTTCTCTAATTCTGCTGTTTAAGGCATTCTTCTCCTCATTGGCTTTTTGAACCTCTCTTCCCAATTGAGTTAGCCTGCTTTAAAAGGTGTTATTTTCTTCAACTTTTTTTGCATCTCCTTTAGCAAGTTGTTGACTCTCTTTTCATGATTTTCTTCCATTTTTCTCATTTCTCTTCCCAATTTTTCCTCCACCTCTCTTGATTTTCAAAAGCTTTTTTGTGCTCTTCCATGGCCTGAGACAACTGAATATTTTTTTTGGATGTTTGTGATACAGAAGCCTTGACTTTTCTGTCTTTCCCTGACAGTAAGCATTGTTCTTCCTCATCAGAAAGGGTAGGAGAAGATATCTGGTCACTAGGAAATTAACCTTCTATACTCTTATTTTTTTCCCCCTTTTTTGGGCATTTTCCCAACCCGTTAGTTGACTTTTGGGTCCTTTGTCAAGAGTAGGATATACTCTGACAATCTGTAAGGTCTCAGTTCCTCCAAGGTGGCATCATAGTCAAGAGTGTACACTGGTCTGGGAACAAGAAGAAACTTTTGTGCTCAGAATATGTTAGTAGTAGTTTTGTCTCCACATTCACCTGGCCTCCAGTTCCACCAAGCCAGCACTGGAGGCTGAGATTCAGATAAGCTGCTCAATTCCCCAGGGGTTTTAGGTGGAGTCAAGGCTCCCCTTCAGTGTGAGATAAAGATCAGCTACTCAAATTCCCCTGCAGAATTAGGTGGAGGCAGGGCCAGTACAAAGGACTGGGGTAAGAATCAGCTACTCAGTTCTCCCAGGGGGTTTCACAAAGCAACAATGGATTTGGGCTGCCATGGGAGCTGCTGTGGTCCCATGCAGCCTCTGCTGCCTCCTGAGGCTGGTACTATGAGAAGAACCTGTTCCTTTCTCAGCCAGCTGAAAAAACCCTCTCACTGACCTTTGGTGCCTATGGGTTAAGGGGTCTGCAAACTACCACTACTGCCACTGGAAATTTCATCCCTGAGGCCTGCTCAGGCCTTCTTCCCAGCACCATGCCTCATGGGCAAGGCTGGGCTGGGGTCAGCTCTACATCCAGTGCAACAGACCTTTCTCATTGGCCTTTCAGGTCTCCCTGGGCTGGAAATCTCCTCCATTACACTGTTCTGTAGCTTCTGCTGCTCTAGAATTTGTTGAGAGTCTTTCTTAACAGGTATTTTATGGGATGTAGGGGAAGAGCTAGTGTATATGCATGTTTCTACTACTCCATCTTGGCCCTGCCCTCCCCAAAATGAAGAATTAAAGAAGAAAAGAAACAAGGAAAGAAGAAAAGGGAAGAAGAGAGGGAGAGAAAGTAGGGAGGAAGGAAGAATAAACATTTTTTTCTAATTAAATTATTTTGAGTTTTTAATATTCACTTCCAAAAAATTTTGTATTTTGAGTTTTCTTCCCATCTCCCACTTCACCCCACCCCAGGACAGTATATATGCTGGTTACTTTCTCCTCCAATCTACCCTCCCTTCAGTCACCCCCACCGTCTTTTCCCCTTTCCTTCTATTTTCCTGTAGGGCAAAATAGATTTCTATACCCCATTGTCTATAGATCTTATTTCCTGGTTGGAGAGAAAAACAATTCTTAACATACATTTCTAAAGCTTTGAGTTTCATATTCTCTTCCTCTCCCCCTCCCCACCCAATTAAGAAGGCAAGCAATTCTATATAGTTTATGCATATGCAGTCAGGCAAAACACTTCCATAACAGTCATGTTGTGACAGACTCACTGTATTTCTGTCTATCCTATTCTGCCCTCCATTTATTCTATTCTTTCCTTTGACCTGTCCTTCTACAAAAGTATTGCTTCCAATTACCTAGTCCCCTAATCTGTGGTCCCTTCTATTATACCCCCTTTCTTTTCTTCTCCCCTCCCCTGCTTTTCTGTAGGGCAAGGTAAACTTTCATACCCAATTTAGTGTGCATGCTACTCCCTCCTGAAGGCAAATCCAATAAAAATAAGGCTGAGGTCCTTGAGACTATGCCATAGAATATGTGTGAAATATATGCACATACATACACACACATATATGAATATACATGTTTGCATAAATGTGAAATGTTTATGTACATTTGTATATATTTATATATCCATACCAAATATATACACATATAGTCACTGCACACATATGTATGAACAAACATGTACACATAGGTGCCCATAATATATTTATATATATGTATATGCACAACATATATATATATATATATATTCATATATACATATGTATACATATAGATGTCTGTGTGTTTGTCCTTTGTTTCTAAAGAACATCATGTCATCAGAGAAATAATGACATGATTTGCACTTGACTTTGTTTTGAGTGAGGGAGGACTATGCAGGTCACCTGCCTCATTTCTCCTCCAGAATCATCTGAATCCAGTGACCAGACATTCAACAGGATGACTGGAGATGACCCAGGATGAGGCAATTTGGGGTAAGTGATTTGCCGAAGATCACACAGCTAGTGAGTGTCAAGTGTCTGAGGTGAGATTTGAACTCAGGTCCTCCTGACTCCTGCACTGGTGCTCTATCTACTGAGTATGTTATATTTGGATGTTTAAAATAAAGCTCTGAAGTAGCAGGACAAGGATGATTATTTCTATTTCAAAAATGAGAAAATTGAGGTACCAAGAGGGTTAATGACTTTCCCAAGGTTACACAGATATTCAGAAAATGACAAAATATTTAATCCTTGTCTGATGCCCCTTCCATTATCCTGTAATCTCAGATATCCTGAAGCCCTGAAACGTCCTAAGATGTTGGGCTTCAGTATTAAGAACTGAAATGGTCAACGGAATTTCATTATTACTGATATCTATTACTCACTAATGTTTTACAAACAAATTTCATAAGCATTTATTAAATTCACATTAAGAATTACCTATTGTGCTATGCACTAGGGATAGAAACAATCACACACACATACACACACGCATATACATACATATGCAGGGAATAAAACACTGTTCTTGCCCTCAGGGACTTTATATTCCAGTGAGATGAAACAACATTTACACAGAAGAATCAATAAAAAATATACTCAACACTGAAAAGAAAAGGTAAATGTAAAATAATTCAGATGAAGAGATAGAGATCATTAAGCTCTACACAAATCAGGAAGGGCTTCATGTAGCTGCTAAATCTTGAGCTGAATCTTGAAGTCAGAGCTTCCAAGAGACAGAAGTGAAGAGGGTAATTTCATATTGTATAGTGGTTGGTTGTTGTCCTTCATTCTCAAAGAGGACCAAAATAACATCACCATGATAAAGTCAAGTTTCAAAGTATATAACTGTGGCTGATCAGACCAACACAAGCTCAAGATACTCTACCACAGACTGGGTACAAAGAGTCCTTTTGAACATTTGGGGTGGATACTCCCAATTTGTCCATCCTATGTTTCTTCATGCTGTGTCAATTCTACTTTCCTCATAGAACAGCACCCTTTCTGATGTGGGCATGTCATGCTGAGTAGTCCTGTGCCAGTGCCTCCCATGTCACACAACCAAGTCCAAAGTTATTAAAACAGACCTTAAGTGTATTCTTGTATCACTTCTTCTGAGCAACATGTGATTTCCTGCCCCATGAAAGCTCTCCTTAAAATAGTCTTTTTTGGAAAGCATGCATTTTACATTTGAACAACCTGGCCAGCCCATCTGAGTTGCGCTCTCTGAAGAAGAGTTTGAATACTTGGCAATTTAGTTAGAGCAAAGACCTTTGTGTCTGGTACCTTATCTTGCCAGGTGATCTTCAGAATGCTCCGAAGACAGTTCAAAAAGAAGCAATTCAGTTTTCTGGTATGATGCTGGTAGACTGTCCATGTTTCCCAGGCATACAACAGTGAGGTCAGCACAACAGCTCTGTGGAGCTTCAGTTTGGTAATCAATGTAATGCCTCGTCTCTACTATACTTTTCTTTGGAGCCTCTCAAACTGAGCTGGCTCTGACAATGCATGTGTCAACTTCATTGTCAATGTGTACATCCCTGAAAAGTAAACTACCAAGGTAAGTGAACTTACCCACAGCATCCAAAATTTCTCAATTTGTAATAAGTGATGGTTCCATATGTGGATGGTGTGGTGGTGACTGATGGAGCACCTGTGTTTTCTTGGTGTTATTAGGCCAAAATTAGCACAGGCAGCAGAGAATTAATTCATACTTTGTTGCATCTCAGCTTCAGAGGCTACACTGAGTGCACAATCATCTGCAAACAGATAATCATGCACCAACACTCCATCCACTTTGGTCTTGGCTTATAGCTTTTTCAAATTGAAGAATTCACCATTAGTGTATCACTAAACTTGAAGCCATATTCTTCCTCATTAAAAGCATTTGACAACATGGCTGAAAACATCATGCTAAAAAGCATGAGAGTCATACACAATCCTGTTTCACTCCATTGGTGACTGGGAACTGTCCCAAAGCCGGGAAAACTTGCCATTATGAAATTGCCGTACAATTCTAATGAACCTCTCTCAGCAATGAAATTTTGACATAATATTCCACAATCCCTCACAATAAGCCCTTAAAGGCTTTGGTCAGATCTACAAACACTGTGTGCAGACCTCTGTTCTACTCGTGGCATTTCTCCTTGATTTTTCATGCAGCAAACAACATATTGACTATTCCTTGGTCCTTTTAGAAGTTAAACTGGCTTTCAGGTAGATTCCCATCTTCCAGGTGAAGGATCACCCCATTAAAGAGGACTCTAGCAAGAATCTTACCAACAATGACTAAAAGAGAGGCCCTCCTTTGATTGTTGCAAGACAATCTATTTCCTTTGCCTTTATAGAGATGGACAATGGAGACATCCTTGAAATCCTGGGGGATAACCTTCTCTTGACATATAACCTGGAAATTTTCAGTCACCTTTCATATGAGCAATGGTCTCCCTACCTTGTAAATCTCAACTGGAATAGAATCAGCACCAGATACTCTGCCTCAGGGAAGGAGGTACTCAAAACCTCTTCTTCAGTTGGAAGTTCAGCTAAGGAGGGGTTGACTTCAATCTGAGGTAAATGGCCAGTAGCCTCAGCATTGATTGATGACAGTCTGTTGAGAACACTATGGAAGTGTTCAACTCATCTCTCTAGGATCATGTCCTTATAATTAATCAATATGGCCCCATCAGCACTGAGTAGTTGTGATGTACTACAGGTTTTTGGTCCATAAATAGCTTTCAGGAAATCATAAAAGTGCTTTGGATTTTTACTATCAACATAGAATTGAATTGCATCTGCCTTTTTACTGAACCAGGAAACTTGTATCTCTCTGAGCTTTGCTTGTACTTTACTTTTGATGGAATTAAATGTTGCCTTCTTAAAGATGAATGAACTACCTTGCTGGTAAATTCTGTGGAGTTCTCATTTTTTCATTTAGCAGCTTATGAATGTGCTTATTATTTTCATCAAACCAGTCTTGGTGTTTGCAAGTGTTCTAACTCAGATGAGCAAATGCAATGCTGTACACCAAATCTCTGAAAGCTGTCCACTCCTTTTCCACTCCACTGTTGCCAACTGCTCAACTTTCCCTCCAAATAGTGACAAACTGTTCATGCTCATAAAAGAGTTCTAATTTGTTGTTGTTAATACCCTTTTTTGTTGTTGTTAATACCCTTTTTTGTTGTTGTTAATACCATTTTGTCTTGGGGGTGGCACTTTTGATGAATGTGAGTATTTGGCTTGGAAAGGATAAGTCTATGATCAGCCCAACACTCTGCACCACACATTGCCTTCATCACTCACACATCTTGTCTGTCTTTCCTCCTTACAGTCACCATAGTCTGTTAGATGCCAATATTTCCTGTGAGATTACATCCATGAAGTTTTATTGTGTTTAGGTAAATGGAAAAACAGTGTTAGTGATGAGAATGTCATGCAACGCACAAGTCTTCAGCAGTCAATGATCATTCCTGTTCCTGTTTTCAAGTTCATTTCTTCCTAGAACTCCCTGTCAAGTCTGGTATTCTGAGCCTACTCTAGCATTGTAGCCACCCAGATTTATAAGCTTGTCCTCTTTTGGGACATTGATGATAAGTGTCTCTAGGTCTTGTTTTTCCTTGACATCATTAGGATTACTCATGGTGGGAGCAAGGGTACTGATGACAGTGGTATGTCATTTTCCTGCAAGTGGCAATCTCGTTGTAATTCACTCCTTTTGGCAGACATACCAGCTTGCTGACTAGATTAGTTTTGATTGTAAAACCTACACCAGCTTCATAGTGTTCCTCTTCACTGTGGCCAGAAAATGTGTATCTAGAAAATGTGTACAGAAAATGTGTATCTAGCTCTGACTTCAGTAAGCTGACCTTCATTTGCCAGCCTTGTTTCACTCATGACTGTTATTTGGATGCTATACCTGTTGAGTTCTCTTGCAAGATGAGCAGTTTATCTTTCAGGTTTACTGGATTTTGTGCTGTTTATCAGTGTATACACATTCCATGCACCAATGGTGAGTGGAATCATCTTTGCAGATGTTTTTGTACATTTTGTGCATTTTTTGTATTTCAACCACAGAGTGGAATTCCCTGCCTGCTGCAGTAATCAGGTCAGGGATGATTAAGCAGACAATTTTTAGGGCAGCTTTTCTAGCCCCCTTCCTCACATCAGGAGATGAGCAGTGCAATCCTTAAAAGGCTGCTGAGATACTCAGGGGGCTGCTGAATCCCACTGCCGCTTCCAGTAAGAAACAACGCTGTGGGTTGCCTGTGTACGGGGTTGTCACTACAGCTCCCAGTGTATCTGCACCTGCTGCTCCATCACTTGCCTATTGCCATAGGACTTTGAGGTAAAATAATAAAATGGTATGGATGATGTCTTTTGATTCATGCATAAATTGAATTTAAGTGAAGCAGAGTTGCACGAATTAATTGGGGTGTGTGTAGGGTGTATTCAGGGACCACCAACACCTTTGGTGTGATGCCTACTGAGTCCTTTTCAGGGGTGCTTTTCACCTTTGGTGTCCACCTGTTCCACTCAGCTCTCACCTGTGACTCCAAGAAGCTGCAGCATCTGCAGTGACTACACCCCAATAAACTATTTCAGCAGATGGATCAAACCAGGTTGACGGTAATCAAAGGTTCTCAAACCCATTGGTGAGTTAGGGGAGTGTTTACCCCAAGCATGTGAAGACTTCCCTTGGTGGAATGGATGGATGAGAACAATTTGTTCCAATAGCCATGAAGGTAGCTGAAATAGGCAACGTGGAGTGCTTAGAGCTTGGTTAGGCATGGATGAAGCCAAGGTCATCCACTGCACCCTGAGCCATCGTCAGTCATCTTGATTCTGTCCTGCCACTTGACTATGACCCTGGAGGAGAGATATTCTATAGTACATTTGAATAAATGAAATAACCTTCTCTCTATTAAGTCACACATAGAATAAAGGTAAATAAGTAGATAAAATCATCGCATATTCTCCAAGTCCTAATTGTCTTCTGACTCACATAAGATAAATACCAAATTCATAATTAGTCATTACCTAATTCAACCTTCCCCTTCCCCCTCCACCATATCACTTCCATGGGAATCTACTTCATGTGTAATTTAAACCCTTAGGAATACAGAAAATAATGTTCAAATACATCTTTGGATCTTTTCCATTTTACTTACACAGTGAACTTAGTTCCTATCCTGTGGGCACCATGATGAATATAATGATGTAAGATGTTTAAACAATGCAGAAAACCATGTCCTTTGTGTTTTATTTCTCCCTCATTTATTTTTGTGCAATTTTCATACTTAAATAAATTCACATAACTTTGCTTTTCAAAAGTTTCAGATGACTCCTTCCAAGTCTTTGTTAATATTGATCATGGTCATGCTTAATAATCCACCAGAAAATAAGCTAGACATTAACAAAAGATTCCTGCTAATCAACATGCTGTGCTGAGTCTGAAAACTGCTTTTTTTGACACATTATACTTGTGGATTGACAGAAATATCAAAACTCTCCTTTTATATGATGAAAAAAATTTTCAAAGAGAAATCACTCAAATTTATAGATTTTAGTCATTGTGATAAAAGAAAAAAATTGGAAGCATGGCTTATTCAATCAATTTTGCTAAAGTTTTTCAATTTGGAAAAAATGATGTCATGTGGCCAAAAAACAAATGATTGCTTCAATAGCATCCTGTTTCCCTGTCCTGTAAGTGTTCTTCTGACTTCTGCTCAGTGGTGACAGTCATAACTGAACTTGAAGTTCAAGCACTTGATTGAGTAGTCATTTATAAAATGAATGGACAATGAGTCATAGTCAAAAATAGTTTATGAGTGAAGTCATGATAAGGAAGACTTTTGAGGGCTTGAAAAATATGGCAAAACCTTATCTGATTATTTTTTTTAAATGACAGCATCAATAAAGGCATAGATGTCATTTCATTTTTAATGACCATGTATTGTGAGGTGTTAGAATTAGTATATTGGAATAGAATAGTAATAGTTCACTTTAAAGTTTATAAAGCATTTTACACACATGCAAAGCTCTTTGTAGTGGCTTTCCTCATCTTGTCTGGTTTGTCTTAGATTCCTGATGTAGATAGTCTCCTATCAGCTGTCTCAGAGACGCTATTAGGATGTCAACGGAAATATAGAAATTCCATATCCTCCGGACCCTTCAAAATGCAGAAGCCCCTTCTCAGAACAAGGCAGTGGGAAGGGAGAAGAGAGCAAAGTTAAGGCAAGTTCTGAGATACTGTCCTTGACAAGCAGTTTCTTCTCATTGGTGGCTCTCTCCTTTCAATGTCACATGATTTGAAACAACTTAATGGTTTCATTCAAGCCCTAGAAGTCTTGATCAAACCCCTTTGCTACTGTCATGTCAAACAATGGGAGCTTCATGGGCCTTGTTCAAACATCATGAATCATCTAGATTTTTTCTCCTGATAAATTTGTAAGAGCTAAATGGAGTGAGGATAGTTCTAATATTACCCTTACACTTAATTATAATTCTATATTATATTCTGCTCTGCCCCACATACCATAGCATAGGCTAGAAAAGAATGAAATTGATGATACTCCATACTTTCCCCACCTCCTTCTTATAGAATCTCTTCTTATGGAGTCCTAATAACACTAAGGCATAATAAGTTCCTCACAATCACTTCCCAAGTCTTCCATATAATATTCCCTTTTTTTCCAATTGTTTATTTCTATTATTTTCTCTGTTATTTTTAAAAAATCAGACACACCCTAAATCAGAGATGTCTCATATATGGCCCACACATCCCAGAGTGCTTTCCAAACCAGATTAAAATGCAATTAGGAAATAGTTAACAAAATAGATGAAATCCAAGAGAACATAGATAATATCACATGTGATTTTCTAAGTCAACATGCAACCAGTAGGGCTCTTTATGCATGGTTTAGTAGCCCTTGCTTCTATTTGAATTTGATACCACTGGGCAAAATCATTTAATCACCAAAATGTAAGATTATTTCTTCTCTGTCATCCTCTGCAACCTCAAATCAAATCTTAAAAAGATGAATTTCACAATTATATACCAAATACATAGTAATAAACCCTTCACCCCCAAGATAAAAAGTCTGAAACACTACCCTAGTTAAAAACATCAGGAAGTCTCATTGGAAAACTTAAATATTCTGTTTATTCAAATATGTTGTATATATTACAAGTATTTTTTGTCCTTTTTTACTTTCTGTGTAGTGAGAATCAGGAGAAAAAGTAGAATGAATAAAAACTGCTTGGATGAAAATTCACTGGGGCATAGATTCATTAATGGACAATAAAGTCCAACAGAATCTCATCATTAAAACCAGACTCCATTCAATGTTGATAAACAAGAGAAAACAATGACATACTCAGAATTTATAGTTTCAAATTGCCTCTGTTATCAGAGAATGGTTGTTAGGATTTAAATTGGTTTACTTGTCATTATCATTTATTTGTTAATTTATGAGAGGGCACTCTTTCCATTACAACTTTTATTTTTCCCAAAACTGTTCTCAAAATATTCATTGTACAACCACAAAAATTAATGAAGTGAAAATGACATTGATATAGGTGTGAAGTTTTACACAGCTTACTATACATAAGTTTAATATAAATATTTCTAAATACTGCATTATATTGAAGAAAATATACTTTCTTCAGACAATATTTCATTCTAGACAATAATCATTGATTAGAAGTAATTATTGCTTTCCTGGGAATCAACTTCTTATCTTCTTTTCCATCTGGATAAAACCAATTGCACATGAAAAATCAAAAAAACATGCATTTTGTGATAGTTCCTTAGGGCATAATCATAATCCTACAGTGATGTATTTTCTCAACACATGACTACAAAAACAACTTAGCTGTTGACTTACTGGGAACACTTTGGAAAATATCTAAACTCAGTTTCCTTACCTATGAAACAAAGAGCCTAAATTAAATCATCTCTAAAAATCAATTTTCACTCTAACAATCTATGATTCTGCGTCCTTTGGTCATCTGATAATTTACAAGTAGATGCTATCACCTTTTTGGGAGGAAGACATGATAAAAGTTCAATCCTGTCTCTGGAGTCTACCCATTAGAAAAAGCATATCCCTTAGGGATTCAATTAAATTCAACAATACCTTTATTAAATTGTTAGTGTATCTCAAGCACTGTGGATATAAATACAAAAATAAAATAGACCTTGCTCTCTAAGAGTTTTCCTTCTATTGGAAAAGTTGCACAAATTATATGGATAATTAAATACAAAGTATATAAAAAATAAGTCAAGGTCATTTCAACATGCAGATAACATAATAAATGAATTAAAAAACCCTTAGGTTTGAGAAGGTACACACATTACATCTGAGTCAAGCTAGGCAGTCTAAGCGGTGGAAATAAAGAGGTAAAATAATGACTGCTCCTATTGGTATAGTTATTTAAAGCCTTTGCGCACAACAGTTTGAAGAAGGCTGTGCAATTATGATGATTCTCATTTTGCATAGGAAGAATTGCAGTCCTACTAAGTGACTTGCCAAAGGTCAAAGAGCTGGTATTTGTCCTATTCTTCAAAATGAGGTGATTGAACTCGATGACCTGCAAAGTCTCTTGAAACTAAAGTTTATGATCCAATGGTGTCTAAAATTGTTAGGACCAGAATCCCTACCCAGCTTTTGTCACTCTAAAACCTATGTATGATGCTTTTAAATGGAAAGTCTAGTAGTTCAGTTTAGAGAAAAATAAGTATTTCATTTTGCCGCTTGAGAGAAAGAATGACACTTTGCAATACTGTAGAGTTGGATAAATGATATGAATATATGCCTATATCTTGGAAAAATATCATCACCTCCACAACAAATAAGTTATTCCCAAGAAAATTATGTATACTAAGATACCTGGAATCAGTAAAAGTTGTATTATACAGCAATGTTTTAAATTTTTCTATTCCCAGTATACCTCATCTCAGTAATTGCAAAATGTGTCTGGCACAGAAAAGGAGAATTGAGTTCTTCTCAGAAACATTCTCCAGTGACTAAAGTCACTGACTCTTCCTTGTAACCATTTGTAAAATTATTTCTTCCTAGCAATCTTTATTTTTATATCTTCTCTGATTTGAGAATGACTGAACTTATTGTCTTCAAGAGACAGAGACAGATAGAGATGGGGTAAAAAGTAGGGAAGGAGGGAGGAAGAGAAAGAGACAGAGAAATTCAGAGAAAGACAGAGACAGAGAGAGTGTTGGGACTGGAAGCAGAAAGAGGAAGCTCCATCTGTGCCTTGTAGGTACTGGTAGGGATTATCATTGATATGTACCTCATGATACCAATACTAATAAGAAACACTAAGGTTTAATAAGTGCTTTCATCACAGGAGGCCTGAGGTATGAAGTCCAAGCATATAGTACCATTTTACAAAACAACTAAGACTGACAGATGGAAAATGAAATACCTAGTTTCACAAAACTCCTATGACTTGGGGCGAGGGCTCCTGATGAGAACCCTTATATTCTTCTTTCTAAACAATACTACATCTCTAACTCCTGTCCTTATTGAGGTGCATATTACTTTGATTCAAAATGAGCTATCATATAAAACATTTATTCTAAGGCAAAGAGCTCAGAGGATGGGGGTTAAGTCCTAGGTCTGAAACCTATTCCCCTTGTTTACTAGTTGGGTGACCATAGATAAGTCAATTAACTTTTCAGAGCTTTAATTGCCTTTAAAATTATGATAATTCTTTCTCTCTTAATTTTATTTATTTTCAGTGTTCTACAGTAACTACCATATCACTTAGATTATTATTTTCCCCTCCCTCCTCTCTATAACTCCCCTCCTTCCACGAGGCAGTATACAATTTTGTATAGGTTCTACACATACATTCCTATTTAATACATTTTCACTATACTCATGCTGTGTTGAAGAATTAAAACAAGTGAGAGAAATCATCTAACAAACCAAAATGCAAACACACACACACACACACACACACACACACACACACACACAAATGATCTGCTGCAATCTGCAATTGAATTCTAGAGTTCTTTCTCTGGATGTGGAAGGCATTTTGCCTTAGAAGACCATTGGGAACCTTTTTTTAAGTCCTTTCTTGACAATGAAGTTCCAAGTCTACCAAAAAAATCTCTTGCATACTGTGGTTGTCGCTGTGCACCAAGTTCTCCGTGTTCTGCTCCTTTCACTCAGTATCAGATCATATATGCCTTGCCAAACCTCTCTGAAGTCTTCCTGTTCATCACTTCTTGTAACACAATAGTATTCCATCACATTCATATACCATAATTTATTCAGGCATTCCCCAATTGATGGGCATCCTCTTGGATTCCAGTTTTTGGTCACCACAAAGAGTGCTGCTATAAATATTTTTGTACATGTGGGACCCTTTCCCATTTTTCTGATCTCCTGGGAATACAGTCCTAGAAGCGATATTACTGGGTCAAAAGGTATGCACATTTTTGTAGCCCTTTGGGCATAGTTGCAAACTGATCTCCAGAATGACTGGATCAGCTCACAGCTCCACCAACAGTGTATTAGTGTTCCAGTTCTCCCACATCCTTATCATTTTCCTGTTCTGTCATGTTTGCCAATCTTATAAGTGTGATGTGGTACCTCAGAGTTGTTTTGATTTTGCATCTCTCTAATAAAAAATGATTTAGAGCATTTTTTCATATGACTATAGATATCTTTAATTTCTTCCTCTGAAAATTGCCTGTTCATATCTTTTGATCATTTTTCATTTGGGAAAAGACTTGTATTTTTGTACATTTGACTCAGTTATCTATATATTCTAGAAATGAGGCCTTTATCCCCGAGATTAGATGTAAAAATTCTTTCTCAGTTTTCTACATCCTTCAAAATTTTGCTTACTTTGGGATTGGTTGCGCAAAAACTTTTTAGTTTAATGTAATCAAAATTATACATCTTGCATTTCAAAATGTTTTCCATGTCTTCTTTAGTCAAAAATTCTTCTTTTCTCCATAATCTGATAAATACACTATCCCTTGCTCCACTACTTTGTCCATAGTATCCTTTTTTATGCCTAGATCATGAACCCATTTGGATTTTATTCTTGTGTATGATGTCAGAAATTGTTCTATGCCTAGTTTCCACCACACTGTTATCCAGTTGTCCCAACAATTTTTATCAAACAGTGAGTTCTTATACCAGAAGCTAGCGTCCTTGGGTTTATCAAACAGTAGATTGTTATATTCGTTGTCTACTATGTCTTGAGTACCTAGCATATTCTACTTGTCTGCCCTTCTGTTTCTTAGCCAGTACCAAGTGGATTGATAATTGCTGCTTTATAATAAAATTTGAGATCTGGTAGCACTATGTCACCTGCTCTAGCATTTCTTTTCATTAGTCCTTTTATATTCTGGACCTTTTGTTCCTCCAGATGAATTTTCACACTATTTTTCCAGCTCTGGAAAATAATTGTCTCATAGTTTAACTGGTATGGCACTAAATAAGTAAATTAATTTAGGTAGAATTGCCATTTTTATTATATTGGATTGGCCTACCCACGAGCAACTGATGTTTTACTAACTTAGATCTTACTGTATTTGTGTGAAAAGTGTCTTATAGTTGTGTTCATATGATCCCTCGGTTTGTTTTGGCAGGTAAATTCCCAAATATTTTTTTTTATAAATTTATTTATTTAACTTTTTACATTCATTTTCACAAGATTTTGGGTTCCAAAATTTTCTCCCCATTTGTCCCCTCCCCCTCCCCAATACACTGAACATTCTAATTACCCATATCACCAATATGCCATCTCTTCTTTCATCCCTCCTTTCCTTTACCCCATCTTCTCTTTTGCCCTGTAGGGCCAGATAAGTTTCTATTCCCCATTACCTCTATTACTTATTTCCTAGTAGCAAGAACAATACTCAACAGTTGTTCCTAAAACTTTGAGTTGCAAATTGTCCCCATCCCTCCCTCCCCACCCATTCCCTTTGGGAAGGCAGGAAATTCAATATAGCCCATATCTGTATAGTTTTGCGAGTGACTTCCATAATAGTCATGTTGTGAAAGACTAACTACATTTCTCTCCATCCTATCTTGCCCCCCATTGTTGCTTTTCTCTCTTTTGATTCTGTCCCTCCCCGAGTGTTGACTTCAAATTACTCCCTCCTCCCACTACCCTCCCTTCCATCATCCCCCCCCATCCTGCTTATGTCCTTCTCCCCCACTTTCCTGTATTGTAAGATAGGTTTTCATACCAAAATGAGTGTGCATTTTATTCCTTCCTTTAGTCGAATGTGATGAGAGTAAACTTCATATCTTTTTTCTCAGCTCTCCTCTTTTTCCCTCCACTAAGAAGACTC
>CM053770.1:463775940-463805434 GCA_028658325.1 Potorous gilbertii
CATTAGCCTCCATCTGTTCCATTCTAATTTTGAGAGAACTATTTTCTTCAGTGAGCTTTTGCACCTCTTTTTCCACTTGGCTAATTCTGCTTTTGAAAGCATTCTTCTCCTCATTGACTTTTTGAACCTCTTTTGCCAATTGAGTTAGCCTATTTTTCAAGGTGTTATTTTCTTCAGCATTTTTTTGGGTCTCCTTTATTAAGGTATTGGCCTGTTTTTCATGCTTTTCTTTCATCTCTCTCATTTCTTTTCCCAGTTTTTCCTCCACCTGTCTAACTTGATTTTCAAAATCTTTTTGAGCTGTTCCAAGGCCTGGGCCCATGGGATACCTATGTCAGATGTTTGGGATACAGAGGCTTTGACTTCTATGTCTTTACCTGATGGTAAGCAGTTCTCTTCATCGTCAGAGAGGAAGCTTTGAATCATTTGTTCAAGAAAATAACCTTCTATGGTCTTAGTTTTTTTCCCTTTTCTGGTCATTTTCCCAGCCAGTTACTTGACTTCTGAGAGTCCTCTCCACCCCCTGGCTAAGTCCTCCCAGCTAATGCTTGGGGTATGAGATTCAAATGCTGCTCCCCAGCTTCAGGGCTTTTGGAGGCAGGCCTGGCTGATATTCAGGGTAAGATTAAATCAGGTTCTCAGGTGGGGGCAGGGCAGCCTCCCAGGCTCAGTTCCCTCAGGGGGTTTATGCAGAGACCTTCTGTAATGGAGCTGTGGCTGAGATCCTGCCTGCTCTGGGCGCTTCTGGCTGCCTGCTTCGTCTGCCACTGCCTCCTGAGGGGGCCTGAGTCCTGGAGACACCCCGCTCCCCTCTCAGCCTATCTCTCTCACTGACCTGTGAGTCTGTGGGTGGAGGGACCTTCGTGGCTGCTGGAGATTCTGTCCCTGAAGCCTGCTTGGACCTACTTGCTCCTCTTGGTGCCACGTGGCCAGGACAGGGGAGGGCTCCGCTCCTGTCTGGTGTGCGATGGACCTTTGGGATCAGTTTTCAGGGCTCTCTGGAATGGAAATCTCCTTCACTGTGTTGCTGTGCAGCTTCCACTGTTCCAGAATTTGTTTGGAGTTCTTTTTAGAGGAAATCCATGGGCTGTGGGTTCGGAGCTAGCATAGGTGAGTCTTTCTACTCCGCCATCTTGGCTCCCCCCCCCCCCAATATTTTATAGTGTCTATCCTAGCTTTAAATTGGATTTCTTTTTCTATCTTGCTCTTGGGCTTTGTTAAAAATATATAGAAATGCAGAAGATTTGTGTGGGTTATTTTGTAACCTGCAACTTTGCCAGTTGTTTATTGTTTCAAATAGTTTTCTACTGGAATCTCTGGGATTTTTTAAGTATACCATCATATCATCTGCAAAGAGTGATAACTTAGTTTCTTTTTCGCCTATTCAAAGTCTTTCAGTTTCTTTATCTTGTCTAATTTCTATAGTTAACGTTTCTAGCACCATATTGAATAATAGTGGTGATAATGGACATCCTTGTTTAACCATTGATCTTATTGGAAATCCATCTAGCTCATCATCATTGCTTATAATGCCTGCAGAAGGTTTTAGGTAGATACTACTTACTATTTTGAGGAAAATTCCCTTTATTCCTATGCTCTCCAAGGTTTTTAATAGGAATGGGTATCGTATTTTGTCAAAAGTTTTTGCTGCATCTATTGGAATAATCATTTGATTTCTGTTAGTTAATGTGGTCGATAATGCTAATAGTTTTCCTAATATTGAACCAGCCTTACATTCCTGATGTGAGATCCTGCCTGATCATAATGTATTATTCTCTTGATAAGTTGCTGTATTCATTTTGCTAAAATCTTATTTAAAATTTTTGCATCAATATTCATTAGAGAAATTGGTCTATTAGTTTCTTTCTCTGTTTTGTCTCATCCTGGTTTAGCTATCAAAACTATATTTTTATCATGAAAAGAATTTGGGAAGACTCCTCCATTTTCAAAAATAATCTATATAGTATTGGAAATAACTGTTCTTTAAATGTTTGCTATAAATCACTTGTCAATCCATTTGGCCATGGAGATGTTTTCCTAGGGAGTTCAATGATGGCTTGTTCAATTCCTTTTTCTGGGATGGGGTAGTTTACGTATTCAATTTCTTCTTCTGTTAATCTTGGCGATTTGTGTTTTTTAAAATACTCATCCATCGCATTTAGATTGTCAAATTTATGAGCATTAAGTTGGGCAAAGTTATTTCTAATTATTGTTTAATTTCCTCCTCATTGTACACAAGTTCACCCCTTTCATTTTTTATTTTAGTAATTTAGTTTTAATAATTTGAATTTAGCAAATTGGTTTTCTTCTTTCTTTTTTAAAATCAGCTTTATCAATTTTATTATTTTTTTCATAAAACCAATTCCTGGTTTTATTTATTAATGCAATAGTTTTCTCATTTCAATTTTATTAATCTCTCCTTTGGTTTTCAGTATTTCTAATTTGATATTTACTTGGAGATTTTCAATTTGTTCTTTTTCTAACTTTTTCAGCTGCATACCCAAATTATTGGTCTTTTCTTTCTCTATTTTATTCATGTTGACAATCAATGATATAAGCCTTCCCCTAAGAACTGCTTTTGCAGCATCCCATAAGGTTTGATAGGTTGTCTCATTATTGTCATTCTCTTCAATGAAGTTATTAATTGTTTCTATGATTTCTTATTTAACCCGCTCCTTCTTTAGGATTAGATTATTATTTTTATTACATATAATTTTTATTGTATTATGACCTGAGAAGGATGCATTGATTCTCTCTGCCTTTCTGCACTGGATTGTGAGGGTTTTATGCCCCAGAACATGGTCAATTTTTGTATGTGTAATGTACTGCTGAGAAAAAGGTATATTCCTTTGTATTCCCATTCACTTTTTTCCAGAGATCTATCATATCTATCTTATCCAGAGTTTTATTTACCTCCTTAACCACTTTCTTGTTTATTTTGAAGTTAGATTTATCAAGTTCAGAAAGGGGGAGGTTGAGGTCCCCTACTAGTATAGTTTTGCTGTCTATTTCTTCCTTCAACTCCCCCAACTTCTCCTCTAAGAATTTGGATGCTATACCACTTGGAGCATACATGTTTAGTAATGATATTGCTTCATTGTTTATTGTGCTTTTTAGCAGGACATAGTTTCCTTCCTTATCTCTTTTGATTAGATATCTTTCTGCTTTTGTTTTGTCTGAGATTAGTATTGCTACCTGCTTTTCTTATATCTGTTGAGGCACAATATATTCTACTCCAACCTTTTACCTTTACCCTGTGTGTATCCCCCGTTTCAAATGTGTTCCTTGTAAACATCAAATTGTTGGATTATGGCTTTTAATCCATTCTGCTATTCATCTCCATTTTATGGGAGAGTTCATTCCATTCACATTCACAGTTATGATTACAATGTGTGACTTCTTCTCTATCCTCTTTCCCACTGTTGGTGTTTTAAGTTCTCCCATTTCCCTTCCCCTCCTCAATAGAGTTTTTACTTTTCACCACCACCTCCCACAATCTTCCTTTCCTTATTTCTCCCCCCCCTCCCTTTTACTCCCCTTAATCTTACTACTTCTTCCCTCAATTTTAGCTTTCCCTTCCCTTTCTTCTCCCTTCCCCTCCTACTGTCTATAGAGCTAGTTAGATTTATATGCTTAATTAAGTTTATTGCTCCCTCCTTGAACCAAATCAGATAAGAGTACATCACAAACAACGCTCATCTCTCTCCCCTCTTTCCCTCTACTCTAATTTTGTACTTCTTCTTGTGATGTAATTTATCATTTTCTGCTTCCTCCTTTTCACATTTCCTGTTACGATCCCTTTACATGATTAAATCATATTTTTATCATCACACTGTTTACTTTATATCCATTCCCTTTGTGTATTTCCTTTTTATATTTCATGATAGGTGTACAATTCTCAGGATTAACAAGTATCATATTCTCTTATAAAGAGGTAAAGAGTTTGCCCAACTTGAGTAACAAGTTTTTCTTTTCCTCTCTTTACCTTTTTATGCCTCTCTTGAGACCTGTGTTTGAAGATTGAATTTTCTATTTAGTTCTAACCTTTTTGTCAGGAAGGTCTGGAAATCCCTAATTTCATCCAATGTCCCTCTCTTTTCCTGAACTGGTATGCTGAACTTTACTGGGTAATTGATCATTGGTTATAGTCGCAGCTCTTTTGCCTTACAGAGTATTGGATTCCAATTCCTTCCATCTTTTAATGTAGAAGTTGCAAGGTCCTGTGTGATCCTGACTATAGCTCCTCAATATTTGAATGGTTTCTTTTAGGTTGCCTGTAATATTTTCTCCTTCACTTGATAGTTCTGGAATTTGCCAACAATATTTCTTGGGTTTTTGATTTTGGGATCCCTTTCAGGAGATGAACAGTGGATTCTTTCAAAGACTATTTTGCCCTCTGGATCTAGCACTTCTGGGCAGTTTTCCTTGATGACTTCTTGGATGATGTTATCCAGACTCTTTTCTTCATCCTTCCTTTCTGGTAGGCCAGTGAGTCTTAAGTTTTCTCTCCTGGATCTATTTTACAGGTCAGTTTTTTTCCAATTAGATGTTTTACATTGTCTTCTACCTTTTCATTCTTTAGATTTTGCTTGACTGATTCTTGTTGCCTTATAGAGTCATTGGTTTCTACTTGCCCAATTCTCATTTTTATCAAATTGTTTTCTTCAGTTAACTTTTGAATCTCCTTTTCCATCTGTCCAATTGTTCCTTTTAAGGAGTTATTTTCTCTGGCTAGTTTTTGTACTTCCTTTTCAATTTGTCTAATTTTACCAGTTAGGTTTTGTGTTTCCTTTTCCATTTGTTCAATTTTCCTTTTTTAAAGAGATGTTCTCATCAGTGAATTCTTTTTTCATACTTTTAAAGTCATTGGCCAGTTTTTCTTCTATTTCCTTCTTCAGTTGTTCCAGGAGAGCTGTTTGTGCATGTCAACAGTTTATGGTCTCTTCTGAAATTTCAGATGGGAGTACAGTCTCACTACTGACCTCTTTGGTATTCTTCTTTTGGTCCCTGTCCCCATAGAAAGATTTTGTGAATTTTTTTTCACCCTTGTTTTGCTTTTTCTTGCTCATGATGATGATTTGTGTTATGGCTTTTGGTTCTTTCAGTTAGATGCTACAGAACTTGGTGTTGAACTGACTGGTGTAAAGAAGCTAAGGGCAGATGCCTTTTAATCTTTTTGTTTTGTGTTTTCCTGATCAGCCCTGGGGCTAGCTTGTTAAGTGTGGGGTAGGAGTGATCTGGTCCCAGGAGATCTCCTCAGCTGAGCTGAGTCAAAGGCAAACTCAGGGGTTGGTGACCCTGGATGTCCTATTGTCTTTATTTATTGTTATTTCTAGAGTTGTAATATGCTGATGCCCAGTCATTCTAAGAACATTTCATTCTTTTTAGTAAAAGTGATATCAAGTACTAGCAATTTACGAGTTGATTTAAATATCTGATAATTCAATAATTTGTAAACAGACTCAAATACTCAAAAGAATATATGAACTGTTTGAATTGGGAGTTTCCTCTACTACAGCTAATATTGTACAACTTGTCTATTCATCAACAAAATTTGCCGGGGTAGGTTCTCCCAAGATGTGGGAGGTTACCCTCACTTTCTACAGATGCTGTATGCGAGTAATGAATTTAGATCTCCACATGTCAATCCATATTCTTGTCGCATAACTAGGCCATCTCTCTTTAAATAATATAATTAATTGATGACTTCTTTTGCCCTTGTTCTTTGTAGTTCATTCTTGACTGTGTAATTTAGCCTGCTTTAGCTCACCATGTATCTTTCCATTGTCTTTTGTGAGATACTCATTTTTATTTCTTCATGGATGGCTATATTTCAAATTTTAGTGCAAAATATCAAGACCAGAAGAATGTTTTGTTAAACAAATTGTTCTTTTTTTTCTCCTCATGGGGAGTTTTCATGGGCTCCCTAAAGGGACTTTGCAATTCCCTCAAAATCATCCATCCCCTTCTCTTCCTCCTCCTAATTTCTGAATCCAAATGATTTTTCATCAGTACGGTCATTCATATACATATATGCACACATGCATATACAACACATATGTCATTCTATTATATTCTATTATACACATGTATCCATGTGTAGATATGTATGTATATTTGCAGTATAGTGGAGTCACACATGGAGTCAGGAAGACCTGAATTCAAATCTGGTCTCAGACACTTACTATCAAATCACTTAAACCTGTTAGCTCCAATTTCCTTTTCTGTAAAATGAGCTGGAGAATGAAATGGCAAACCACTCTAATGTCTTTGCTGAGAAAACTCCAAATGGGGTCATGAAACTTGGACATGACTAAACAACAATAACAACAAATATACACATATACGTACACACATGCACCCTAATTGGACAAGCTCTATAATTTACAAATCCAAATACCTGTTGAAATTAATGTAATAGATATACTTTATTCACTTTATCCCACATGGATACACAATCAAAATTCTTTTGAGTACTTACAGATCCCTTCTAGGAAGTTCTTCATTGCTTTGGAGCTATCCGATGTTGTCCACAAAAAGAAGCAGTTGAAGGAAATCATTCTCGAGAAATTTCTCTTCTCCCTGGACATAATAAGGGTCTATTCTATCACATTTGAAAATTCCTTTACAATCTGTACATCACCATATTTTATGCCTCAAATAGCATTTGTAAATAGAGAGTTATTGAACAGAATTATTTCTACTGTTATATCTTCCAAGCAATCATGAATGACTTTGATTTACAAATTAGAAATATTTGTTTTAAAAGAGAATATAAGGTGATGGTTTCTTCTATGAAATAATTTTTTTTTTCATAATCATGATAGGGTAAGTATAAAAGGCTTTAATATTCTCTACAAATTTCAGTTAATTGTCAAAAGATAAAGATATAATTCTTTGTTGAAAACTGGTTGTGAAAGTCTACTTGCTCCTTACTGATATCCTCATTGAGAATGTCTCCAATTCTTATTTAGATTACTCTCAAAGATTTTGAATAGATAGGAGGGATAGAGAAGAGTGACAGGTCAAAAATGATTCACTCATTTTTGAATTGAAATATATTTGAGATTTTTCAATGCCATTAGTATCCTCCCCTCTTTAATGTATGTGTGTGTGTCTCTCTCTCATAGAGAGAGAGAGAGAGACAGAGAAAAAGAGAAAGAGAGAGAGATTTTAGCTCAATGTCCTCAGAGTTGAATCATTTCTTATAATTGATTATTTCTTGATTGAAACTATGTTCTTCCTATCTTTCCTGACTTTTATGCCACCTCCTTTGAAATCATATCTAAAATGGTGAAATCAGCTTTCATGCATGGTGTTTCCACTGTCCTTGATAGAGAAAAGATTTTATATAATGATTTTTGTAAGTTTCATTTTTCTTCTCTTTATAGTGCTCCTTTCATTTTCTTTCTTGAATGTCACTGAGACAACTTTGCTTACTTGGATATCTTGAAAAGTGTTTTATTCTCTAATGTTTTTCTCTGATTTATGAGAAGATACGGCTAATAGTCATTTGTTATTTCTTTGAAAGAATGTACAAATAAGTATATATTGTAACCTAGTGTTGCCTTTGTCATTCATCACTCCTTTTAGCAAATGTCAAATGTTTGCTTATTAAGGTGCTATCTCCACTATTTTGTCCTCCTTATAGCAATTAATCTGTACTGGTTGAAATCATGCGCAGAATTTTTGTAGTTCTTGTTGATTGTTGTCATTGTTTTTGTCTAATATTTTTTTTAATTTTTTAATTGACTTTGTAAAATACACAAACAGAAGATGAACTGGTTGGCTACATTCACTTTCCCATATTATAACAGCTTGTATTTAATGAAAAACATCAGTGCTTTCACAATGTGCTTTCATATCAATTATCTTATTTGAAAAAGTTCTGTGACATTAGTAGAACAAGAATTATTGTTACAGTTTTATAGATAAAAAACCTAAAATCCATAGAATTTAAGCAATTTATTCAATATCCTAGGTATAGTAAGTATAAGGGCTTGACAATGCAATATTCACAGTGCCTATGGCAACCATGAATGTTGCTGTGTAATTCAGAATTTTGAAATACCACAGATTCTCCACATGGAAGGTAGAACCAAAACATTTATTCCGACACCAGAAAGCCAAGTCCTTTGGAGTAACCAAAATCTACACACAATAATAATGCAGAGAACAACATCATCCCCAAGACTTCCCCCGACTAGGTGGATTCCCACAAACCAGGTCCACTAAACAACTCACAAACAGACTCCCTTAAACAAAATCAGAAACAAGCTCTTTCACTCAAACTAGCCAGCTGACTGCTTGCCTGCATCCTTCCTATGTCTGACTGCTCTCAAGCTCTGCTCCAGTTACACCTATTCTTGTTCCACCCATTCAGCAAACTCCTCCCACCACAGGTTCCATGTGACTTAGACTCATGTAACTCAGGCTTCCATGTGACCCAGGCAAGTCATGTAGGTCTACTAATGAATATGAAAGATTTTTCCTTTAAATTACCATTACGGGGCTGATTTCAAATTTAGATTTTCTGACTAAAAAGTCTAGTGATTTCCTATTATATTCAATTCAACAATCCAATGAGTTATCACTTATGTGCTAAGTATGCTCAAAGGAATCTGATAGATATATGTATCAAAATAAATAAGAAAAAACGTCTATTAAGGACCTTACTCCAATACTCTCTTGTACTAATTCCTCTAGTCCTGCCATTAAATTAAAATGTTGAAACTCCAGAGGTGGACAAATTATTTTTCCCCTCAAGACTCTAGGGGACACTGAGGAATTGAGGTGGCTTCCATGGTTCTATAACTCATGAACCTTCCCAGTTTGTCACCCAATGATTTTCTAGTTGATATCAATTCACCAGTCAAAGTTAAATAGCTTTCAGTTAATGACATTGACTAAAACGTTATGGTAATTAGAGTTGTTGGAAACTATTTCTCCATCAACCTGAGCAAACGAATCTCTCACAAGGGCAGAGAGAGTACAGAGGTAAGTGTTCTCAAGTCTAGAGATCTCATGTTTTGAAGAGGTTACTCATAGCTCCTGATTGGATGGAATACCTAGTCTCTCTTCCTGGAATCGTCGTGAAATTCCCCTGACTTAAGTTTATTTCTATTCCTGGCCCAGTGTTTAAGTTCACTTATAAAGTTTTAAAGCTGCAATTTTTTTCTACCTGAAAGAAGCAAGATTCTCTGGAACTGCATTTCCTTATCATATTGAGTCTGTCATATTTCCACTTATGCCTGGATGAATTGATTATTATTGATCCAATATGTTTGATGAAAAAATGAATGGACTCACCCTCACAGTGCCCCCACTCCCCTACTCTTCTAATTAAAGTTACAAGGTTCTACCTCCTTAAAGCACTCCACAAACTTAAACTCTTTTCCTGGTCGGATCCTTTCTCTTGATATACATTGTCTCAAATGTGTATGTAATTCTTTCAAACAAACTCAATATATTTCATCATCTGATTTCATTGAATTTCTTATAGCACTTTCCTCCTATAATTTTGATTTATTCAGTACAGATATCCAGGAATTATTAATACATAGTTTCCACATTTGACTAATTCTATACTCAATCAAAAAGGAATTCTCACATGATAAAAGTATTGGGCTTAGAATTAGATTAATTGGGTTTGAATTTATATGAATTGAGTTTGGAGTTATGTTAATATTAGTTATATTAATTGGACTGGATATGTGTGAACATGTAAACATATATGCATTAACACAGACTATATATACACCCATATGCATATTTCTGCATGTAAATATGAGATATATAGATATATATATATATATACACACATATAACACAGGTAAATTATATTTAATTCCTCCTTTTTATATCACTGCATAATATGTATAAATATAAAGTGAGATTATGTATTACACATACACATATAGATATAGATAGAAATAAATATATAAAAGAAGTAAGATTAGGGAATTCTTAACGTGAGATGACATGTGAGACTTTAAGGAAACTAGGGATTTTAAGAGATGAAAGGAAAGAAAGGGTCCATTCCAGGCATGAGAAAAACCTGTACAAAAGCACAGAATTAGGAGATAGGAGAATGGATTTGGGAAATGGTTTGGTGAACACAAGATTGGCTTTAAATTCAAATTCATCAGCAGAATAACCTAATCTAGGAAAATACTTTGTTTGAATACTGTATTTTCACAACCTTGTGATCATCATTCAGCATAGCCCTATCTTCAATGTTTACAACCTATGATGATCATTAGAGATACGGAGAGGTTTATATCATGTTCTGTGCTCTCGTAGACCCTGAAATTCCACTGAGATCTAAGACATATATCAATGGAGGATAAATACTATAGAATATTGGAAAATAAAGGAATCCCAAATAATCAAGGGTTGGTGTGGTTTGGGAAGGATTTTTTGAGCTCTTTAAGTATGTACAAATAGTGAAGGAAGGATAGAATGGTGGTTGATGAAATATTAACAAATGTTTGAAGCCAAATCAGGGTCATAAGAATCCATAACTTTTTAAAAAATTTGCCTGGGGCAAATTAAACTGTGGAGAGTGGAATAGTTCAGATGAAAATATGATAGTAACTGCAGTAAAACTTGAGACATGGGGAAAATTGTTGAAACATACACCATGAAAGAACCAGGAGAGAAAATATAAGAATATGATTGATGTACAAACAAGGGATATCATCCTAGAGAAGAAGCATGGGACTCAGACACTGGCTTCTTGAGGACAAAGCCCCATTTGCCCTGTGATATTTATGCCTCTAAGAAGGTTGAACAATCAAATTTGCTTGCAGCTCATAAGTGCCTATATTGGCTCAACTGAAGAGGTCATTGAAGGAGCATTAGGTTTTAACATAAACATATAAAACTTAATTTTCAGTAGCACAGAAGATATTGTGCTAAATTTTAATTCAGAAGAACTGGGCTTACATCCTGGATCTGTCATTTTTCCCTTTTTGAACTCCAACAATTCATTCAATATCCTTAAACTTCACTATCTTCATCTACAAAGTGAAGTGATGCAACTATTTTGCCAATAAAATTTCTTAGTCATAAAACTCTGACTCTATGTCCTCTTGATTGAAGGGTTTTTAAAACTCATTATACTGTTGGTGCCACAATCTTAGTTCAGTTTGAAAGAATCTGTAATTTTGTCTAAATGTGAAATAACTAAAATGAATGAATCACACATTTTATTTTCATCAAGTGGGGCACAAGAGATCATAGTATAATAACATGATAAGAAATTGTGTTGTTTAAATATTATAAGGGGAATACCAAGTGCACTCATTTTATTGCTGCCATTTTAAAATCTTTGAGCATGTTACAATGGTTTTTTACATGAACTTGGTCTGTTTATATAGGGCAAATAAATGTCAGACTTTAGGAAAAAGAATTAACCTTTGATTCATTCATGGATGAATCTATCTTAAAGGAAAGATTGTATTAAATAAAAGAAAAAATATGAAATGTTCTGCCAGACTACAGGATGGTTACAAGTCGCAATGTTTTTTGTTTGTTGGTTTTTATTTTGTAGCCAATTAATCCATAGGATCTTGGCCTGATGTAAGATGAATAGTTGGGACATGTACAGTGGAGAAATGATGAGGATAGTTGAATGGTTTTCATAATACAACCACTGGCTCTTTAGGTCTACTTTAAAAATATCTGGAATGGGAAGTGTTCAATAACCACTTAAATGTGTTTGATAATTGCAGATCACTTTGGAAAACAGTTTTCAGTCACTTGACATCATAAGAACAAATAATTGATAGTGATTGAAAATTTTGTAGCAAACTTGAGGGGAAGCTAGAATTTCCCTTAAATCAACTGAATAAGGATTTATTAAAGAAGTCTTCTAAAATGACGAGGAAAAGTAATATGTGGTGATGTATAGAAATCCTTAAATACAGTTAATGATTACATCACCAGTCCTCTGTTAACTATCATGGCCTTAGTTTCCAGGACTTTAATGTAATTTCTTTAACTGGTACAAAGGGCCATGATCCCTCATTTTAGAGATGTTCTCCAAGTATGGACAGTACAAATGAAGGTGACATTAATAATAGATGTATTTGTTTTTGGTTCTTGACCTGTGTTTTTATCAGTATAGTGAACTCCAGATTATGGAGCTACTTAATATTGGAACAACATGGACAATTCATCTACAATTTATAGTCTTAGGTTCCCAGGGACACTGATGGAATAATGCCCTGACTTCAGAAACAGATTTTTTTTCTTCTATAGCACATTGCCTCTCAGTAATAATAGTACAACTTCAGTTTATACACAGCACTTCACTGTAAAGGTAGTTTAAAATCATTAGCTCATTTGATCTTGACAATTACACAGTGAAAAAGGTTGTGTAAATGTTGCTATCTCCATTTTACAAGAGAGTAGACTCAGGTTTAGAGAAGTTAAGTGACTTGTCCCACGTCACACCATTTCTAAGTTATGATACCAGGACTGTGAAAAATGTATTATTCATTCTAAATTCATTGTTCTTCACATTACTCAGTTAATTTTCACAAAACAAATCCCTTTCTTATGATTGACATTTTGGTATGCTATTCCAATGTATTTAAGATACATTTTGGTATGCTATTCCAATATATTTAAGATACATTCAAGAGGTAAAGTCAGATGGTGAATAGACTCTGGCTCTGAATTCAGAAAGTTTCAGGTTCAGATCATATCTCTGCCACATACTGTGTCATCCTGGGTAAATCACTTAAGCCCTCTGAGTGTCAGCCAACTCTCCAGTACTCAAAATTATTTTTTAAAAAGGTGCTAATATCATTGGTAGAAATATTCTTTACCAAGAGTCTCAAATACCCATGAAATCACAAGTCCTGTCTAAAGCAAAATACTTCAAAATACTTAAAGAAAATGTAATAAAAATGGAAAGAAGGATTTTGCCTTTAACAGTGTTCCATTATCCCTCCACTTGATACACACACACAAATATGTATAAATATATATATATATATATATATATATATATATATAATTTATAATTTTAAGAATTAAAATTAACTTTTGGTTTCCTTAGAACTGTGCTCAGTTTCCTAATGTTTCAGGTTATGTTTATGTTGATCCTGTTATGATTTTACAGGCATTTTGGCGGATAGTTTGCTTTCTATGCTTCTTGAACTGACAAAGTTTTACACTTAAGTCTCAGATAATTAGGATGTTTCTACTCTGGGAATGAAAATGCCTTCAAAATAGCAGAGGAAAATCTTTAAAAGCAGGACTCTGAAGATGCTACATTCACAAAGTCCCAGAGCATATTGACATTCCAAGACATTTTCAAAGTAAACAGTATCTATGGCCAGTGCAAATTCTTTTTTTTTTTTTCAAGTGAACAGAGTATCGGGAAGGGGAAAAAAAACATTTTTTTTTTCAAAACTGACCTAAATGTGCTCACTAAAATTGTTTCCAAAGTTGTGTGAACTTCAATAGAAGACTAAACTTTTTGTATGAGTTAGACTCTAAAATAAACAGCTCCCAATAGCATTCTTCATATTTTTAAAAATGAGTTCAGTTTTGCTATAAAAGAACATTGATTTAAAAAAAACCACAGTATTATTCTGCTTACTTTTTATTGCATTTTTTAAGATAAATAGCAATTGTGGACCATAGTTTCATCATAAAACTTGGGAAATACAGCCAAAAATATTACTAAAAAAAGCAACACATAAGAAGAATAGTCTCAATATATAATATGACTTAGCTAGAGGATATTTCTACATTTCATATGAAAAATGAAGATTTCATAATATTAACCCATTTCCTTCTGCAGAATCTATTCTTGCTGTGCAAGGAAGGCCTAAGTGTGGAATGATTTTATAAAAAGAAAATGTTATTTTCTCTTTTTAATACCAAAATAATTTCAAAATAGACTTCTACCCCTATTATTCAACCTCCCTTTGCAGGGAGGAAATAAATAGGCAAAACTAGGACAACAAGAAATGATGCCTGGAATTGTAGTCAACATTCTGTCCTCATAGGTTACTACTCCACCATTGAGAGGAAGGTTCTATTTTATTCTCTTCTAGAATGATAATTGTTTGCTTCAAGTTATTTGAGGCTAGCCTCTATTTACTGCTATTTTTTATTTCCATTATCATGGTTGCCCTCTTACCTCTGCTATATCCGTGGAGAGTGAATATGGCAAAGGTAGCAGCTATGGTGACTGTGTGTGTGTGTGTGTGTGTGTGTGTGTGTGTGTGTGTAATACCATAATGCCAAAGTCATACCAAATACCAAAATACCATGATTTTATAAATTTGAATTATTTAGTAATGGCAGAGCCATAGGTATCTTAAACTGAGACTCATGGATGTCATGTGGTTGTAACATGTCTATGTAGATTTCAGGGGATTCATGAACTTGTTTTGGGGAACCCATCTTCCTATGTCTGTCTGTTTACACTTCTACCTTCTTTTCTCCTTCCTTTGTCCTAGGGAGACTTTGCCTCCTGACTGAAGGGGAAGCAAGTGCTTGGGGCCAGAACCTGTCCACTCTGCCTTAGCTTATTGAGAGGGGGCATTGGGTTAGAATTACTTTTTATTAGCTCCTTTAAATGCTATAAAGCTAAGAAAGTAACATTTAAATTGAAGCTATATTCTTGATCACTATTCCTTAGTGGGCAAGGAGGTTTCCAATTTATAACATAAGACTTGATTCCTTTACCATATATGCACCAAAATGGTGTAGCATCCTAATTCTTAAAGGAAAAGTTTAATGAATTACAGTAAGAAATAGTAAAATTATGAGTGAAGGACCTCAAATTTCCCTCAAAGAACTAGATAAATGGAAACACAAAATAAACAAAAATTTTAAGAAAATAAGTAGGATTTTTGAAGGACTTCTGGAGAAACAGGAATAAAAAGGAGTATAGATTTTTCTCAGATACACATGTTACTTTCACAAAAATTGACCATGTATTAGGGCATGAAAACCTGACAACCAAGTTGAGAAAAGAAGAAATATTAAATGCATCCTCTAATGATCATAATTCAATAAAAACACATTTCATAAAGGGCCATGGAAGATTAAATTAAAATCTAATTGGAAATTAATCTAATACTAACACATAACGGGGTCAAAGACCCAATCACAGATATAAGCAATATTTTTATTAAAGAGAATTACAATAAGGGGACAAGTTACCAACAGTTATGGAATTCACCCAAAATAGTATGGAGGGAAAATATACATCTCTTAAATGTTTGCATCAATAAAGTAGAAAAAGAAAAGATCAATGAATTGGATATGCAATTAAAAATAGTAGAAAAAGAACAAATTAAAAATTATCAATTAAACACCAAATTGGAAATCCTGAAAATCAAAGGAGAGATTAATAAAACTAAAAGTAGGAAAATCAAGGAACTAATAAATAAAATTACAAACAGCTTTTTTTTGAGAAAACCAATGAAATAGTAAACCACTGGTAAACTGGATTAAAAAAAAGAAAGAGGAACCAAATTACCTGCATAAAAATAAGAAGGTGAATTGACAACTAATTAAATTGAAGCAATTATTAGGACTGATTTTGACTAATTATATTCCAATAAATCTAAGTCTTAGTAAAATAGCTAAATATTTCAAAAAATATAAATTATTCAGATTAACAGAGGAGGAAATAAAATACTTCAATAAACCTAGCAGAAAAAAGAAACTGAATAAGCCAACAATTTGATCCTTGAGAGGAAATAATCTCCAACACTGTATGGATTCACAAATGAATTCTACCAACCATTTACAAAAACAACTAATTCCAATAATTTAAAATGTAATTGAAAAAAACTTGTATTAAAAAGCTTGTAATAAATATAATTTAACAAATTAGTTCATATTGGTAATGTCCAAAAATGTCTAATTCTGAAAATTAAATTCGTTTTTTCTTCGTCAGGAGTTGGGAGGCATTATTCATCATCCAATCATTTGGAATCATGGTTTGCAATTAAACTTTTTAGTTATTAAGTCTAATTTTTAAAATAATTTTGTTATTATATTACAAATTTTTACTCACTTCAGTCTGCATTTTTTTCATACATGCCTTCCCATGTTTCTCTGAAAGCATCCCCTGCATCATTTATTATAGAAAAACAATGATCCATTAAATTCATAAACTATGATTTCTTCATACTTACTTAATTGATGGGTGACCCTGGATCTCCAATTCTTTCCTTTAACCCACCTAGAAATTTTTGTCTTTATTTTTGGTCAATTTTGCTTATTTGATAGATGTAAGACAGAACTTCAGAGTAGTTTTAATTTGTATTTATCTAATTAGTGCTGATTTGGGGCATGTTTTCATATGGCTATATAGTGCTAAATAGTGCTATATAGCCATATATATATATATATATATATATATATATATATATATATATATATATATATATATATGGCTATATAGCGCTTCAATTTTTTTCTCTTGAAAATTTTTGATACACATCCTTTTATCAACTGAAGAGTGATTTATATTTTGTTCCTTTTGATTCTCTTCCTTATATATTTGTAATCTGTTTGAATCTGCCATGTACACTCATATTCATATGTAATGAAACCATTATCAAAGAAACTTTCTAAAAATAATGTCTACACACTCTTCAATTAGCTATTTTCCTCTTAATCGTAGCTGAACTAGATTATATTAATGAAAAAAAATTACTTGTTCAGAAATGTCCCCTTTTGTGATCTTCTCTGTCCTTTATTCATAAACTCTTTATCAGTAGATTCAAAGGGAAATGTCTGTCCTCTGATTTCCTTGTGATATGACCCTTTTGGTCTATGTAATATGTCTATGTCAAACTTATCTTAGTACATGATGTGAGGTGTTGGGACTTAATTTAATTTCTTCCGGATAGCTGGCCTGTTTTCCCAGCAGTTTTTATCATATACTGGATTTTTAGCCTAGTATTTTGGTGCTTAGAATTTATCAAACCAAATGTTAATAGATTTGTTTCCTTCTGTGTCTTGTGTTCTTAATTTGCCTAATCTGTCTCAGTTACCTACTTTTCTGTTTTCTTGACCATTTTCAGATCACTTTGATAATTGCTGTTTTGTACTAGTCTGAGATCTGGTACTTTTGTGCCCACCTTTTTCTACTTTTTGTCATTATTTAAATTGAGTTTCTTGACCTTTTGTTCCTCCAGATGAATTTTGATATGATTTTTTCTCTAAATCTATAAAGCAATCACTTGTTATTTTAATTATAACAGTACAAAATAGGTAACTTAATTTGGGTAGTATTGTCAAATTTTTACTGTATTGGACATGCAATTCATGAAGACTGTCTGTTTCTCCAAATATGTATACCTGTCTTTATTTCTGCAAAAGTGGAATTGTTGTTTCAACAAGTTATTCACAAGTACCTGCTATGTCCTATAGACACTATGCCAGGTATAAACAGCAATTTAGCAAAATTCAAAAATAAAACTGAACAAAAACACTTGATTGTTGAGGAAAGTGGATTAATAAGGAGATAAGCATGTAGTATATAGTGATGGATATTTTACTTGACTCTAAGTATCTGAAAAATCCTCATTGCATGCTACATCATATGCTCAAACTTAATGTGCTTAATGCACATCGTATAGGAAGCAAATTCATGGCTATGCAAGTGTTAATACATATGCACATATACATATATGCATATACACCCATGTATATATACACTTACCTATAAATGCACATATATCTACATATATGTATACATATATGTAAATATGCACATGTAGATACATATTTATGAGTATATATAGATATTCATCTCCTCATGTGTGTATGAGTAAGCATATATTTTTGTATTTATATGTATTTGTATGGTATCACTTCTCTGACGTTTCCTGGCTGTGTGAACCTGGGAAAGTGACTTAATATCTCAATAACTTTAGAAGACCATAAGTTGCAATGCAAGTGGCAATAAGCATGGGAAAGAGAAATTCCTTATTCACAACACCAATAAAATAACAGTTCTAATCTTATGTAAATTTCTGTGTGTATGAGTGTGTGTGTGTGTGTGTGTGTGTGTGTGTGTGTGTGTGTGTATGATTGGAATGAATGAATTGAAGGAACAACAACAAAGGATTCATCACTGACAGATTAGTCCATCATTTCCAAGACTTGCTCATCTAAAATCCACATTCAATTTTAATTTCTTATGCTAAGGGTCTTTTATCTCAAAGCTTCTTCCTCCCTTGAGTTACTAGTTTTATATGTCTGTGTCTCCCTAATGTGTCTCCCTGCTCTCTTAACTCTGACTTGACTTTCTTTAAATATATATATATATATATGTATATATACATATATATATATATATATTTATTTATACACAAACACACACACACACATAGGCTAACATAACAAAACAGGAAGATGATAAATGTTGGAGAAGATGTGAGAAAGTTGGAACACTAGTTCTTTATTGGTACAGCTGTGAACTGATCCAACCATTCCAAAGAGCAATTTGGAACTATGCCCAAAGGGCTTCACAAATATGTATACCCTTTGAAGCAATATCACTTCTAGGACTGTATCACAAAGAGATCATAAAAATAATAAAGGTTCCCACATGTACAAAAATATTTATAGCAGCTCTCTTTGTGGTGGCCAAAAACTGGAAATCAAGAGGACGCCCATCCATTGGGGAATCACTGAACAAGTTGTGGTATATCAATATAATGGAATACTATTGTGCTATAGGAAATGATGAACAAGAAGACTGCAGAGAGGCCTGGAAGGACCTATATGAACTGATACTGAGTGAAAGGAGCAGAACCAGGAGAGCTATGTACATAGCAACAACCACAATGAACAAGGAATTTTTCCGGTAGACTCAGCCATTCACAGCAATGCAAGGACCGAAAAAATTTCTAATGGATTCTTGAGGCAAAATGCCTTCCACATCCAGAGAAAGAGCTATGAAACTGGGTCACAGAATGAAGCAGACCATTTTCTCTTGTGTTATGTTTTGTTTTCATTGTTTCTCCCATTCATTTTAATTCTTCTATGCAACATGACTAAGGTGAATATGTATTTAATAAGTGTGTATGTGTAGAACCTATATAAGATTTCATGATGTCTCAGGGAGGGAGGAGGAGAAAGGGGTAAAGGTGGGGGATGAAGGGGAGATCTAAGGTATATGGAAGTGATTGTAGAAACCTGAAAATAAATAAATTAATTATTTTTTAAAAAGAAGTAGTCTTGCAGGGCTATAGAAGAGGCTAAAAAAATAACATCAAACATCCTTTAAAAATTAATTAAAATAAAATTATTAAGTTTTAAAAAACCTAAATATTGGATAGATCATCTTCTAAGCAAATTGATATTAGACAACATGTTTGAAGAAACTGCAGCCTGAGACAATTCCATACCTCTACCCCTTCAGGAATCTCTTCTCAAAAGATCTAAACATGAAATCACTGAAATTCCTGAACTCTTTCTAGAACTTAGTTATGTAAAAACTGGGGAAGAAGTGTTTAATTTTTATTTATCCAATGTGGCTGCTCCCCTTAATTCCATCAAGAATGGTATTCCTATATTATGTAAAGAATTTTGTCTACTAAAATACACTAGAAAGTATAAAAATAAATGGTGCCTTTCTTAAAATCGTAGGTAATATCTATATAAGATAAAGCATTGTAATTAGGATAAACTTGAAATTTTCCCAATGACTAGGAGAGAGAACCTTCCCCCACCTCCACTGTGATTGCCACAGGATAATTTATTTTCTTTACCTTTATAGAGATGAACAATGGAGGCATCCTGGAACTACTGGAAGATAATCTCTACTTACCATATAATTTGGAAAATTTCAGTCAGCTTTTATATAAGTAATGGACCCTGTACCTTGTAAATCTCACCTGGAATAGAATTAGAACCACGTACTTTGTCACAAAAATGCCTAATGGAACTAAAAACTTCTTCTTCACTTGGAACTTTAGCTAAGAAGAGATTGACTTCAATCTGAGGTAAATGGTCAATGGCTTCATAATTTATTGATGACAGTATGTTGAGAACACTATAGAAATGTTCAGTCCATCTCCCTGGATTATATCCTTGTCACTAATCAATATGACTCCATCAGCACTGAGTAATTGAGAAGCACCAGAGGTCTTTGGTCCATAAATCGGATTCAGAATATTATAAAAGTGCTTTGGATTGTTACTATCAGCATAAAATTGAATTTCTTCTGCTTTCTTACTGAACCAAGAATCCTATATCTCCCTAAGCTACACTTGTACTTTACTTTTGGTGGAATTAAATGTTTCCTTCTTAGATATGGATATACTATCCTATCGGTAAACCCTTTGGTGTCCTTTTTTTTTCCATTTATCAGCTTCTGAATTTACTTATCATTTTAGTGAAACCAGGCTTAATGCTTGTGAGTGTTCTGACCCAGACAAACAAATGTAGTGCTATACACTAAATCTCTGAAAGTTGCTCACTCCTTATCTCCTCCACAGTTGCCAAATGTGTATTGGTTCAAGCTTCCTTCAAAGTTAGCAACTGTTCTTCCTCAGAAAAGTGCTCTAACTTGTTAGCATTAATTCTTCTGGTCTTCATTTTGTCTTGGGGCTGCTGCTTTTGTTGAATGTGAATATTTAGTTTGTAGAGGAAAAGCTTATAATCAGACCAACACTCTGTGCTGCACATTGCCTTTGTTACTCTCACATTCTTTCTGTCTCTTTTCCTAACTATCAAATCACAATGTTTGCTGTGAGGGGGCATCCATGAAATTTTATTGCATCTAGGCAAATGGAAAACAATGTAGGTGATGAAGTCATGACATGCACAAGTCTTCAGTCATAAGTGACCATTGCTGTTGCTGTTTCAAATTCCATTCCCCAATAGGATTCCCTGCCAAGTCTGGTAATCTGAGTGTCCTCTAGCATTAAAGTCACCCACAACTATAAGATAGTCCTATTTTAGCACACTGATGATGAGTCTGTAGGTCTTCATAAAATTTTTATTTGACCTCATTGGGGTTCATCATGGTGGGAGCACTGAGAGTGATGAATGTGGTGTGGCATTTTCCTGAAAGTGACAATGAGTCTGTCATTAACTCCTTTAAGATGGCATGCAAGCTTCTTGACTAGATTAGTTTTGATTGCAAAACCTACACAAGTTTCACAGCACTCCCCTTCACTGTAGCCACTCCAGAAAACCATGTATGCAGCTCTAAGTTCAGCAAGCCAGCCTTAATTTACCAGCCTTATTTCACTCAGGGTTGCTTTTTGAATTCAATTATCTGCTGAGTTCTCTTTCAACAAGAGCTGTTTGTCTTTCAGGTCTACTGGATTTTGTGTTGTCTATAAACACATGCACATTCCATGTATTGATGGTGAGTGGAAGCATATTTCCAGATGTTTTTTGTACTTTTTTGTGTTTTGACCACAGGATGGCGACCCCACTTGCTATGGTAATCAGGCCAGCATTGGCTAAGCAGACAATTTTTAGGGAACATTTTCTAACCCCTTCCTCACATCAGGAGGTGAGCAGTACAGCCCTCAAAAGACTGCTCAGACACCAAGCGTGCCAGTGAATTCCACTTCTATTTCCAGTGAGAAGACAACCCAATGACCTGAGTTGCCTATATGAAAGGTTGCGACTACAGCATACACACCTGCTGCTTTGTCTCTTGCCTGTCATCACAGGACTTTGAGATAAGCAAAAAATGGTAAAATGACATCAGTGATGTCTTTTGATTCATGGGAAAATTGGATTTAAGTGAGGCAGAGTTGCATGAAGTCATAGGCCTCACTCTTTACTCCAGAGTCATCATAGCCCAGTGGCAGGACAGAGTCAAGATGACTGAAAATGGCCTAAAATGCAATGAATGGCATCTTTGATATCTAACCAGCCTCTAAGTGGTTCAAATTACCTGCTTCAACTGCCTTAATGGCTGTTGAAACAAAATGTTCTCATCTGTCAATTACACCAGGAGAAGCCTTCACATGCTTGGGGTAGAAACTCTCCTAACTCACTGAGGTATTTGAGACTTTAGGTTACCCTCCACCTGATTTAGCCAGTCTGCTGAAATGGTTTACTGGGATGCGACTACCATGCATGCTACACCTTACACGGAGCATGTGGACACGAAAGATGGAAAGCAGTCCTGAAAGGGGTTTAGCAGAACTTACACAAAGGCTCTAGTCTTCCCTGATCATACTCTACATCCCAGAACATAAAGCAAACTCATATAAATTGTCAGCTTTTTGATATACTACCAAAAATATCCAGCAGGTAAAAATAGAAAGAGAAACTCCATTTAAAATAACTGTAGGCCATATCAAATACTTGGGAGTCTTCCTATGAAGACAAACCCAAGGACTATACAAATATAATTACCAAACACTTTCCCCACAAATAAAGACAAAACTAAACAATTGGAGAAATGTTTGTTGCTCATACATAGGTCAAGCCAATATAATAAAAATTTAATAAATATACCTATTATTTATTTATTCATTGCCATACCCATCAAACTACCAAGAAGTTATTTTATGGACTAAGAAAAAAAGTAACAAAATTCATCTGGAAGAACAGAGTCAAGAAAATCAAGGGAATCAGTGAATAAAAATTTGAAGAAAGGCAGCCTAGCAGTATCAGATTTCAAACTATATTACAAAGCAGTAATCATCAAAACAATCTGACAGTGGCCTAGAAATAGAATAATAGATTAGTGGAATAGACTAGGTACATAATACATAGTAGTAAGTAATCACAGTAACATAGTGTTTTATAAACTCAAAGAATCATATTTGGTAGTAGCAACTCACCATTTGACAAAATTCATTGGAAAACTGGAAAGCAATTTGGTAAAACCTAGGCATAGACCAACTGTATGCCAACATAAGGTGAAAATTGGTAAATGATTTAGACCTAGCATCACAAGTAAATTCAGGGAAAATGGGAAAATATATGTGTCAGACTTATGGATAAAGGAAAAATTTATTATCAAACACAAGACAGAGAGGATTAGAAAAAACAAAATGCATGATTTTGATTACACTAATTTTCAAGTTTTTGCACAAACAAAATTAATGCAGCAAAAATTAGAAGGAAAACAGGAAATTTGGGGAAATTTTTCCTTAAAATTTCTCTGATAAAAACCTCATTTCTAAAATATATAGGGAAGTGAACCAAATTGACAAAAATAAGATTCAATCCCTAGTTGATAAATGATCAAAGGATAAGAACAGATAGTTATCAGAAAATAATCAAAACTATCAATAGTCACATGAAAAAATACTCTAAGTCACTACTGTTGGACAATTGCAAATTAAAACTTTTTTGAGGTACTACCTCACACCTATCAAATTGGCTAACATGATAGAAAAGGAAAATGACCAGTGCTGAATGTGATGGGAACAACTGGGACATCAACGTGCTATTGGTAGAATTGTAAACTAGTCCAACTATTCTGGAGAGCAATTTGTAACCATAACCAAAGGGTTATAAAATTCTTCATACCTTTTGACTCAACAATACCACTATTAGGTCTATATCAAAAAGAAAGAAAAGAAAAAGGGAAAAAGACTCATTTGTAAGAAAATATTTATAGTAGATCTTTTTGTGGTGGCAAAGAATTGAAGAGAAATGTGATGCCCATTAATTGGGGAACGGCTAAATGAGTTGTAGTATATGATTTTAACAAAATACTAGTGTGCTATTAAGAAATGATGAACAGGATGGCTTCAGAAAAAGCTGGGAAGACAGAAAATAATGCAAAGGGAAGTAAACAGAACTAGGAAAACACTTTATACAACAGCAATAATATTGTAAGAATGACTAATTGTGAAAGATTTAGCTACTCTAATGAAGACAATTATCTAAGACAATTCTAAAGGAACTGTGGTATAAAAGGCTATTTGTCTCCAAAGAGTTCTTTTGAACTCTGAATGCAGATTGAAGCTTTTTTTTGTTTTCTTATTTTTTGATTTTTTTGTTTTGTGAAAATATTTCCCATGACTCTACATGTGCAATCAATGTCAAATCTCTCTGAAACAGAGGTAGAAACAGGGAGAAAGGAGAGAATTTGAAATTCAAAATTTTACATGTAACTGGGGAATGTTTAATGAAGTAAATAAAACATAGTGAAAGAAAAAAATTTTTAAGAGACCAATGATAACTTGATGCTCTTGCCTCCTCAAGTTCCAGTGCTTATGTAGTCAGTCAATCACTTGCCTGAACACTGCTTTATGTGGCTGCCAAGCAAGCTTAAATCTCAATAAGGCAGCCATTCCAGCCCTTAATCTCTATAATCACTGTACTTAGGTCCTCTCCCAAACTGGATATTATTCTTACTCATCTATAGCTGCAAGAAAACAAACTCCCAGGCATTTTCCTTTCAAGCTATTAAGTCAAGAAAATGGAGATAGTCTAGCCCCTTTAACTTTCTGGGGTAATTTCATTTTATAATGGGAATGTGATGTGGAAAAAAGCAAACAAACACAAAAGTTTGGGGTCCTACAACTTTTTTCTCCTTCTATGTTTATTTTGTGTAACTGCTTATGGGCACACGTCATGCTCCCTACACCCTTATGGAAATTCTTGTAGGAAATGAGATGTCTGCAACCTTAAATTATCTTTAACTCAGCCTGTCTCTAAAAGGGAGTTGCTTAAAGATTCCTTAAGGACTCATTTTTTTCTAGTAATCAGTGAATTTCACAGAGTTTGTGATCAATAAGGACTCTTTGATTGGTTGATTTTAAAAATATACAAGTAACCAGGCCTCTTTTAAAATATATGCACAGCCATTTCTTTATACCTCAAATTAAGACTATTCTAATTTGCATTGCTCTGGGAGATGGCATTTTCTGGTTGTATAACTCTATCCAGCAAATATTTATTGAACATGTTCTAGGTAACAGGTTGATCGCTGGGGAGCCAAAGACAAAACAAAAAAAGTGCCAAACCTCCTGAAGTTTACATCCTTATTGTACCTAGGGAAAAATCCTGAACCCACAGAAAGAATCCACTATAGGCATATGGCATAGTGGAGAGCTCTGCACCTGGAGCCAGGAAGAAAGTTCTAATTCATCACTCTATACTTACTATCTATGGGATTTTGGTCAAATCACTTAATATTTCTCTATTTCATCATCTGTAAAGGGGGGATTATAATAGCATGTAGGTCCCAAGGTGGGCGTGAGAATCAAATGAGATAAAATTTGTAAAACAACTTGAAAACCTCAAAGTACTATATATATCCAAATTACTTTTGCTACTATTATTATTGGGGCAGCCAGGTGATGCAGTGGATAGAGCACCAGTGCAGGAGTCAGAGGACCTGAGTTCAAATCTCACCTCAGACATTTGACATTCACTAGCTGTAGGACTTTGGGCAAGTCACTTAACCCCAATTGCCACATCCTGGATCATCTCCAGACATCCTGATGAATATCTGGTCACTGAATTCATATGACTCTGGAAGAGAAGTGAGGCTGGTGACCTGCACAGCCCTCTCTCACTGAAAATAAAATTAAGTGCAAGTCATGTCATCATTTCTCTGATGGCATGGTCTTCTTCAGCAAAGAAGGATGAACACACACATTATTATTATTAAGTATAAAAGTACTTTGAGCAATAGAAAGCTCTCATTATTTTTAGCTCTTTCACCAAAACTTCACCTTTCAAGTGACTAACATTCTTACAGGATATGCCAGCAGAGTGCATGAAGATACTAAGCTGGATATATAGGTTTCATACTGAAATCCACAGATGTCATATAAGGATCAGCTCAAACAAATTTAGTGAGACTCATCTCCAAGTGACTTACAAATGACATTTTGTCAGCACCAATTTTTAAATGAAATTTAAAAATTTACATGCATTTTCTTAATATTTTCTGAAATAGGTTAATATATATAAATAAAGAACCCTTGGCATGCAGAGATGGTGATCTGCATGATTGAACAGACTATGGTCCCCAAACACATCAAATCAATGAAACATTTTAAATTACTATTGGTATAATTAGTAAATGTACTTTACCCAGAATTGAAAGGGTTCTCAGTGTTCATTTAGTAGAAACTTTCCTCAAGAATTATTTCTACTAGAATTCAACTAAAGATTCCAAGTACGGCTGAACCAACTACCTCTTTAGGCACCTCATTCAACTTTTAAATAGCTGAAATGTTTTAAGTATGTTTGTTAATGAAACATCTGGATCTCTGTGATTTCCTCCCATAACCCTTTGGAGATGAGCAACACAAATCTAATTTCAATTTCACCTCAGAGCCTTTCAGCACTTGAGGACAACCATCACATTTTCCCTGGATTATCTCTTCTCTGGTTAAAATGCTCCCAGTTCTTTCAATTGGTCTTCATATGTCATAATTTTGAGACTCTTCCCCATAAACTGCCATTATCTGGAAAGTGCTGCTTCTCAGTATCTTTCTTAAATGTGACACTAAAAGTTCAACACATTGTCTCAGATGTAGTATGGTAGGGTAAAGTGTGTGTTGTCCTTCATTGCCAACCATACCATCAGAGAAATGATGACATGACTTGCACTTGACTTTGTTTTGAGTGAGGGAGGACTGTGCAGGTCATCAGCCTTACTTTTCCAGAGCCATCTGAATTTAGTGACCAGATATTCATCATGATGCCTAGAGATGACCCAGGATGAGGCAATTAGGGTTAAGTAACTTGCCCAAGGTCACAAAGCTAGTGAGTGTCAAGTGTCTGAGGTAAGATTTGAACTCAGTTCCTCTTGACTCCTGCACTGGTACTCTATCCACTGCACCACCTAGCTGCCCCTAGCATAGTCTAAAATATTAGAGCAAAGTACAGTTGGAAAGTCACCATTCTAATCCTGGTCATTCTACTTTTCTTAATGCAGTATGAGATCACATCAACTTTTAAAGTGGCCATTTCACACTAATGACTCATACTGAGCTTGAAGGACACTAACATTCCAAGATTTTTTTCCAAATACATTGCTGCTTAACTATGCCTCCCTTATTTTCTACTCATGAGGATGACATTTTAGAGTTATGAGTTTAAGCATGTGATGTCATCACATTATAAATGACACTCCAGTAGTGACATGTAATGTAGAGCCACTTTTAGGAATAAGCTTTAACTGAAGATCTTGACTAAGCTGTCCATTATTATGAATTTCTTGGTTTGTTTTTCCTTTGAATTAAAAAGAATATTTTTTAGAGAAAAATTATCTTCTAATCATGATAATAAAGTAAGTGTATGGTACAATGGAAAGAGTATTAATTCAGGATTATGTTCAAATTCTGCCTCTCTGTAGGACCTTGAGCAAATCACTTAATCTCCTCGAGTCTCAGTTTCTACATCTGTAAAACAAGCAAGTGAACCTCTGAAAGACCTTCAAGTTCTGCATCTGTGAGATGCTTTGAATCTTATCCTGATCTTGTATCTGTTAAATGCTTTATGAAATGTTGTCCATCTTCACTTTGGTCCCAAATGATGAGTTGTCCCTTTATATTACCAAAGTAAACATATTATACGCCCAAGTTATTCCTTTTCATCCCAACTTCTCCTACAGGTTGTCCTTTCTATCATCCCTACTCTTTCACTTATCTCCAGTCGTACACTGTCTACTTCCCCACTACCTGTAAACAAATCCATGTCCCCTTTAGCTTTACAAAAAAAAAGCCTTACTTCATCTATCTCAACTAATTCTCATCCTATATCTCTTTCCCTTTTTATGACTAAACTCCTTAAGGTTGTCTCCATTCATTGTCTCCATTCCTTTCCTCTCATTCATGTTCAAGTGTCTGAAACCTGGTTTCTCACATCAGCATTCAACTCAAATGGGTCTCTCCAAATTTACCAATGATGTCTTATTTTTAAAATAAACCCTCATACCTTCCTAAATTTCCTAGGATTGCTGAGGAGACCACTATGTTACACAGTTATCCAGCTTTGTAACCTAGGTGTCATGTCTGACTCCTCACTTTTTCTCATACTCACAAATCCAATTGGTTGTCAAGGCCTGGTGTTCTACCTTCATAACATCTCTCATATATGTTCCATTTTCTGCTTTGGCACTATTTCAGTGGCTTGTTTGTCAGTCTCCCTACCTCACCTGCTGTCATCTTTCCTCATGCCAGTCTATCCTCCACTTAGCTACTAAATTGATCTTCTAAAACATCAAGTCTATGTCATACTCCTACTCAATAAATTTCGGTGGTTCCCTATCACTTTGAAGGTCAAATATAAAATAATCTGATGTTCCTAGCTCTTCATAATCTGACTACCTTCTCCCTTTCTAGTCTTTGTACTCTCTCTCTCTCTGTCTCTCTCTCTTTCTCTCTTTTATTCTGTGATTCAGTGATACAGGCTTCCTGAATGTTCCTCAGACAAAGACATTTCATATCCAACAATATGCATTTTTTTGTTTTTCTTTTTTTTTAATAAATTTACTTATTTAACTTTTTACATTCATTTTCACAAAATTTTGGATTCCAAATTTTCTCCTCATTTGTTCCCTACCCCTACGCCAATATACCGAGCATTCTAATTTCCCCTACCACCAATCTGCCCTCTATTCTATCATCCCTCCCTTCCCTTGTCCCCATCTTCTCTTTTGTCCTGTAGGGCCAGATAACTCTCTATTCCCCATTACTTCTATTTCTTATTTCCTAGTAACAAAAACAATATTCAACAGTTGTTCCTAAAACTTTTAGTTCCAACTTCTCCTTATCCCTCCCTCCCCACCCATTCCCTTTGGGAAGGCAGGCAATTCAAGATAGGCCAAATCTGTGTAGTTTTTAAGACCATATTTCCCTCCACCCTATCCTGCCCTCCATTCCTTCTATTCTCTCTTTTCATCCTATCCCTCCCTGAGTGTTGACTTCAAATTGCTCCCTCTTCCCATTGCCCTCCCTTCCATCATCCGCCCCCACCCTGCTTATCTTCTCCCCTACTTTCCTGTATTGTAAGATAGGTTTTCATACCAAAATGAGTGAGCATTTTTTTCCTTCCTTTAGTTGAATGTGATAAGAGTAAACTTCATGTTTTTCTCTCAGCTCCCCAGTTTTCACCTCCACTAAAAAGTCTCCTGTCTGCCTCTACTATGAGAGATAATTTGCCCCATTCCATTTCACCCTCTCTCCTCCCAATACATTTCTCTCTCACCATTTGCCTTCATTTTTAAAGATATAATCCCATCCTATTCAATTCACTCTGTGCTCTCTGTTTCTCTGTGGGTGTGTATGTGCATATGGGTGTGTGTGTGTGTGCACGTGTGTGTGCGTGCATGTGTGCATGTCTGTGTGTAATCCCACCAACTATCCTGATACTGAAAAGTTTCAAGTTACAAATATTGTCTTTCCATGTAGGAATGTAAACAGTTCAATTTTAGCAAGTCCCTTATGACTTCTCTTTGCTATTTACTTTTTCATGCTTCTTCTCATTCTTGTGTTTGAAAGTCAAATTTTCTTTTCAGCTCTTGTCTTTTCATCAAGAATGCTTGAAAGTC
>CM053770.1:463805934-463823470 GCA_028658325.1 Potorous gilbertii
ATTGTCTCTCCTGGATCTATTTTCCAGGTCAGTTGTTTTTCCAATGAGATATTTCACATTCTCTTCCATTTTTTCATTCCTTTGGTTTTGTTTTGTGATTTCTTGGTTTCTCAGAAAGTCATTAGCCTCCATCAGTTCCATTCTAATTTTGAGAGAACTATTTTCTTCAGTGAACTTTTGCACCTCTTTTTCCACTTGGCTAATTCTGATTTTGAAAACATTCTTCTCCTCATTGGCTTTTTGAACCTCTTTTGCCAATTGAGTTAGCCTATTTTTCAAGGTGTTATTTTCTTCAGCATTTTTTTGGGTCTACTTTATCAAGGTATTGACCCATTTTTCATGCTTTCCTTGCATCTCTCTCATTTCTCTTCCCAATTTTTCCTCCACCTGTCTAGCTTGGTTTTCAAAATCCTTTTTGAGCTCTTCCATGGCCTGAGTCCATTGAATATTTATTTCTATTTTCTTATATTTTTTTCCCTTTTCTGGGCATTTTTCCAGCCAGTTACTTGGATTCTGAGATTCCTTTCGACACCCACCTCACCTCCAGACCCACCCAGCTAATGCTTGGGGTCTGAGACTCAAATGCTGCTTCCCATCCTCAGGTCTTTCAGTGGGAGAAGGGTTGCTATTCAGTGTCAGATTACGTTTATGTGCTCAGGTGGGGGCAGGTATTCAATGAATGTTGATTGATTGACTGATTTACCATTTGGTGACAGTGTGGTTGAAGAGAAAAATTGTAATTCTGGTATAAGATAACCTGGAGTCACATCTTATCTTTGAAGGTTTCTCCCTCTTTTGTGAATTTCTTAACTTCTTAGTGCCTCAGTTTACTCAACTGAAAATTTAAAAGTTGCGGATAGATAACATCTTAATTTTTTTCTAGATCTAAATCTATGATTCTAATAAAACACTATTGAGGAATAAAATATTATTATTTGTCCTTCTTGTACATTTGTGCTCTGGGTTTTTTTAAAATTTAATTCTTTCTAAGCAGTGGCATAATTTTGCTGAGCTGCTTGAATGGGCAGTTTTGTTTCTTTAAGCTTCCTAAGTAAAAGAAGGTCAGCACCATTTCCCTAAGTAAATCTTTCTGAATTTAATACCAATATTTTCATGTGCTAACATTAGTTCCAAAATAAGTATTTGAATGTGAATATATAAAAACATAGATTGATATTCTAGAAATAGCATTCTACAATGGTTTGGATTCTCTTGGGGAAACCTTCATAGAATCAGATAATGAGAGTCTTATCCTTTGTTCTCAGTGGAGTTAGCATAGAAGAAAAATTTATGTGAAATGAGAATCTCACTCATTATGATTAGGGAAGAAAAGGAATTATGATAATACCATTCACTGGCTCAGTTCTTGCCAATTCAATTAAAAAACAAGTAATGAGTACCTATTATAAGTCTACTAAAGTCCTTCCTTGTTCCCTATTTTTATACTGATGGTAACTCTGAGTTCTCAAAGGTTATTCCAATAGTACCCAAATTCTAGACAGATCTACCACTCTAGAAGAGTTGGATTTTATCTCAGCACCTGCTTATCTCTCAGAAAAAGGAGGTTTTCCTTCTTCCACTCAACTTTTATTCCAATGCTCTTTTCTTATGTTCCTTTCACATCTGAATTCTGACCACCATCCTAATCTCTATCCTTAATTTCAAACCCATTCTGACTATAAGCCCTCTTCCTTCTTTCCTAAAGTTTATAGTTTTCATAACCTTTACCCTCCACAGCTTGAGGACAGATATGGTTACTCACACTTCTTTAATTAGTAAAGGGCTTACCAACTATTAAACTCCTGTAAAATGGAGGATCAAATGGCCTTACGAACTTCCCTTCCTCTATATCCTAAGGAATACTGATCCTTGACCTTTGACCTGGCCCTATGCCTCTAGTACATCAAACCTTAGCGGTTTCTCTATGGCTGCCCTCTATTTCAAGAAATAAAGAGATACAAGAGCTATAGTGAGTATAGGTTGATAATAACTGACAGATTGGATGTGTGGAATTACGGATAGTGAAAACTCCGGGGTGATTCCAAATTGTGAACCTTAGTAACTGGCAGTGTGGTGGTAGTTTTTACAGAAATAGGGAAGTTTGGAGGAGACCTTTTAAGAGAGAAATTGATAAGTATCATTCAACAGAATAGAGAATGAAGACAGAGAAGAAGGAATGAGCAGGTGACCATGATGATGGAAGAAAGCAAGAATTAAAAGCTATATGATAAGGTTGGAAAAGTAGACAGAGGAGCATTGATAAAGTTCCTTGACTGTCAAAGTAATGGTATATATTTGGAGTAACCATAAGATTTTACAGGAAGAAATAAAGTGATGAAAATATTTTAGGAAGTTCATTTGACATAATTATGGAGGATGGCAGACTAGTTTACAATATAGTCATGGAAGGGAAACCATGTACACAAATATCTGTAATTATACAGAACAATTACAAGCAAAAGACTGCAAGTACATTTTGGAGGGAGAGATGACTTGATTGAATTAGAAAAAAAATCACAAAGAAGAGCAGTTTTTGAATGGGACCCTAAATGATAGGTAAGACTTCAACCTGTTCACCATTTATTTATATCTTCCTGAAAGTATTCCTTTTCCCATTTACATTCTTTATTATCTTTCTCTGGGATCATACTAACTCAATGCATATTTTCATTGGGAATATATTGTGTCAGTTGAGATTTTTGTTTCTTTTGTTAGTGGTTCTAACATGTGTATATATGTGTGTCTAGACATATATGTCAATTTTGAAAAATCATTAGGTCCTTCTCAGAATAATGTTTTTAAATGCATAAAAAGTAGAAATTACAAGGGAAACCAGTTGCATTGTAATACAAATGTATTTTCCTTTCCAAGTTCATGGAGCCATTGAAATCTCTGGAAATACCAGATTAAGAATTCAGTTTAGTGAGTTTGGCTGTGTTAAAAGCAGTTGACCTTGCCAAATCTCAGAGCTATGAGTTGCCTGAGAGTGATCAACACCAGGTAAAATAGGACAATCAAACCAGTTTCTTTTTAAGAATTTTGAATGTAGACATCAGAAAAGACTACCTAATTTTGATCTCAACTGACCCCAAAAGTTTTCCCCAAACTGCACCTGGAGCTTGAGTCTCCAGATTACCAGATGTCACTCCCTCCCCTAATGTTCCCAAATTTTTTATGTACTTTCAGTTGTCACTCAAAAAAACCTTATAAAATAGCTTCTCAAAAGTATGCCTCCCATAAGACCCTATATTCAACCCTGCTCCTATCTCCCCTTCTTGCACACTCCAGTACCCTGGTGCAATTCCCTTGCCTTGATTAAAAGACCCTAATTTTTACTGTTTTGGCAGTCTTCACATTTCAGATTGACATCTGCAAGGAGTGGTTATTTTTATTGTGAATAACGATTCATTCTAGTCTTTTTGATTAAGTAAAATTTTAGAAGTGATACTAGTAGCTCTATGATCAAACTCGTACTTGAAAAGAATCTTCTTTATGGCATACTCAGTAAGGGCTATTATGCTCATGAGAAATATATTTTTTACTTGAAGATTTCCAGTGATAGGAGTCCCAACATCTCATGAGGTAAGTCATTCCATTTTGGGGTAATTGTTAGAAAATTGTTTCTGTTATTTGCCTTGAGCCCAATACTTTTTAACTTTAATCTCTACCTATTCCTATTTTTTCTCTTTGGGGCCAAGTAGAACAAATGTGTTCACTTTGACAACCATTCAAGTTCCGAAGCCAGCTCTCATCTCTTTTCTTAGTCTTCTCAAAACCAAACGCTGTGGTTGTACATTGTAGCTATTAGTGACAATGCAGAACTAGCATAAGTTGATTTCCAACTTTAAAGGCTGTCTTTTCAAAGGGCTACCCAATTTTTGTCTATATTTTAACACCGATCCAAAACAACCAGGGCAGGGGGAGAATGAAAATGGTAAGGAATAATAATAAATAAGAGTAATTAATAATAGTAATCCAAGGAAACTCATCCCAGGATTCTGGCATAATTTGTCCGGCCAAATACAGTTTTTCAACTTCTGATTTAGTGGATTGGGGATTTGTCAAAATGTTAACTAGAGGTCTTTAATAGGTGGTAGCTTCTACATAATGATAGAGAAAGCCTCTCACATAGACCTACCTTCTTTCTACTCAAAATTAATTGTTGTTGGTTCTAGAATACAGTTATTTTATTAGCAGTTCAGTGGGCTGAGCTCATGTGGTGCAAAGGTAATATTCACAGACCAGACAGATGCTATGAATATGCCAGAATAGTTCTGAATTGCAAAGTATAAGAGACTATCCATATAGAAGGTGGAAGAAAAACATTTATCCAAACACCAGAAAACCAAATCCATCATAGTAACCAAGAAGTCAATATATTAGCTGTGCAGGGACTTCCCAAGCCTTGCCCCTCTGCTGGGGCCTTCCCAAAAGCAAACACTCAACCCTAGTTGTCTGCCTGCCTGTGTCCTCTCTCCTCTACTCTAACTGCTAACTTTCTCCCAACTCTGCTCCACTTTTCCTGTTCCACCCATTCAGTAAGTTCCTCCAACCACATGTGACTTAGTCTTCCATGTGATTTAAGTAGGTCACATGGACCTATTAATGGGTGGGAAAGATCTTCAAATTAAGCAAAAATACATTAAAAATACATTTGGCCCCCAAATCTTTCTTATTCATTACATAAATCAATGGGACAACTGGTGTCAATAGAACTTTGTAATAATGTAACAGGAATCACACAAAATAAGTACATAAAGCAATATCTTAGGCAACCAGTGACAACAGAACTTTATAACCATATAATTGGGATCACACAAAATAAGCACATAAAACAATATCTTAGGCTAGGGTTTGAGGACAAGTACCCCATCAGTCCCCCTTCGAATGAATGGGGCCCAAAATGTTGAGGTAAGCTACTTCTTGCTGAAATTGGGTATAAAGCTGTCCCTGCCCCAAGAGGTCCCATTCATGAGGTTAAATTCTTTAGCTGGTATCTGGAGGTTGGTCAATCTCAGGTCCTGAAGTGAAACATCACAGCCGTGGAGAGGGAGTGACATCCAGCTTAAGCAATCAGGCATCTGCAGGTGAGGGTACTAAGCCTGTGGGAAACAAATAGAGCAAACAAGTTTCACAACTAAAAACAAAAAAAAAAAGAAAGAAAGAAAACAAGGCAACAATAACCAGAAGCAGGGTAGATAGAGGGTCAATCATGCTTCTGGAGTGCATGAACCCGCTATCATAGCCTCATTCATGGTAGAATATATGAGTTAAGGGTACAATTCAGTAATCATCTTCTCCTGAATAAACAACAGTATTATCTTCCCCATGTGCTATAATTTACACACCCTTTGGAACATCATCTGGTTTCCAATACTTTAGCCCCCAATTTCATTCTCTCTGTAGAACCCAACTCTTCAATTCCTCTGCTTGTTATTTCAGAAAGAAGATCAGTTTTCACAAGGGGTATTGTTTCACAAGGAATAACATTCACTTAAATAATTTTAACACTTTTAGAAAACTGTATGGGCTCTTCACCTAAATTTTGGAATGTCACAATAATTTCTCCTTGATAATTGGAATCTATCACTCTAGTCAATACAGTATGTATTCCCCAAGTTGCTAATTAATCCTGATTTAGGTAATATCAGTCCAAAATGATTTTTAGGAATCCTTATACATATTGTAGTAGAGATTTTTTCTGTCAAACCAAAAGTCTTCTAAACAACCTAAATCATTTCTTTCCAAACCAGGTATCCCCAGATACAATCCTAGGACATCTGGCCTCACAGTCCACAGTGTTTGGAATCTTATGATTTTGTTGTTTTCTAATTTGCAGAATTGTGGTCATCATTCTGCCTGGAGGTGTACTTCCTCCCAATGGTCTATTATGCAAATTACATAAAGCAGTGAACAAATTATCTTTCCAATATTGATAAGAATTATTAGACTTTAACTACCTTAACTGTTCTTTCAATAATTCATTAATTCTTTCAATTAACCAGAAGCTTGTGGATAATATGGGATATGATATATCCATTCTATGTTGTTTAATACACAATATCTCTTCATTTCATTACCTTTGAAATGTGACCCATTGTCACTTTGAATATATATAACAATTCTCTGCTACTTGTTTTAACAATGAATGAGAGAAACTAATGCCTCAGTCTTGTGACCACTCATATGTGACCTGCACTAATATATGGCTGATCATTTGAAGGACCCATTTTGCTAGCACCAGAAGATCAGTTGGTTTCAGAATAGGGGACAATATGTTGAATAACAATCTTTGCTAAGCGATCAGCATGTTCATCGTACTCATTTTCTGACATGGTGAGGGCCCACATTATCATCTACGTGAAAAACTAACAAATTAGTAACCAAAGGCATGTCCCATATGTCTTCGCTTAATTCTTTGCCTCAGACTTATTTGTCATGAATTTCCCAATTTTGATTTTTCCACATGAGCATCCATATAGCTAACCCATCAGCTACCACCCATGAATCAGTCAATATGATGCTGTCCTCCTTGTTCTGTTTTGATAGCTTCATGTACTGCCATATGTTCAGCATATTGACTGTCCCATCAGTAAAGCATGCATGTCTCTTAGGTTCTTCAGGTAATCCATCATACATCATATCCCTCATTCTATTTTACCAAGGACTGTACTAACTGTTGCTTTGCTTCGGTGGGGGGGGGGGCGGGGAGGGTGTATCATTTTCCTCAGTATCTATATTTGCTATAGATTTATGTAAAGTAGAAACTCCACTTTTGCCTGTTTTAGATCTATTTTGAATATACCATTTCCATCTATATTTGCTATAGATTTATGTAAAGTAGAAACTCCACTTTTGCCTGTTTTAGATCTATTTTGAATATACCATTTCCATCTAATTATGCTAGCCTCTTGCACAGGTCCAATTCTGTGAGAAGCTGGGGTACCATTCTCTAAGTCATAATTGGTATTACAAGCCTCAGTCTGTTGTTTAGTATCTACCAAAGTCCAACAAGCAGCAACCAACTGCTTTTCAAAAGGGGTATTTTTAACTCCAGATGAAGGGAATTTCCTAGACCAAAATTCTAAGGCTACAATTGGCTTTATTGTCTTTGCCACAAATTCCAGTTTGCATACTCATCCCGTGCAGTCCCTTGTAATTTCATTGGGCCACTTTGCAAAGGCTATAAATCTAGGGCCAATTGTATAGCAACCTTTGCTTCTTCAAAAGTTTTACTCTGCTCAAGTCCCCAATAAAATTCATGTTTTTCCGAGTAACTTTACATAAAGGTTTCAAAATTTGTCCTGGATGTGGTATGTGATGTCACTAATATCCAAATAATCTTATAATTTTGGGGCCTCTTTCTTATTGGTGGGGGTAGAAAAATCCTGAATCTCTTCTTGGGCTTGTAGGAGAATGAATCTCTTGCAGCACCTTATTCTAGTCTATATCATAAGATTTTATGGTTTGAGCTGGTCTTTGAATCTTTGCAGGGTTAGTGTCCTACCCTTGAATTGTATATGCTTAACTAAAAGCATCAAACACTTCTCCATATTTTAACACTTTCTCCCTATATCATAATAGCATCTTTGTAATGGATGAGCTATACACCAGGTAACTCTAATTCAGATGTTCTGCCACAATCTTATGACAAATAGTGGAGCTATGCAGATATCCTTATGGTAGGTTTGTAAAAATATATCATCAGTCCTGCCAAGTGAAAGAAAATTGGTCTCATTTTTCAGAATCTATTACAATAAGAAAGAAAGCACTGACTAAATCAATAACTGCAAAGCTAGTCCCATTATATTTCTGAATCCTTTCTATTAAGCTAGCAGTATCCGGAATATCAGGATACAAGGGTGGAGTCACCTTATTCAATGTCTGAAATCCACTGTTTTAGCATCAAGTACCCTGAGATATCCAGGATATTCTGATAGCACAGGTTCTTAGATCTGCTTTTCTAAAAGGAAAGCAACTTTGAAAGAGGTCTATAATCTCTTTAATCACATATACCAACAAAGAATATACAAGCAGAGAAATAAAAACAGACAGACAGGTCTTCTATCTGACCATAAGCAGTACATACATCACAGATCCGACTGTCTGACTATTACATACATACGTAGTTGCTAGCAAGAGAAGCACCAAAATCTGTGTTTTCAAAGGTAGGGCAGGGGTTCCTTAATGGCTACCCAGAGTCTCATCTGGCACATAAACCTTCCTCCAAAGAGTAAACCCCAAAGCAAAACCTCATCTCAGAGTATATATACACTATTCAGAGGTGGAGGGGAGGGTATGATGACCCTCAGGACCCAGTGCCTCATTGGCAATTAACAAAAGGTGTGGGTCTTCCTACAAAACAAGCCTCCCCTTATCAAGCTTCTTATAAAGGGTTCCACCAGAGGCCTATTAATGGGTGGGGAAGATCTTTATATTACAACTATCATCCTCCATGTCCCATCTGACTTTCATACTGGCCAGACAAGATTATTCCATGGAGTGGTTATAGGGACTAACACTCCTGCCTCTATCTGTTCCTTTATATTATTGGTAATTTCAACTTGCCCACCTGGCGCATGATATTGCTTTAAAGTAGTTACTTCAGAAGGTTCAGGTAAAGTGACTGGGTCCATTTTTATTTTACTCACTAAAACTGTATTAATTCCTATCTTCTTTATTGCAAATTGATATCTCCCCTCAGGTAAATTTAATGTCATACCTCTCGATATATCTGTTCTAATGATGTATTCAGGAATGGGTACAATCACCATGGTATATTCTTTCTTAGGTAATTGTCCAATTTTCATTAGTTTGACTTGTCTGGCTGATGTTTCAACCACTCTCGGTCCTGTGATGGTAATAGGAGTTCCATGTTTAAACTTATCAGGGTTTCTGTATATAAAGGAGGCCTCTGCCCCAGTATCTATTAATGCCCTGGTTACAGTATTTGATCCATTTTTCCAATATATAGTCAAATTGATATGGGGTCTTTAATCCCATCTATGTATTTCTTTAATCTGAACTGGGGCTTAGCCAACTTCCCATTCGCTCTGAAGATGTGCCAAATTTGGATACAAGGGTTCAGGAGGATCTGTAGGGGCAGCTCTTATTTATCTATTTTGTCTAGTATCAAGCCCTTTTCCCTGGTACATTTTGCATAGTTCATTAGTTGGAATGCCGTCTATGCTTCCAAAATCTATCCCTGTTCTCAGCAGAGCCATAAACAGTTCTTTCTTGTCAATCTAGTCTGACTTTGAATCAGCTGGCTATTTGCTCTTCTCCCTTAAGGAAATTTATCTTTTCCCCAGTCCCCTAAGTCATTTACCTGTGAAATCTTGCCCAGCACCTCTGAAAGAGCATTTCTTACTTCCACAGGTATTAGAGTCATAACTAGGTGCTTGCAAACTGGAAGAGCTATCTGCACTATTATATTCCAATGGGAAACTGCAAAGGTGCAAAATGCACAGTATGCATTTGAGTTTTTTATCATTATGACAGGCTTAATTACCTCCTCATTTAACTGTCTTAGAAATTCTCTAAGTGGGGGGAGGAGCCAAGATGGTGGAGTAGAAAGACTCACTTTTACTAACTCCAAACCCACAGCCCATGGATTTCCTGTAAAAAGAACTCCTGACAAATTCTGGAACAGTGGAAGCCGCGCAGCAACACAGTGAAGGAGATTTCTGTTGCAGAGAGCCCTGAAAAGATGACTCCAGAGGTCCATCGAGCCCCGGATGGGAGCGGAGACCTCTCCTGCCCTGCCCCGGCCATGGAGCTCTGCCCCGGCTACGCAGCACTGAAAGGAGTGAGCAGATCCAAGCAAGTTTCAGGGACCAGAATCTCTGGTGGCCGCGAAGGTCCCTCCACCCACAGACGCACAGGTCAATGAGAGAGATGGGCTCAGAGGGGAGCTGGGTGTCTCTGGGACTTGGAGCCCCTCAGGAGGCAAGCCCTGTGGCAGAGGCAGAGGCAGCTGAGGTCAGAGGCTCCCAGAGAAGGCAGGAGCTCTGCAGCAGCTCCATTACAAAAGATCTCTGCATAAACTCCCTGAGGGAACTGAGCCTAGGAGGCAGCCCTGCCCCCGCCTGAGCACCAGCAGATAAGCTCCCACTGAAGAGCAGTCAGGCCTGCTGCCAAAAGCCCTGAGGCTGAGGAGGAGCATTTGAATCTCAAACCCCAAGCACTAGTTGGGCAGACCTAGGCTGGGGTGGAGAGGACTCTCAGAAGTCAAGTAACTGTCTGGGAGCATTTGAATCTCAGACCCCAAGAACTAGCTGGGCGGATCTAGGCCAGGAGGTGGAGAGGACTCTCAGAAGTCAAGTAAGTGGCTGGAAAAATGACCAGAAAAGGAAAAAAACTAAAACCATAGAAGGTTATTTTCTTGAGAAGGTTATTCTGCCATTCCTCTCTGATGACGAAGAGATATGCTTACCATCAGGTAAAGACATAGGAGTCAAAGCCTCTGTATCCCAAATATCTGAAATCGATACCCCATGGGCTCAGGACATGGAGGAGCTCAAAAAGGATTTTGAAAATAGCACCTTGAAAAATAGGCTAACTCAATTGTCAAAAGAGGTTCAAAAAGGCAATGAGGAGAAGAATGCTTTCAAAAGCAGAATCAGCCAAGTGGAAAAAGAGATGAAAAACTCACTGAAGAAAATAGTTCTCTCATTTTTTGGGCCTCCTTTATTAAGGTATTGACCCGTTGTTCATGCTTTTCTTGCATCTCTCTCATTTCTTTTCCCAGTTTTTCCTCCACCTGTCTGACTTGATTTTCAAAATCCTTTTTGAGCTCCTCCGTGGCCTGAGCCCATGGGGTACTGATTTCAGATATTTGGGATACAGAGGCTTTGACTCCTATGTCTTTACCTGATGGTAAGCAGATCTCTTCGTTCTCGTCTCAAGAAAATAACCTTTCCACCCCCTGCCTAGGTCAGCCCAGCTAGTGCCTGGGGTCAGAGATTCAAATGCTGCACCCCAGCCTCAGTGCTTTTGGCGGCAGGCCTGACTGCTCTTCAATGGGACCTTATCTGCTGGTGCTCAGGTGGGGGCAGGGCCACCTCCCAGGCTCAGTTCCCTCAGGGGGGTTATGCAGAGACCGTTAGTAATGAAGCTGGAGCTGCTGCTGATCTCCAGCCTACTCTGGCCTCAGCTGCCTCTGCCTCTGCTGCAGCGGCTGCCTCCCAAGGGGGTCCGAGTCCTGGAGATACCCCGCTCCCCTCTCAACCCGTTTCTCTCACTGACCTGTGCATCTGTGTATGGAGGGACCTTCGCGGCTGCTGGAGATTCTGGTCTCTGAAGCCTGCTGGGGTCTGCTCGCTCCTCTCTGTGCCACGTGGCCCGGGGCAGGAGGAGGGGAGTGCTGCGCTGGACAGGGCTCTGCTCCCGTCCAGGGTACCTTTTCGGTCGGTTTTTCAGGGCTCTCTGCAACAGAAATCTCCTTCACTGTGTTGCTGCGCAGCTTCCACTGTTCCAGAATTTGTCAGGAGTTCTTTTTACAGGAAATCTATGGGCTGTGGGTTCGGAGCTAGCAAATGTGAGTCTTTCTACTCCGCCATCTTGGCTCCGCCCTGGGATCATATCTTTAAAAAAAATCAGGTAAAGGGTGAGAGAGAAATGGAGTGGGAAGAGAGAGGGTGAAATGGAATGGGATAAAGTATCTCTCTTAGATGAGGCAGGCAGGAGTCTTCTTAATGGAGGGAAAAAGAGAGCTGAGAGAAAAAAACACCATGAAGTTTACTCTCATCACATTTGACTAAAGGAAGGAATAAAATCCACAATCATTTTGGTATGAAAACCTATCTTACAATACATGAAATTGGGGGAGACGGAGGTAAGCAGGGTGGGGGCGGAATGATGGAAGGGAGGGCAATGGAAGGAGGGAGCAATTTGAAGTCAACACTCTTTGAGGAGGGACAGGATCAAAAGAGAATAGCCACAATGGGGGGCAGGATGGGATGGAGGGAAATATAGTTAGTCTTACACAACACGACTGTTATGGAGTTCATTTGCAAAACTACACAGATATGGCCTATATTGAATTGCCTGCCTTCCCAAAGGCTATGGGTGGGGAGAAGCTGGAACTTAAAGTTTTAGGACCATCTGTTGAGTATTGTTCTTGCTACTAGGAAATAAGAAATACAGGTAATGGAGAATAGAAAGTTATCTGGCCCTACAGGACAAAAGAGAAGATGGGGTAAGGGAAGGGAAGGATGATAGAAGAGAGGGCAGATTGGTGATATGGGTAATTAGAATGTCCAGTGTATTGGGAGGGGTGAGGGGACAAATGGGGAGAAAATTTTGGAACCCAATATCTTATGAAAATGAATGTAAAAAGTTAAATAAATAAATTTATATTATATTAAAAAAAAAAAGAAATTCTCTAAGTGAAGATCAGGGTCTATCTCCACTAGGGCACATACAGTCAGTAGGATACTGCTTACTGTTTCCTTCTGCAACCAAAGCTAACAGATTCATCTTATTGTTACCTCCTTGCATATTGTAATCTCTAAAAGCCTGAGGTACTGTAGGATTCTTACTAATGCATAAGAATTTCAAGCAATCCACATCATTTAGTGATTCTCCACTAGTCCCTTCATCACTGATTTTCACTATCCAAGATGTTGATGATTTTCCCATCCTTTTTGTGAACCAACTCAAAATATCTGAGACCTCTTGCTGAATAAACTCCTCAATTATCTCCCTAAAAACTGTTTTGCTCCCCCTGCCCCCAGTTCTTCTGCTTTCATCTTAGTATTGCACATGCTTCTGCCTGAGAAGCCTCCCTCCCTAGTATTATTTCAGTTTCTTCCTCTGACTTTGTTACATTTTCCACCCATGCACTGTCCTGGCAGTTTTCACCCTGGCAACTAGTTTGCGTCTGTGTAAAAGTTACATCCACACTTCTTTTTGCCAGTCTTTCACTTCTTCTCCTGTTATAAATGAACAGCCCTTTTTTTTCTACCAGTAACCCTCCAGCTAGATCTTTTAAAGGAGAGCTTGAATGCTGAGAATTTCCATGCAAATAAGCTAACTCTTTTTCCATCTGAATTTATTCTTTTCCTTCAGTAGTTTGACTCTACTTTTACACGTAATACAATAACCTGCTAATAAAATCTATCTTTTCCTACACACCTCTGCTAGTTCTTTCCCTGATTTTATTGGTATTCTTTGCAAACATCTTTCAAAACCTCTAGGTTCCTGCTGCTGTAACCTTGCTTCTCAGTTTTCACAGTATCAGGTGCTTTTAGCCCATTCCTTTACAAGGGAAGAATAAAGTAAATCCTCCCATCTTGGGATGTCTGTTTTTTCCTCTAAAGCCCTTCTGCCTCCAAATAGAGATTTTATACTCTGAAATCCTGTTTGTGATGCCAAGGCAATACTCACAGCATGAACAGCAACTATGAATATACCAGCGTAGTTCTGAGTCACAAAGTATAATAGACTCTCTACAGAAAAGGCAGAAAAAAAAACCACACACACATCAGATTCCAGAAAGCCAAATCCTTCATAGTAACCCAGAAGTTAAAACACATTAGCACCACAGGGGATAATGACATTCCTAAACCTTCCTTCCCTCCCTCACCCCTCATCCCACACTGGAACCTCAAAACTCCAGTTGTCTTCTTGCCTGTGTCATCTCATCTCTATTCTAACTGCTCTCACCAACTTCCTCCCAACTCTGAGTCACCCTTCCTGTTCCACCCATTCAGCAAGCTCTTTCCACCTCAAGTGACTTAGGCTTCCATGTGATTTAATCAGGTCACATGGCCCTATTAATGGATGAGAAGGATATTCAAATTAAGCAAAAATACATTAACAATACAGCTCACTCTAGGACCTAAATCTCCCAATATTTATTAATTTTATGGTTATTGTCTATGGTTGTCTAAGAAATTAGAGCCATGTTTCCATCCTAAACATCATCTACTTGGCAAATTTATAATAATTTAAGTCTTGATTCTCAAAGCAATGGATTTTTTTTTATGACTATAGGGTTTGTGAAGATATCAGTGTAAGATGCAAGGTTAAGGGAACAGATGAAAATATCAATTGGAAGAAAATTTCACCCAGTGGGGGAAAACCAAGTGAAAACTGAGCCCTACAAAAGATTGGCTCTGAAAAAATGAGTATAAGTAGATCTAACTAGGAGAAGAGCATTCTTTCACTAAATTTCAGAGGAGTTTCAATTTAGAGAGCTTGTGAATGCCAGAAATATTATATTCTCTATTCCGCGGATCCAAAATGATTCAATTGACTGGAAAACAGATCAAATGTGGCCACTCAAATTCTTCCTCTTTTGTCTGACCTTCTATCCTGCTAATGTGGCCACTAAAAACAAAAGTCTGGAAAGGATATGTCAGTGATCTGTTTTTATAAATGCCCCAATAGTTATTTAACCATTACCTTATTTTGGAACATTTAGGTTGCTTGCAATTACACTTAAAAGCTGCTATTAAAATATTTGTAATCATAACCTTCTTGTGTTTTGTTTTTGATAGCTGGTCTCCCTACATGTAGCTTATTTCCTTTCCATTCCACTCTCTATACAGCAGTCAACTTGTTATTATTTTAGTACAGATTACCACCCCCAACTGTTCTATTTCAGAGATTCTCTATTGACTCTAGGACAAAATATATATCTTTTTTTCCTCTTTGCCATTTAAAGATCAGCCTTCCTGAGCTGATTATACACTATTCCACTTCAATTTCCATTCCAGATGGCCTATTACTTGAAATGCCAATTTCTATTTGCTCCGTTTATGCCTATACCTAAAATAATTTCTCTGATCAATTCTATCTGTTGTCATATGATTTAAGAACCTGAGAAAGCAACATTATCAAGCAAAACAATTTTCTAAGATAACCAAAATTGTCCTTGCCAGAATGTTCTTATGAGCATTTATTGAGAATCCTTTTGACCATATGTTATGAACTAAATGTCCCCCATCCTCATTTATGTCTATGGAAATATATATTGTAACAGGAAAATATTCAATAAAGCTACATTTATAGAAAAGGAGTAGAAACATCTTTTATGCTTTGACTCCTAAGACTTGATATTCAGAATACTTACCAAAAGAATGCATGAGCACTTTGTCATTCACTTAAATAAATACTTTTGAGCTTTTGTTTTTGTGTTACTTAATATTATAGATAATACCTCCCTCACATAATTATCTCCTACTTATGCATTTATTTTACATGCATAAAAGCATGTATTAACTCTCCCAGAAAAAAATAAGCTTCCTGGGAGTTAGGCTATATTTAACTACAGTCTTCATCTTCAATATCTAACTCAGTTCAACATAATAAAAATTTAACTGATATATGTTGATTAATTGAATGGCATAAAATATTTATTAAAAAGTTTAAGGAGGAAGACTATATGAGAGACAGACTGAAACACAGAGAAAATTTTGTTTTCCTTCTTTCCTATTTCTCTCCAGTGCTTAAAACTGTGTAGGGCTTCCCTTGAGAATTTCCAAGAGGTCTATCTCTAATCTACATCAAGAAGAAGCAAACTTGTTTATTTGCTGCATTTTATTACTAAAAGGCCTCTCTGTATGGGTTGATCAACATGTATTTAATAAATATCTATTTTGTCCCAGACATTATGTTAAACGGTGGTGATGTGATAACAAAATAAAAATAAAAGTCCTTGTTCTCAAGGAGTTTATGTACAGTTACAGAAGAGAATATGCAACTATCTGACCACATCCAGAAGGAACATAATACTTGCAATTTTATTCTTATTATTTTAGACTCAAACACCAGAACCCAAATACAGAATAGAGAAAAGAAAAAGAAACATATAATAAACTAAAATATTGAATCTTAAATACAAAGTAAGAAAAGAAAAAAAAGGCACATCATGTTCACAGCAGAACAAAAGAGGTGTTTCAAAATACAGAACAGTAAATTTTCATTTCAAGAAAGTCTGTATGATAAATACTACATTTTGTGTTGAAAGCTGCACATCTCTTCTTTGCTTCCTTGTAAGTTTTCGTTTATGTCTGTTGGGTTCTTCTTTACTTTGTTCTTCTTTTCCTTTCTTCCCTCCCCCTTTAAAAGACTACAATTATGTATGGATATATTTGTATATAGATATATACATACATATGTACATATACATACATAAATGCATAGACATATACTTTCTTTTACAAATTCTACTCCTGATCTTTGTTTTCGTGTTTGTGCATATCTCTTATTTGCTATGCCTCCTGCCACTTCTACTTTAGGGCTAGTCACTCCTATTACTTTATCCCACCCCATGCCAAGGATCCCTCCCCTATCCTCCCATTCCCATAAATCTAATCACCCTTCTATACCCTGCTTTAACTTGTTCCCTCACATTCCCCTCTAGAGATCCCTTCCTTATCCTCTCCCCTCTCCCTATCCCCTTACAATTTTATTTCTTATGAATTTAGAAGACTTTTAAATTCTCCTAGATATATATATGTATTATTCTCTCTTAAACTCTAGGTTACCAGCACTACCAGCCCTCCTAGCCCATCTTGTTCCTCCATTTCAATTTTCTTGTTCATCTCATTTTTATAAAATAATTACCCTTTTTAACTATTCCTAAGCAGCTTTACTCTTTAAAGACTTATTATAGTCAAGTCTAACCCAATGTTTTTTTTTTCAACAAACTTCCCAATTACTAATGATAATCTTAGACATTCATTTTACATTTAGCATACATAAAAGGTGATAAACTGATAAATGGTCTGTCCTAATAGGAACTGTAATCAGTACTTTATGTTAATCTTGGTTCTTGTACAATAAATCTATTAAGTCCAATTTTTTTTAAACAAATTCCTAAACAATCTGACAGTTGATCAAATGCCCCCCCTTTTTTTAAATTCAGGATTATATTTAACTTTGCTTGGTATGATATTTTTGACTGGAACCCAAGTTCTTTTGCTCTTCTATATATAGTTTTCCATCACCTGCGATCCTTTAGTGTCTCCACTGCTAGGTCTTGTGTAATTCTACTTGTAGTATCATCATATTTAAATGGTTTTTTTTCTCTTGTTACTCTTAATATTTTATCCTTAAGTTGGGGTTTTGGAATTTGATTGTAATATTCCTGTTAGTTTTCCTAATAGGATCACTTTCAATCAGTTATCAATGGATATTTTTTTCTGTTTCTACTCTCTCTTCTCCCCTTTCTAATGCTTCAGGACAATTTTCTTTATTCATGTCTTATGCTATTGTATCACAATTGTTTTTTTAATCATAACTCTTGGCCGTCCAAACATTCTTATGTTTTCTCTACCTGATCTATTCTCCAAATCAATTGCTTTTCTTTAATGAGTTGTTTCACTTTCTCTTCTAATTTTCATTCTTTATATTTTGTTTCATTATTTTCTTTAATAAATTTATTTATTTACCTTTTTACATTCATTTTCACAAGATTTTTGGTTCCAAAATTTTCTCCCCATTTATCCCCTCCCCACTCCCCAATGCAATGAGCATTCTAATTACCCCTATCACCAATCTGCCCTCTCTTCTTTCATCCCTCCCT
>CM053770.1:463823970-463869631 GCA_028658325.1 Potorous gilbertii
TGAACCTCTTTTGCCAATTGAGTTATCCTATTTTTCAAGGTGTTATTTTCTTCAGCATTTTTTGGGTCTCCTTTATTAAGGTATTGACCTGTTTTTCATGCTTTTCTTGCATCTCTCTCATTTCTCTTCCCAGTTTTTCTTCCGCGTCTCTAACTTGATTTTCAAAATTCTTTTTGAGCTCTTCCATGGCCTGAGTCCATTCAATATTTATTTTGGATATTTGGGATACAGAAGCCTTGACTTCTGTGTCTTTTCCTGATGGCAAGCATTGTTCTTCCTCCTCAGAAAGGAAGGGAGGAGGTATCTGTTCTCCAAGAAAGTAACCTTCTATGGTCTTATTTTTTTTCCCTTTTCTGGGCCTTTTCCTGGGCAGTTACTTGACTTGTGAGATTCCTTTCCACCCCTTCCTTGCCTCCAGATCCACCCAGCTATTGCTTGGGGTTTGATATTCAAATGCTGCTCCCCAGCCTTAGGGTTTTTGGCAGGGTCAGAGCTGCTCTTCAGTATGAGATTAAGTTCAGAGCCACCTCACAGCTCTCAGTTCCCTCAGGGTGTTTATGCAGAAACCTTCAACAATGGATCCGAGCTCCTGCCTGCTTTGGAAACCCCTGTCCACTTCTTTCCCCACTGCTTCTTCCCAAGGGGGCCTGAGTTATGGAGACACCTTGCTCCCCTCTTGGCCAGAAAAAAGTGTCTCTCACTGACATTCAGTATCTGTGGATGGAGGGACCTTTGCGGCTGCTGGAAATTCTGTCCCTGAAGCCTGTTTGGATCTGTTCCTCTGGGTGCCATGCAGCCAAGACAGGGCTGGGCTCTGCTCTGGGTCTGGTGTGTGACGGACCTTTGGTATCAGCATTTCAGGTCTCCCTGTGACAGAAATCTCCTCTACTCCATTGCTGTGTGGCTTCCACTGCTCCACAGTTTGTTGGGAATTCTTCTTTACAGGTATTTAATGGGCTGTGGGTTTGGAGCTAGCATATGTGAATCTTTCTACTCTGTCATCTTGGCTCCTCCCCCCATCCTTCATTATTGAAGAGGAAAAAAATGATGTTACCATGATAAAGTGAAGTTTTGATGTGTATGACCATGGTTGATCAGACCAGTATGAGTTCAGAAAGCTCCACATATTGGGCACAGGTAGTCCTTTTGAGAATTTGGAGTGGTTACTCCAAATTTGCCCATTCTATGTTTCCTTTGTGCTGTTTCAATTCTGTTTTGCTCATACAGCACAGCATCTTTTCCAATGTGGGCATGCCATGCTGAGTGGTCCTATGCCAGTGTCTCCCATGTTGCACAATCAAATCCAAAGTTCTTGAGGGAGATCTTGATAGTGTCTTTGTATTGTTTCTTCTGACAACCATGTGATTTCCTGCCCCATGTAAGTTCTCCATAAAATAGTTTCTTTGGCAAGTGTACATTTTTCATTTGAACAACATGGCCAGCCCACCAGAGTTGTACACTTTGAAGAATAGTTTGAATGCTTGGCAGTTTAGTTTGAGCAAGGACCTCAGTGTCTGATACCTTATCCTGCCAGGTGATCTTCAGAATCTTTCTCAGACAGTTCAAATGGAAGTGATTCAGTTTCCTGGCATAGCACTTGTAGACTGTCCATGTTTCACAGGCATGCAACAATGAGGTCAACACAATGGCTCGGTAGACCTTCAGTTTGGTGGTTAGTCTAATACATCTTCTCTCTCAAACTTTTCTTCAGAGCTTCCCAAACACCTAATTAGCTCTGAAAATGTGTGTGTCAACCTTGTTGTCAATGTACACATTCCTGGCAAGTACATCAACAAAGTAAGCAAACTTATCCACAGCATTCAAAATTTCTCCATTTGTTGTAAGCAATACTTCCACATATGGGTGGTGTGGTGGTAGCTGATGGAGTACCTGTGTTTTCTTGGTGTTAATTATTAGACCAAAATCAGCACAGGTAGCAGAGAATTGATCCATACTTTGTTTCATCTCAGCCTCAGAGGCTGTATTGAGTGCATAATTACCTGCAAAGAGAAAATCGTGCACCAACACTCCCTCCACTTTGGTCTTAGCTTGTAGGGTTTTTTTTTTGAAAAATATCTTTCATTATCTTTCATTAAATGTCTTGCCAGAAACACACTGGATCATTTAGTCAAACCTGCCAAGATTTCTGAAAACATAACATTCAATTTCCTATCTTAGAAACTTTTCACAGGCTATTCTACATACCTAGAATCCTCTTTCTTAGCCTCCATATCAAAAAGTTTATATTCAAATGAAAAAATTCACAGGCACAGATAAGAAAATGGATTTGTGTTGTTTATGCATGTATCTTTCTTTCTCTGTTCCTGTCTCTGTCTCTTTCTTGCAATCTCCTTCTCCAGACCTTCTCTCTATCTCTCTGTCCCTCTCTCTGTCTCTCTCTGTGTCTCTCTGTATCACTCTCTTAGTGTGTCTCTCTTAGTGCTCCTCTGTGTCTCTCTCTGTCTCTATCTATTTGTCTCTCCCATCTCTCCAACCCCCAAAGAAAGAAAAGAATCATGCTGTAAAATTGATTATATGTTAAGGTAGGCACCTATGGTGGAGTATGAGGAGCTAGAAATGAAACACAAAGTACTAATTAAGCTTTTTGGATATTTCTATGTCCAACTCTCCTACACATTTGTCCATTAAAAAAAAAAAAGAAAGAAAACTTAGTCTATTTTCTATCTTTGAACAGGGAGTTTCCTTCCCCATGCCTGGAATGATGTCCCTCCTCATATCTAACTAATGGAAAGTGTGTTTCCATTTAAAGTTCAGGGAAATTTCCAGTTACTACCTGAAGTCTTTCCTAATTTTTCTAATTGTTAGCTCCTCCAACAGTCAATATGTATTCATTTTGTATCTATCTTTTATTTCATTTTCTGTGAATTGATAGGTGGTGTAGTGAATAGTATAGTTATTATTGTTTTTCAGATTAGTAGAATTCTCTATTAATACTAAATCTAACAAGACCAGAAATTCTCCAAGCACCACAGTTCCTTTGAAACTTATTTTCTTTTCTCTTCTGAAATTGGATTATTTAAAATCTCTCTGATGTTATGTTAATTGGTTTAATTTACATTTTAAAAGAGAAAATTGTATTTCTTTGGTATTGTTAGCTCTTTGTTAATTCTTTTTATTTCTTCTGGTTTTGTTGTGACTATTGACACAAAAATTAAATGAAATATTAACAAGGAGGCTACAGAAATATGTCACAAAAATCATGCACTATCATCAGATGAGACTTATATCAAGAATGTAGGACTGGTTCAATTTTAGGAAAATCATAATTATAAATGACAAAATGCAGCACTCATTCCTATTAAAAACACTAGAAAGCATAGGAATAACGGGAACTTTTAAAATGATAATTAGTATCTATCTAAACCCAAGAACAAGCATTATCTTTAACAGAGATAAATAAGAAATCTTTCCAATAAGACTGGGGTAAAGCAAAGATAACCATTATTTTGCACAATTGTATTAGAAAGGCTAGCTATAACAACTGGACAAGAAAATATATTGAAGAAATAAAAATAAGCAATAAGGAAATAAGATTGTCTTTTTTTGTAGAAGATATGATACTATACTTTAGAGAACCCTAGAGAATCAACTAAAAACTAATTGAAATAACAACTTCAATAGTGTTGCAGTATATAAAATAAACCCACAAAAATTATCAACATTTTCATATATTACCAACAAAATCCAGTAGGAATGTGTAGAAAAATTCTGCATAAAATAACTGCAAATCATACAAAGTACTTGGAAATCTACCTGGAAAACAAACCTAGAGACTATAAAAACACAATTACAAACACTTTTCAGACAAATAAGGACAAATATAAATAGCCAGAGAAATATAATGTGCTTAGGGGAGACTACGGGAATATAATGAAAATAACTCTACCTAAGTTAATTTACTTATTCAATGCCATAATAAACTACCAAAAATTATTTTGCAGAGCTAGAAAAAGTAATAGTAACACTCATCTAGAACAAAAGGCCAAGGTTATCAAGGGAATCAATGAAAAAAAAGATATGAAGAAAGGTTACCTAGAAGTATCGGATTTCAAAGCATATTTAAAGAGGTAATTGTCTAAATAATCTGCATATAGCTAAGAATTAGAATGGTGGATCAGTGGAATAGTTTTAGTATATAATACTTAATATTAAATGATCATAGAAATGTAGTGTTTGATAAACTCAAATATCCAAGTTTTGTGGGCAAAAAGTTACTATTTGACTAGAAGTACTAGGAAAATTGAAAAGTAGTTTGATGGGACTAGGCTTAGACCAACATTTTACATTATATACCAAGATAAGGTCAAAATAAGTGTATTCTTTGGACATAAATGATGATATCACAAACAGATTAGGAGAGCATAAGGAAAAAAAAGTTACCTCTTAAATCTGCAAATAAGGACATACACTATGACCAATTAAGAGATGAAGGTGATCAGGGGAAGCAAACTGGGTAATTATGATTACATGAAGTTAGAAAGTTTTTAAACAAAACAAAATTAATGCAGTCAAAATTGGAAGGAAATCAGGAAACTAGGGGAATATGATCTACAAATAGTTCCTCTGACAAAAGCCTCATTTCTCAAATACACAAGGAACTGAAACAAATTTTAAAAAATAAGAGTCATTCTCAAATTGTTAAATAGTCAAAAAATATGAGTAGGTACTTTTCAGAAGATAAGACCAAAGCTATCTATACTCATGAAAAAAAGATTATTTAAATCACTATTGATTAATTGAAAATTAAAAATAATTTTGAGATATGACCTCATATCTGTCATATTAGTTAACATGACAGAAAGGAAAACTACAAATTCTTGAGAGGAATTGGAAATGAAGGGACATTAGTGTGCAATTGCCAGAATTGTGAACTGGTCCAACAATTCTGGAGAGCAATTTGGAACTTTAATTAAAGAGCTATGAAATTGAGTATCCTTTTACCTAGCAATTCCAGTACTAAGACTATATCCCAAAGACATCAAAGAATAGGGGAAATAATCTATTTGCTAATATATACGCACAAATATATGTATATATTTGTGCATATATATATATACATACATATATATGCATGTATGTGTGTTTTGGATATTGAGGAGATGCCCATCGGTTATTGAAAGGCTGAACAAATTGTGGTGTATAATTGTAACGTATACTATTGTTTTATAAGAAATGACAAGTAGAAACTGGTAAGAGTATATGAATTGATGCTGAGTGAAGTGAGCAGGACCAAGAGATCACAATATTATAAGGATGATCAATTATGAAAGACTTAGTTACTTTGATCAATATAAGGAACTTCTAATTCTAAAGAACTCATGATGGAAAAAAGTTAACCACCTCCTGAGTGAGAACTGGTGAATTCTGAGTGCAAACTGAAGTGGAAGTTTTTCACTCCCTCCACCCTTTTCGGACATAGTCAATATAGAAACATGTTTTATGTAATTTCTCGTATATAAAGTATTGTTGCTTGATTTCTCAATGAATGGGAAAGTTGTTAAAGGAATAAAAAAATTTGGAATTCAACAGTAAAAAAAATCAGTTCAAATAAATAAATAACAATATTTAAAATATAATCCACCTTATACCTGAAGAAACTAACTTCATGTATATATATATTAAATACGACTAAAGTGATTGAAACTTGAGATTACTTCATAATGATAAGTCTAAATAATCTGGTGGTTTGAAACAACAACAAGAAAATGCAAGTGACTGGTAATAAGATCAAAATACCGGCTTGGGCCTTTTTAAGAGATTGCTTGAAGCCAAGATAATAACTAGCATTTATAGTGTTTACTATTTGCTAGGCATTGTGCTAAACACTTTCCATATATTATCTTACTTGATTGTTATAAAAACGCTTTGAGATACATACCATTATCATCTCCATTTTGCAGATAAGAGAAGTAAGGCAGATGTCAGTTAAATGACTTTCCAAAGTGGTAGAGCAGACTGGATTTGAACTTCGGTCTTCTTGACTCCAGACCCAACACTTTAATTCAGTCTTGGTTGATTTTGCAATGACTGTTACTTCACAGGGATGTTCCTTTGAACGAAATAGGATCACTTAAGGACGAAATTTATTTTTTAATCAGATTTGTGAAGATATACATATATATATATATATACATAAATATATCCATCCATGCATATCTATATATCTATATCTATATATATGAATGGAATTCCTATCAAGGAAATTTCCTTTAACTAAACAGAACAGCACCTGTTATGTAACTTACAGACTTTGAGCCTATTATCATGGGGGCACATAACAGCAGCATATTCTCTGGACACTTTCCATTCTGGGGCATTCCAGAACAAATTTTATTATGTAGTTGGTTAATGTGAAGCCATTATAATATTAATATGTTCTGAAGGCTTTTTGGGTCTGTCATTGGATATGTGTTCTTTGTATTATATATTATGAAACTCTAATTCCAGACTCCTTTTTTAAAACAGAATTTACATATGCATTTATATTCAATTGGACCATCAGAGTTAAAGCAAAATACATGTAGATATTGCACAATGTTTAGTCTTAATGTACTCAATCAGATGACATATCAACACAGTAATTCTCCTTTTTCTTTATAACCTTAATCTTTGGACATCTTTGAAAATAATGTTGTACTATCATAAGTTAATCACAAAGAATGTTTCAGATCAACAAAGACCATGATGAATGATGAAATTACTTGGCTTCTAATATTGAGTCATTCTGTGATTGATTCTGAGCTTAGTAAATAAGAGATCACACACTTCAAGTTGATAATTTACTGAAACAGTTGTGGAAATCCTAAGTTTCCTTGTTTTCACCTTTAAGGAGGAGATATCTCAGAACAGTATGAGTTTTAAGTGACATTTCCAAGTGTGCAAGAAGATATCTTCTCAAACAAGATGAGGGGAATATTTCCAGAGCTCTGAAACAACTATTTCATATAATCGGCCATTCCCTTCTGCCATATCCAGAATCTAGGGAACCAATCCTCAGGCACACACAACTTCAAAATATAACAATGGACTGTCCCTTGGAGAAATTGTAATAACAGCTCTACAAATCAGAATCATGCCCTTCTAGTCAAAAAGCAGCATATGTGAAGAGAAGGTTATGGGAGAAGCCCAGGGCCATACATCATATATTCACACAACATAAGCCATAATGTCATTGGAGGATATTGTGCTCAAAGTCCATAGTGAGAGGTGGCTTACTTTCTATGACTCACTGCACAGCCCATTAAACAGGACAATGATTTACTTCGGTCAATAATCCACAAATCAGTATCAGAGAAGAAAAGTAATCTCTTGATTTCAAAAGTGTTTTGACAGTTGGTTCAGAAAAAAATTTTATTCTGCAAAGACCTTGCATCATAATCCTGACACAAGTAATTATCTACCAATCTTGAAGCCAGTTTTATCCTGGAAGACAATTTACAGACCACTTAATGACCAGAAAGTTGATTTGAGAAGATAAGAAAATGTTTGTCATATTTATTTCCCTTGAAATACATTCTGAAATGCTATAGAGTGTTTTTAGGATATTTACATCTACCTGAAATAAATACTGGGGGATATTATATGAATAAATATTGGAGGATACTACATGAAATTTATTCATACACAAATATTCTGTACCTGAAATTATCCTTTGTTGCATTAAAGGAATAAATAATAAATGAATGAATGAACAATTAAATAAATGAATACATACATACGAATGAATAATGAATGAATGAAGTAAAAAAAAATAGCCATGCAAAAATATAAGGGACCTGATTCATCTAAGTCTGGAACATGAGTACTCTCTGCATAGGTATTAGTGAAGTTTTCTAAATTATTTTTACCATAGCAACATGCCTTATAAAGAAATTTACATAATAAAACCCTTCTAATGCACTCTTTTGTCAATTTCACACAAAAGAGAACTGTGGGGGAAAACAGGGGAAAAATGAAAAAGGAGAAAATGTCCAAATCGGGCCCATTCTATTCTTAACTCCTGCTATAGTTTGCAGAGCTAGAGAGGCAGGAGGAGAAAGGAAGAGAGAAAGGTTCTGAAAAACTGGCCAGTGTGGGAGGGCTGAGAAGGGACTATTGCAAATTCCTTTTAGAGGAAAGATTCATATTTTGATATAACTAATTACTTTGACTAGCACTATGAAGATTTATTAAGCTATGTAATAATTTGGCAAGAGGTATGTTGGAAGTCTCATTTTTTAAGTTAAATTACACTCAAGTGAAAAAAAGACTCTTGGCAAGTGTTCATAGAGGAATTATCATGTGTTGACAGATTAGGGATATGACTTCAAAGGACTTCTCTAAATTCAATTTCTATTAGCCCAATTATCATCCATGTTTTCCTGCTACACTTCAGCTGTTTATCAAGTATATTGAAACTTTGCATTGAGGTTGGTGAATGTAGAAAGACAGGTAGAGAGAAAAAGGCCAAAGGGACTTCCTAAACACTTTTGGAAGAGTCTTGTTACACTGTTAGAGGCTATGGAAAACTGTCTCTAGGTAAGTGACAGGAGGGAACATATTAAAAATAAATAGCATTTATATAGTGATTAATATTTACAAAGCACTTTATACATATTATCTAATCTTGTCCTTCTATCAACTCTGGGAAGTAGATGTTATTAATATCCCCATGTTACAAATGAAGGAACTGAGTCAGAAAAAAAAAGGCTAAGTAACTTACCCTAATAAATTCTGAGACCATATTTGAACACAGATCTTCCTGATATCAGGTTCAGAATTATATCTACTGTACCCCCTAGTTAGAGAAATGATAAGTCACACCATTTTCAAAATAAGAAGGCAATTGTAAGAAATGGCTAGAAATGTTTTTACACATTATAGGTAGTCATTTCTGAAGTGCTTAGTTTTTTAAATTAAGCTTAACAAATACCAAGTAAAATGAATACTTCATTATACATTGGATATAAGAAAGAGTATTGTGTGTGAAACTATAAATCTCTGTTATGAAGAGTTTGCAATTCTTTTTAAATATATCATCTATACAGTATGTAACTTTCAAAGCTGTCTTGCTGGGCTATGACTTCTGACTTTCCTTCTTTATTTTTCTCATTTTGAGGTGAAGTGGGATCTGGAATCCTATCCCCAATTTCTTCTCTCTCTCATGCCACTCTCCCAAACTGGAAATAAATAAGTTAAAAAATTCAATAAAAGTAAATAAAAAGTAAATAAAATAATAATAATAAATAATAAAATAAAATAAAATAAATTCCCTCCTTGCCATTTTCAAATATATATCTCATACTGTATGTTGAGTAGATCAGTTTTATTTTTGCCACAGTAGTTCTTACTCAGAAAAGCAACTGGTATAAATGGTCTTTATAAACATTTTTCCCATTACCCCATATGCACATTCCATTATGCAGTGGTGGTAACTCATTCTTCATTATGCATTCATGTATGCATTTACTAAACTAAAAATGAATCAAGTTGAAATGGATAGAGCACAGGCCTCTGAGTTACAAAGACCTGGTACTAAGTTATATATTGGCCATGTGGCCCTTGTTGAATTTCCTTAAAGTCTCATTACGCTAAACAACTCTTTAAGATTGTAAATTAAAGAAAAGTTGCTAACTTTATTGGAAGAGGGATTTTCTCATCTAGCAATTCCCTTCACATGTGAAATAATGTGGATATATATGGATACACACATATTCACATATATATGTATATATGCATAAGTGTGTGTATATCTCTCTTCTCAATGACAGATAAGCTCTTCTAAGTCAGAGTTTATATCTTCTCTTACTTTTGTTATGTCCACAAGGTATTCCTTACTGAACTCATTATCTTTTCCAAAGAGAAAACTGTGCCCTTCCAAATTCCCCTACTACTATCAAAAGTACCTTAATCTTCCCAGTCACACAGACTCATAATGTAGGCGTCATCTTTGACTTTTCGTTTACTCTCACACCCCCATATTGAATATGTGGTCCTATAGATTTTGCCTTTGCAACATCTCATATAGGTACCCCCTCCTCTCTTCTGACACTGCTACAATTCTGGTACAGGCCCCCATCACTTCATGCCTGGAATAATGCAATAGCTTTCTAGTTAGTTGGCTAGAAAAAATTCTCTCCCCAGTCAAATCCATACTCCATTTAGCAATTAAAGCATGTTTCCTAAATCACAAACCTGATCATGTTGCCCCATTCCTCAATCAAGTTTACTGCTAGCCTCGGGATCAAATAAAACGTTTTCTATTTCCATGTAGGTGCTTCTGATCCTAACTTTTGCCATACCACTAGACTTCAATGACTCTGGAAGAAAAAGTGAAGCTGTAGACTTAATGCAACTCTGCCTCACTTAAATCCAATTCAGATGCAAGTAAAGTCATCACCCTGCGATGTCACTGGTCCTCTCTGAAACTAAGGACAAAATGTCCCTAGTACTGATCATGGTGCCTGGCAACTGGGAGACATTTAATAAATGCTTACGGACTGACTAACTGAAATAACTTCAAATGAGAAAGAATTTTGCTATCATTGGAAGGCTTTGAATATGCTACATATCAAATAACAGAGTCAAATAATTATATAATCACTGAATTATAAATCTAAAATAGCTAATATTAATAATTAACATTTATGCAGAACTTCAGGGTATACATAGTACTTTATATTTGTTAACTCTTTTGACTCATACAACTACCCTGTAAGGTAAGTGCTACTAACATTCTCAATTCACCAATGAAGAAAATCAGGCAGAAAGAGGTAAATTGACTTGCCAAAAGTCATAAAAATAAGAAGTGTTTGATGTTAAGATTGAAAGTCAAGCTTTCCTGACTCCAAGTGCAATGCTCTATCAACTGTACCACCTGGCAAACTAAAATGGACATTAGAGATTTCTTCATCCAGATTGGGTTAGTGAGATCAATGAGTTTTCTAATTCAGATCTTATGAAAGCTAAATAATAACATATAAACAAACACTGTAGCAAGGTGTGTTTTCTGTGAAGAGAGGACACAACCCTTTTTGTGGTGAGGCACTGCTTTTAATTACATGATAAGAAAATCAAGATAAATTTGGAAACCAGAATAACAAAGGATAACCTGGTTCAGTAATAAGATAGAGAATTTATGGGGAAAAGAAATATTTCTCAAGAAGCCAAAATGTTGTGTTGTGTTGAGTTCTGAATGCTACATTTAAATAAGGAAATTGGCAAACTGGGAAATAGTGTGAGGAAAAAAGGTCGGGGAAAGTCAATATATAATAAACATGAATTTATCAAGCACTTAACTTTACGTCAGACATTGTGCTAATATTGGGAACACAATGAAAATATCTTTCTCTCTCTCTCTCCTTCCCTCCTTCCCTGCTTCCCTCCCTCCCTCTCTCTTCCTCTCAGTTCACATTCATTCTATCAAGGGAGGTAATATGCAAAGACTATGTATATTCAAGATATACACAATGTAAATCGAAAGTAATCCCAGAGGAAATGAATTATCAGGACTGAACAAGAATGACATAAAATCATCAGCAGAACATAGAATTTACATTCAACAGCATTTGCTCAACAATATGCATTTCTATATCAGGCGTCATCCCAGCACTGCCCTTGGGAAAATTGGCACAATGACAATCCTAGATATTTTACAATCTATTTATTTTTATTACCTACGAATCGCCTCAGTCATTTTCCTGTCATGAATGACAGATGACTGGATGAATAGAGATATCAAGCAGCACCTTTTGGGGAAAATTTTTTCCCATTCATAGAGATTTGTCTAGGAAAGGTTAAAAAAAGGAGAAGTCAACCTGCTTACCTTATATATACACATATACATATACATATGTATGCATATATATATACACACATAGATATATACATAGACAGACAGATAGATTGATAGACTGATACACAGAGTATTTAATAAGGACTTATTATCTTCCAAGTACTATGTCAAATATAAAGGAAACAAATACTAGAAAACAAGACTTTCTACTCCTAAAAAGTTTAGATTCTAATAAGAAAAGAAAAAACACTAAAGGGTACTAGAGAGGAAGAATAAGAAAAAGAAGAGAAAGACAGCGTCCTCATGGGGGCAAGATATTTGATAGCAGGGGGGTTACATACAAGAGAGTGAGCTTGATGTGAGCAGCATGACTGATGCTCCTCAAGAAATGGTTCAGAGGTACCCCTGGGTCAGGATAAATAAACAACAAACTTTAAGTTTAGAATGCTCTTCTCTACAATGCATGGAATTGAATTTATGCATTGTGGTCTATAGCATTCATGCCCATGTTTCTGATTTAAAAAACAAATAGATGTTCTATGTACCTAATGCCCCTGAATTCTCTTCCCCCCAAAACAATTATTCTTCCTTCAAACTTCTCTGTTTTGGTTACCATTCTTCCAGTCATTCTGATTTACAACCATGGAGTCATCCTCGATTCTTTGCTCTAGATTCATTCAATTGCTAAGTCTTGTCATACCTACCTCCAAAATATAGCCCATGTCCCCTTCTCTCCTCCCTTATAGTCTGTATCCTAATTCAGACCTTCATCTCTTCTTTCTTACTTAGATTTTTTAATTGATCACTCTGACTACATTCTCTTTCCTCTTCAGTCTCTCCCTCATAGTTGCTAAATTAATACTCTAAAATTCAGAATCAATCATGACAATGTTTCTCCTCCCTCTTGCCCCCCAGAAAAACAACAATAAACAATAACAATGTATTTCTATGGCCTCCAGGATAAAGTCCAAATTCTTTTTAGCATTTAAATCCTCCACAGTCAGATTTCCACCTACCTCCAATTTTTTTTCATATTACTCCCATTCATGAACTTTCTATTAGTAATTCTAACCTATCAGATATTTCTTCCCTGTACCCAGAGTTACATCTTCCACCTAGCTGGCTTTGCACATGCACTTTCTCTTGAATTGCACTCTGACCTCATTTCCCATACTTCAGAATTACCAACTCTCTAGTTTTCTTCAAAGGCTAAGGATAATGGAACAAAATGTGGGAGAGAACTTTCCTGGCATGATTACACCATAGAATGATGCATTTGGAGAGACATTTCTAGTCAAATGCAAGGCTAGCAGATGAAAGAGATACAAAGGTTCATCTGCTACACTTCTACCCTCAAGGATATTACAAGTTTGTCCTGTAGGAAAGGTAAGGTCCTTATAAGAAAAGAATTGAACTACAAAATGAAATGAAAGCAAAAAAAAAGATATAAAGTACAATTTTAAAATCAGAGAGAAAGGTCAATTCTTGCTAAGATATTAAGGAAGACATTTAGCCCTCAAAACTTGCATCATGTGTAAGTATGACAAAACTTAGTACTGACTTGGGATGGTCTCAAACTTCTCTGCAAAATACAAGTCTATGTTGTTTGCTGAAGAGTGGACTTGGGGAGGAGACTTGAGAAGCATGGAAAACCTTTGTAAGGGTTGCTATGAAGAATGTGAAAAGAAAGTAACAAGAGGGGAATAAAAAGGAATTGCAGAATAGTGAGGCCTCAACTAAGGGAAAATGACAGATTTACATTGAACTTGATCAACTTGGTCTTTCTCTAGCACATTTCATTAGCTTGAAGAGGGTAGAAGATTTGTCTAGGAAATTTTAAAACGTTAAAAAAATAAATAAAAAGACTTAACAATGTCTAACCAAAGTCAAAGATTAGCAAGCTAGAAGCCTGTGAATGAGGTAGGAAGATTTATTTTTGGATATTAGGAGTATAAGCTTTGGTGGGATGCCACCATGAGAATTCCTGGTAAAATGGGCCATGAGAATCCTGGCTTTGTTGGACCCCGGTGAAAGTGAGAATTGGGAGGTAAAAGAGAGTCAGGCAGAGAAAGAGAGGTAGGCAGAAGACTGAGACAGACTTTGCTTACTTATTTCATGCTATACCATGTATAGCAAACACTGAAAAGTTGCATATTCAGTGCTATGCTGTCGAGGCATACCGATATTCAGGATGCAGCTTCTGGAATAACTGAAAATGAATTTCAGAAAAATCTGCTTGATTTGTTCAGTGCCCAAAGTAAGTTAATTGTGAGTTTGTTTTTCTTGTCTCTATGATTTCCTTAAAAAAGAATGAGAAAAAGTACTCAATTATGAAATTTGGATGATTATGAGATTTATTAAATCATTTAACTTGTTAGAAAACTATTATGTATACCAGGTATGGTATGCACAACACTTGGGTGCTGTTATTTGAAAATTAAGTCTGTATTTTAGAAGTCCCATAGAACAAAGTTTTCACAAATTGCATTTCAAATTGCAGATTCTAACTGCCTGACTCCAATACATGCATTGCTGTCCCCTTTTACTCTCTCTGAAAACACTTCCCTGAACTCAGTTGATTGTACTTAATCTTATATCTTCCATGATCTTTCTTTTCAAAAGTCTCCACACAAAGATTCAGGAAAAATCTTATCATTCTTTTAACCCTTGTTCATTTGCTTCTCACAGATCCATTTGAAGTCAGGTGCAAAAGGCCTATATGTAGTTAAAGTCAACTGACTATGGCAGAAAAAAACTATTACATAAAGATGATAACACTGTTGCATCTTTCTTAGATTGATGTTATGAAGGACAGAAGGGTGTGGAAGCAATGTGGTAGATTGGAAAGAATGAAGGATTTCCAGTCAGAGAATCAGATTCTAATTCTAGCTCTGTTACTTACAACAATGGGCAAGTCATGTAAATTATTTGGGTCTCAGTTTCCTCATTAGTACAATGATTGACTTAGACGATGTGATCTATAAGGTCCCTCTAGCTCTAAATCCAGATTCAAAAGAGATAATGTAGAGAAGGTAAGGGAAAAGGAAGGAGAAAGATACAAGTATTCATATAGTGCCTACAATGTGCCAGGTACTATGTTAAGCACTTTTAAAAAATTCAATCCTTACAACAAATTTGTGAGGCAAGTTTTGTCATTATCCTCATTTTACAATTTAGAAAACAACCACAACAAACTACAAACTATTCAGGTGTTTAAGACTGGAGCATCTCTCTCTCTCTCTCTCTTATTCATTCCCTCAGTTCCTGGCACAATAGAACCTGATTGGGAGCAGGTGGCACATTGAAGCATGAAGGGAGGGTGAATATCAGATATCTGGAGCTCCTGTGGTAGCCTACGAACTCTGACTTCATCATTACTGACTGCGTGTGAAAAGCTGTCTAAGTAGTTTGAACCACAGCATTATTGGTGCCTGTCAACCCAGGAGCCTGGTTCAGTCTTTCTCTTCCTGGTTGAGCCCACTCTTGCTCTGCACCACCTCCCCAAATGAGCTCCAGCTTGAGGTCCATCTCCCTACAAATCCTTCCTGGACACTGCAGCCCGCATCAGTCTCTTCCTATCTACTTCCTATCTTGTCTGTACCCTTCTGAGACTGCCTTTTGAATCAATCAGTGAGCATTTACTGTATGTTTTTCTAATACCAGCCATTCTGTTAAGCACAGTGGATAGAGAAAGAAGAGCGAAATAGTCCCTGACCCCAAAGACCTTATACATTTGAATGGAGGGATAGAATTTGGAACTCAAAATTAAAAAAAATAAAGAATGCTTGGCGGGGGCAGAGCCAAGATGGTGGAGTAGAAGGGTGACCTGCAAGAACTTGCTCCTCACAGACCATAAAATACCTGTAAAAATGACTCTAAACAAATTCTGGAGCAGCAAAAGCCACAGATTGACAGAGCAAAAGAGATTTCCAGGAAAAGGCAGCCTACAAGGCCCACAAGAAAGGTCTATTGCACTGGACTCGAAGTAGATCACAGCCCAATCTTGACTAAGTGGTCAGCAGACACAGGACCAGGGCATGCTTCAGGGTGCCAGCAGCAGCAGCTGCGGTTCCCAGATCCCTCAACCCACAAACGCCAGTCACAGCTTCAAAGATTAGTGAGAAAGCTCTTTCACTGAGGCGAGAAGGGAGCAGGGTCCTCCTGTCCTAGCCCTAGCTCCAGGCAAGCCCAGGTGGGTGGCAGCATCCATTGTTGGAGCTTTCAGCCTAAAGCCTCTGGGAGAATAGAGCTGCTGCCCTGGGTCTCAGCCTTGAGTGGGGGTCCTAGGGTGAGGAGAAGTGTTGGCCTGGTGCAGGTGATAGAGGCACTGGAGATGGAATTCTATTCACAGATCCTGGACAGAAAATATTGTGGTAGCTCCCAGACCAGAGCACAAGTCAAGAGAGGAGTAAACTCCTCTCCCTTGGTTGTGCCACATTGGAGAATCTAAGAATTTATAGGTTCCCAGAGTATACCCTTCTTTTGACAAAGAACTCAAAATCAAGTAACTGGTTGGGAAAATGCCCAAAAAAGGGAAAAGAAAATAAAACTGTAGAAGGTTACTTAATTGGTGAACAGGCATTTTCTTCCATCCTTTTGGATGAGGAAGAACAATGCTTACCATCATAGTAAGACATAGAAGACAAGGCTTCTATATCCAAAACCTCCAAAATAAATATGCAATGGTCTCAAGCCAAAGAGCTCAAAAAGGATTTTGAAAAACAATTAAGAGAAGTGGAAGAAAAATTGGGAACAAAATGAGAGCAATGCAAGAAAATCGTGAGAAGCAAGTCAATAGCTTGCTAAAGGAGACCCCCAAAATGCTGAAGAAAATAGCACCTTTAAAAATAGACTAACTTAAATGACAAAAGAGGCCCAGAAGGCCAATGAGGAGAAGAATGCTTTAAAAAGCAGAATTAGGCAAATGGAAAAGGAGATTCAAAAGTTCACTGAAGAAAATAGTTCTTTAAAAATTAGAATGGAACAGAGGGAAGTTAAGAACTTTATGAGAAACAAAGACATTATAAAACAAAACCAAAAGAATGAAAAAAATAGAAGACAATGTGAAATATCTCATTGGAAAAACAACTGAACTGGAAAATAGATCCAGGAGAGAGAACTTAAAAATTATGGGACTACCTGAAAGTCATTATCAAACAAATAGCCTAGACATCTTCTTTCATGAAACTATCAAGGAAAACTGACTGATATTCTAGAACTAGGGGGTAAAATAAATATTGAAAGAATCCACTGATACCCTCCTAAAAGAGATATGAAAAGAACAGCTCCTAGCAATATTGTAGAAAAATTCCAGAGTTCTCAGGTCAAGGGGAAAATATTGCAAGCATACAGAAAAAATAATTCAAGTATTGTGGAAATACAATCAGGATAACACAAGATCTAGCAGCTTCCATATTAAAGGATCAAAAGACTTGGAGTATGATATTCCAGAAATCAAAGGAACTATGATTAAAACCCCAAGAATCACCTATTCAGCAAAACTGAGTATAGTACTTCAGGGGAAAAAATGATCATTCAGTGAAATAGAGGATTTTCAAACATTCTTGATGAAATGACCAGAGCTGAATAGAAAATTTGATTTTCAATCACAAGAATCAAGACAAGTATGAAAAGGTAAACAGGAAAGAGAAATCATAAGGAACTTACTGAGGTTGAACTGTTTACCTTCCTACATGGAAAGATAATTTTTGTAACTCTTGTGGTTGGAGGGATTATACATGCATACATAGATACATGCATTCATACACACACACACACACACACACACACACACACACACACACACACACACATATATATAGACAGAGGACACATGGCAAGTTGAATAAGAAGGCATGATATCTAAAAAATATAACATTGAGGAGTAAGAGATGAATATATTGGGAAGAGAAAGGGAGAAAAGGCATGGGGCAAATTATCTCATAAAAGAGGAAAGAAAAAGCTTTTTCAATGGAAGAGAAAAGGTGGGAAGTGAAAGGGGGAAAGGGGGGTTACTCTCTTCACATTTGGCATAAGAGGAAGGAATAATATGGTCACTCAATTTGGTATTAAAATCTATCTTACAATACAGGAAAGGAGGGGAGAAGGGGAGAAGTGTAGTGGTAGAATAACAGAAGGGAGGGCAAATGAGAGAAGGGAGCAATTAGAAGTAAACACTTTAGGGGAGAGACAAGGTCTAAAGAGAGAATAAAATAAATAGGGGGCTGGATAGGATGGAGGGAAATATAGTTAGTGTTACACAATATGACTATCATAGAAGTCTTTAGCAAAACTACACATACATAGCCTATATTGAATTACTTGCCTTCACTGTGGACATGGATGGGGATGGAGGAAGGGAGAGAAGTTGAAAATCAAAGTTTAAAAATGAATGTTGAGAATTGTTTTTGCATGCAACTGGGAAATAAGAAATACAGATAATGGGGTATAGAAATCTATTGTGCCCTACAGGAAAACAGAGAAGATGGGGATGAGGGAAGGGAGGGATGTGATAGAAAGTAGGGCAGATTGGCGGAAGGGGCAATAAGAATGCACAGTGCTTTGGGGTGGTGGAGGGGAGAGATGGATAGAAAATTTGGAACTCAAAATCTTGTGGAAATGAATGTTGAATACTGAAAATAAATAATTAAATTTTAATAAAGAATACCAAAAAAATTTGCATGTAAGTGGGAAAAAATATTAAATTTTTAAAAGAGAAATAATAAATAAGTCAGAAGTTTCAAGAGGGAGAAGTGAGGAAGGAAAACAATCTAGACTGGGGATATAGTCAGTGCAAAAGCAAGGAGATGGGATATAGAATATTTTATATGAGGAAGATTAAATGTGCCTGGATGTCAGAGTGTCAGAAGATAAGTAATGTGTAAAAAAATTAAAATGATAGGTCGCAGCCATGTTTTGAAGAGTTTTACCCGCCAAACAGAGAAAGGAGTTAATATTTCATCCAAGAGTTGATAGAAAATAATTGAAGCTTTTTGGGCAAGTAAATTGACTTTAGTGCTCTTCCCTTATCCTCCTCCCCCATATTATGTTTACTTTACCTATAAAATTGAAAATTCTAAAGACAAGTCCCGGGACGTCTTCTTCTACACCTCTATAACCTCAATATTTGACAACATGTGTTTAATTGAATGGAACAGACAATTAGAGATACTCTTCTTCTGGCTTGGCTGCCTGTTTTTGAAGTACAATCCTCTCCCTGCAGCCATCTGTAGTTTTTTAGATTTAAAAATCTGACAAGAATAAGAGTTCAAGATTGTGTGACATTTACAATGATTTTCTGAAACAGTGCCAGCTCAGTAGATTGAGTTTTACATTTGGAGTCAGAGACCCTAGGTTCAAATTCTAGCTTTGCCCTTCCCTACCCATATGACCTTAGACAAATCACTTCTCCTGTGCCTTGGTTTTTTCACCTATAAAATTAGGCTAGTTGGACTAAATGCCCTTCAAAGTCCCTTCTATTTCTCAATATATGATCCTTATATACTATCCTGTTTGTAATGGGTGTTTCCTGTATTTCTTTTACAACTTATGAGCTTGGTCTGCTTAGACTGGAAATTATGATGCTGTTTTCTTTTTAAATAATATTTTATCCCCCCAATACATTAAAACAAAATTTTAAACTTTTTTTAAAAATTTTGAGTTCCAAATGCTATTCCTCTCTCCTCCTCTCCTTTCTCCTGAGACAGTAAGCAATCTGTTATACTCTATACATGTAGTTATGTAAAATATTTCTATGTTACTCATTTTGTACAAGAAGATATCAATAAAAAAAGAAATCAAAGGGAGTGAAAATAGCATGCTTCAGTCTGTATTCAGATAGTATCAATTCTTTCCCTGGAGGAAGATAGTATGCTTGATCATTGGTCATTTGGGATTGTCTTGGATCATTGTATTCCTAAGCATAGTTAAGTCATTCACAGTTCATCATACAATCTCACTGTTGCTTTATGCAACATTCTACCAGTTCCTCTCACTTCACTTTTCATCAATTCATGTAAGTATTTCTAGGTTTTTCTGAAAGTATATTTCTTGTCATTTCTTATAGCAAAATAATATTCCATCACAATCATATATTACAAAAAATATATTTGTCCCTAAAGCAGAGAGATGGGGACAACTCTTCCCATTATTTTGGAAAGATTACTGGTCTTTCAACCTTTTTCTGAAACTATTCTGTTTTAGGAATACAATGGCATCATCTATGAACAAGGGAAGAATTTAGGATCAATGATATTGTATTCTTAAAACAGACCAATTCCAGAAAAAATGTTGAAAGACCTGCTTGCCATCTTTCCCAAGGTGTAGGAAAAGTTTTCTTCCCATATCTTTTATTAAGAGCTATTTATATTCTTTGTAATTTTCCAACATTATATTAAAATTATTTTGTTGATTTTGGGTTATTTTCTACCTACATGGTTGTAGTCCTGTAATTACTGTTCTTTTTCTCAAGGACAAGGTACTCTGCTAAGCCTTCGGTAGACAATCCAGAAAGTGGAGTAGTCTCTGGCCTTCAATACTGTCTTTTATGAGACTTTCTCTGATTCTTCCAGTTGTGATCACTCTCCCTCTAGATATCAGTCTATATGTTGTATGTATTTTTTATAACCTTATACATATTATATATAAATATACATATTTCTTTTTATTGCTGTATCCCTATCACCTAATGTAGTACCTTGTACATAAGTATATGATTATAAAATATTTGTTGAATTCAGTGGATCAAGTTAATATATTTCAGGAAATAAGCAATACCTAAGAAATAAATTCTTTATCTAATATTTAGAAAACTTCCTTTTTCATTATAAGCTATGAAGAATTCTTGGGCGTAGAACTTTCCCCACCTGATTTAAGGTAGTGAATGCTTCACAGTGTGAAAATTCATACTTGATATGAGTCCACTTAGTTTTACTGATGATAATTTTTAAAAATCCTAAGATTTTAATTGTTCCCCATCTAAACTAGCAAATCTTATTTTTATCTGGACAATTATGCATTTATCACAAATTATGAATTCTGCTAACACTTTTATATTTATGGTCCAACACCTTATGTTTGTTTTTGCTATATTGACTAAAAGCAACATTTATATGGGAATTCATTTAACATTATTATAATGTGATGGAATCTCAAATTGATACCATAAATTCTTCCAAAAACCATTATTCTGTGATCTCTATACTATTTTCATTTTTAAATTCTTCTTCCTAAGTATGCCCTGAGTTATATACATGACCAAGGGACTGCCATCAATTAGGACTGATATAGCTTTAAGGACTTTGCCTAAGGAAGAAGTCAAAGACATGGCAGACATCAAGGGAAAGAATCAGCAAGACAGAGATGAAACTGATTAGAGTAATTCAGAGACAGAAAGCAATGTGCAGACTATAAGGAGATAGATCATGAATCAGATAGAGTCTGAGAAGTTTGCAAATCTGTAGGACAAGTTAAACAGTTTCGTAATTTTATCCATTGTTAAGAGCAAGGATTCTCAGTTCTAGGAGAAAGAAAACACACACACACACACAAGCAACAACAAAAAAGAGAAGAAAGTAGTATGCTTTGATCTGCATTCAGACTCTATAGTTCTTTCTCTGGATGTGAATAGTATTTTCGGTCATGAGTCTTTTGGGATTGTCTCTGATCATTGCATTACTCAGAAGAGTTAAGTATAACAAAGTTGGTCATTTCACAATGTGGTTGTTAACATGAACAATGTTCTGTGGATTTTGTTCAATTCACTCTGCATCAATTCATACAAGTGTGAAAAAGAACTGTGAGAACAATAAACTGCAGAGTTAAAGTACAGCACTTTTCATAGTAGCTGAGTCAAGTAGGTGTCATGGATTGGGGAATGTCTAAACATGAATGTAATGGAATATCACTATACAATGAGAAATCCTGAATAAAAATATTTCAGAAAATCATGAGGAATATGAGTTAATGCAGAAGAAAGTAGAAAGAATAAGAACTAAAGAGTACATCAGAGTAAAGGCAAAACAAAAGGAAACTTAAATGTTCCTAATTTCTTTCCAAGAGAGAAGAAACAAAATCTTCCCTTCTATATGGAGTTGGGGGTTATAGGTGTAGAATACGTACTATCAGGTTCTTTTGTTGTGCTTTGGATTATATGTTATATGAAATAAGTTACTGGTAGGGTAGGGAAAGGAACATATTAGGTAACGTGAATGAACAGGGATGTAATGCTAATGAAGTTCCAAAATTAACTTGTAGAGATATTATGAAGGACTTTAAAAATGGATATAGAGATTTATATTTTATTCTACCAATAATTAGGGAACTAAAGAGGCTAATTGAGTAGGAAAATATCATGGTTAGATCAGTGCTTAAGGTTAATCCATTTGGCAGCAGTATCTAGGAATGACAAGTCAGGGAGATCAATTAGGAGGTTATGAAAAAGTCCATATGAAGTGAGATGTAGGGCTGAAATATGTGATGGCATCAGCATGAATGGAGAGAGGGTTAGGATTGCAGAGATTCTGTAGAGTTAGAAACAGCAAGATTTAGTGATTATTTGGATATGTGGGGTGAGGAAGAGAAAACAAGCAGGAATAATGATGATATTATGAATCTAGGAGACTGGAATGGTGGTACTTTTGACAGAAACAGAAAATTTTGATGAGATATTTGGGGAGAAGAAACAAAGAGTTATGCTTTGCATGTATTTAAGTTTAAAATGTCTCTGAAACATCCTGTTTGCAATACACTATACACAAGTGGTGATGGGGGACTGAAACTCAAGGGAAAGACTGGAACTAAATTCACAGAGCCTTGAGTAATTTAAATAGATATAGTAATTGAACAAATGGGATCTAATGAAGTAATTGAAGAAGACAATGTAGAGTGAGGAAAGAAGGTCTATGAAAGAACCTTAGGGAACATTCACAATTAAAGAGTGTCTGAGGGATGGTGAGTTAGCAGTGAAGTTGGAGAAGAACCAGGAGACAGTATGTAACAGCAAGCAACACAACAAACTCGAGGGCTGTTGCTGTGATATTTTAAGTTTCCAGTTGCAAAGTATAGTAAGCACTCTATTTATTCAACACTAAACCTTATTTAAGAAACTAAAGCATTCACAATTCATGACAACATTACCACAGTGGCCACATGGTCTTAAACAAAACACATCAGTATATCCCAAAAATATTGTTTATACAATCAGGGGATGCAAGGTCAGGCTCTTCTAGCACAACACATCCTCTGGCATGGCAGACAATGTAACACACTACACCCCTAGGTCACAGTAGATTACAATTCCCTCAATCAAAATAGAGAATGTCCAAATCCTAAAAGTCTTCTTGGGTTTGTGTCCTTTTCACGTGGCCATTGCAGGTTCCCACCTGCCACTCTGAAGTGCATGTGTGCTTGAATGATCCAAAGGGTCCAAGTCCTGACACTGATCCAGCCCCACTTTCCAAGTCTTGAAGGGCTCTGGGCACAGGACACTTCCAAGGGCCTCACCACTCTGACATTATTTGGGGCAGTGCTACTCCACTCAAGTTCTGCCTCTGGCCATAGCCTTGGTTCTGAGAATTTCAAAAGAAACTTCTCCCCTCACTCCTTTTTTATCTCTATAGGAGCTTTAACTGTAAAAATGAATAAACAAACAAACAAATGAATGAATGAATCAACGCATAAATAAATAAATGGATTAATGAATGAAATAAACAAATAAACAAACAAATAAATAAATAAATGAAATAGCACAATGACTGGGAAACAACAGACAGCTATTCCAGTCTCACTAAACCCCATACTTTTCTTTAGTCTGCCCAGATTTTGCAGACAGTAGGACTGCTAGCACAGGTTCACTCAATCTATGAGACATCTCCTTATCTTCTATCAGAGGTCTCCTCTCCCATTATCAGAGGTCTCCTCTCCACTAAGCAAGTTCCCACTGTTTAATAAACTCCTACTGTCCAAAATCCCTACCACTGTTGCTGCTAGTTTTCTCAATGCTTCCATACTCAAAGCTCAACAGTTCATATTCTTTTTCTTCAACTCTCTCTCTCTCTCTCTCTATATATATATATATATATAGATATAGATATAGATATATATATATATATATTTAATTAGGTTACACAGAATTAGGTACATGTAGCAAAAGGAAAGTGGGTACTTGGCATTTCTTGAACAGGAAAGTTAGTTACTTCTGAGAAGTAAAGGACTGACATATTGTTTCATTTGCTCTACTGAACCCTAAAGGATCTCAATTAAAGCAGTTATTTGGCACAGTATTTATGATTATAGATTTAGGAAGACCTGAGTTCAAATCTGTCCTCTGAGGCTAACTGCCTATGAGATCTTGGGTAAATCATTTAGTTCCTCAAGGTCTGAGTTTCCCCTTACATAAAATGAGGACCATAAAACTATATGCTGTGAGGAACAAATGAGGTAAGTAAAAGAACTTAAAGACTTTAAAGTGCTATTTATTTATTTTCTAAATTACTATTATAATTTGTTGCTGTTCACTTGTGTCTGAGTCATCATAGCCCATTTGGAGTTTTCTTGGCAAACCTGAATTGGTTTGTCATTTCCTTCTCTGGATCATTTTACAGATGAGGAAATTGAGGCATACAGGGTTAAGTGACTTGTCCAGAGTCAAACAACTAGTAAGGGCCTGAGGATTGATTTGAACTCAGGTCTTCTTGACCCCAGGCCTGGTGCTTTATCTGTTATTATCATTTTTAAATTCCTGAAGGCATTTGAGAAGTAAAGTAATATTTTTCAATAATATCACAGATCATCGATTTGGTGCTGGGAAGGATTAGTCCAAATTTCTCATTTTATAAATAAGAAATTTTATGTGTGGAGACATTAAATTAGTTATCCAAGGACATATGGGTAGTTAGCCTCATATTCTTCCTACTTTTCCATATTATCTCTTATAGATCTTTGAGGTTTATCTATACAAATTTTTTAAATTCTTGGGAAGCATAACCCCAAGATAGAGGGGCTACCCCAAAGTGGGGGGATATTTATTATATTTGCTGAAGCACAGATATTTTTTTCAACAATGCTAAAGAAGACCTGACCCCCTGTGTCAGAAACTCCAATTTACTTCATAGATTATAAGTAGAATGGTTGATCTTCACTCCCCTCTCAGTTCTTATTCACTTCTGAACATGAAAAAGTTTCCCTCATTTCATTAGCCTCTCATACTGTAGGGATTTTGCACAGCTTGTAAGAGACCAGTGGTGATACATCATGAAGCTATGAGGAATCATAAACTACTGCTTGTGTAATGTATAAAAAAATTAAGAGCACTGAGTAACCAAACATAGACCACATAAAATTCTGGCCTAAGGAAAATTAGAGCAGGAAGAAAAGTTGGTTTTGGTGATGTAAAAAAGCATCTAGAATCTTATTCTTTATACTTTTTTTCTAATTACAATCCAACATTGATTAAAACAAAATTCAGTATTGTTCCCCATATATGTCTTTTTAGTTGTTCATTTATCTATTTATAACAAACACATGTATTGTGTGTAATTATAATTTTTTGACTTGGTAAAGCTTAAACAAAAGTAGATTTATTTAGTTTTGAAGGATAAAAGAGTCAATAAGGAGTCGCCAGACTTTCTGGAGTTGGGAAGTGACATCACCTAATGTGAGTTTCAGAAAATAACTCAGATAGCTGTGGAAGGCTGCATTAGAGAAAGGGAAATTATGGAGAAAGAGTTCAACTAGGAGGTAATTGTAATAGTGTAAGAGAAAAATGATGCAAATCTTGATTAAATAATAGGAAGTAGAGGGGAAAAGTCTCAGACACAAGAAATGTTGTGGAGTAAGAAACAAAATCTGACAACTGGCTGAATTTGTAGGAAGATTGTGAGAGAGAGGTCAACTCTGTCACAAAGGTTATACACCTAGATTATGAGGAAGGATGGTGATATCTTTTACAAAAATATAGAAATTAAGAAAGCTGATGAGTTTGAAGGAAAAGATAATATAATTAGATGGCAATCCATGCGTAGTGGCTTATTGGATGCAACTCACTCTGTCCCATGCAAAAAAAAAAATGACTGCAAGGGAGGGATTGTTACTCAACTAGTCATTGCATTGGAGCCAATAATTAAGAAGTGCCTGCCTATTGATAGAATGAGAGTGTTAGAGGAGAGCCCCCCAATTCTCTATTATAGGAAGGGTAGGATGAAACCCATCTTTCCATCCTCTAGTTGATCATTCATTCCTCCAATGCCCAGAACTCCATTGTGGGGCCTCTGGTCTAGAAAATAAGATACTGATTGGATTCAAATTATTTAGCTATCTTTTCTTTCCTAAGTGATCTCCAAATTTAAATGATTAAAAATATACAACTCCATTGTGGTTAATTTAAAAAGAATAGCAACTAAATTATTTACATTTTCTATATACACGGAACTGTGCTACCTACTTAGCATTCAAAGATACTCTAACCTCAAAGAGTTTTCAATTCAATAGGACCAAGACATACATATAAATGATATAATGTAGAATTAATAAAATAAAGGAAATTGTGTCATAAAATGGAAAGCATACATGCAATGGAGTCAGAGTACTTGGGTTAAATTTTTACCTATGTACACTGAGGAAATAATTAATTTAGTTCATTGGACCTTTGTTTCCTCATCTGTAAAAATTAGAGGGTGTTACTTTCCTGTTTCTAAGTTTCCTTCAAAATATAGATATCTGATCCTATGATTTTATAAATGGAATAATCCATGTGAAGTACTTTCAGAATTTTTAAGATTAAGTTGTATGTAATTCCTATCCCAAAGTCCACTAACTCTTTCCTTATTGATGGAGATGAAGGCCCTGACCTTTGTGAAAGGTGAAGCAGAGTCAGTGAGAGGTTAAAGAGCTCTAGTTTTTATCAGTCCCCTGAAGGGATTTCCAAGTGAGAATTGCCTTTGAGTCTTCTCTTCCGAACTCTTAAGGATCAATTCCCTTTGAGGATTCATGAAACTTTGAGTCTTGTTCAAGTGTTGAATTACATTGAGTCCTGGTTTCTAGCTTTGGGAGAGAAGATGGAAGAGGCCAACCCCATTTCAGGTTGCTGAAGGAAAAAAAATCCCTGGAAATGATAAGAGTGGAGTGGGAAGTCTCCATTGAATCTCTATTCCCAGCTGGTACCCTAGAGTCTGAGGATTTTCTCTTTTAGTGAGATTCAGTACTCTCTCTTTCTGTCTGTCTGTCTGTCTGTCTGTCTGTCTCTCTCTCTCTCTCTCTCTCTCTCTTTCTTTCTCTGTCTCTGTATTTCTGTCTCTCTATCTCTTTCTCTCTGTCTCTGTATTTCTGTCTCTCTGTCTCTGGCTCTCTGCCTCTCTCTCTCTCTCTTTCTGTTTCTCTTTCTCTGTCTCTCCCCCACCAATAACTTTCTTCTCCCTGTACTGCCAGGCATATATTGTATATATATACCTTCTCTGATTTCTGTTTTATTATAATGATGAATGGATTTCTTTGATATTCTCTATGTGTGTTCATTGTGGAACTGGTATTTGGTGATAAAGGCATTAAGCCATGAATTTAGAACTTGAGGTCTATCCCACCACTCCAAAAAGTAAAACAGTCAAAAGTTATCTCAATCCTAATCATATCCACTAGACTAACAATATTTAAGGGAGTGTTGTATAACCAAGGCAATATTCAAAACATTGAGGACTGCTATGAATATGTGGGCATAGTTTTTAATCACAAAGTATGAAAATGTGGGCATAGTTTTCAATCACAAAGTATGAAAGACTTTTCATATAGAAGACAGAAGAAAAACATTTATTCAAACACCAGAAAGCCAAATCCCAGAACCAGAAAGCCAAATCCATCATAGTAACCAAGAAGTTAATACACACCAGCACTGCTGGGGACAAAAGCATTCCCAAGCCTTCCCTGCCACTGACAGGGCATTCCCACAAGCAAACATTCTCAAGCATTGCTGTGTCTATTGGCCTGCAGCTTCTCTCCTCCACCTTGATCTGACCACTATCACTAACTTCTTCCCTTCTTGTTCAATGTATTTAACAAGTTCCTCCCACCAAATGTGACTTAGGCTTCCGGGTGATTTAAGTAGGTCAATGGGCCTATTAATGAATGGGAAAGATCTTTGCATTTAAATTGCTATTACATTCAGCCCCAAGATCTTTTGTATTCATTACATAGTTTGGTGGGGCAACGGGTATCAATAGAATTGTAACAGGGATAACAGAAAATAAGCGTATAAAACAATATCTTAGACAACTTGTGTCAGCAGAACTTTAGAACATTATAATAGGGATCATGCAAAATGAACACATAAAATAATATCTTATGATGGGGTTTGAGCTTAAGCATCCCATCATTTCCCCCTCAAATGAATGAAGCCTAAGGGAAAGGGACAAAGATCTCTTTTTCCATAACTACTTTCTGCTAAAATTGGATGTGGAGCTGTCCCTGCCCCAAGAGGTCCCATTTGAGACATTAGTTCTTCAGATTGCATCCAGATGCCTGGTCCAGAGATGGCACATCACAGTCATGGATGGGGGTGACATCTGGTTTAAACAATCAGGCATCTGTTTTTGGAGAGTACTAAGCCTGCAGGAAACATATTTGGAAAACAAGCTCAACAGACAAAAAGCCAAAAAGAAGCAAGGAGACAATATCCAGAAGCAGGGTAGATATAGGGTCAGTTGTGCTTCTGGAGTCCATGAACTCACTATCATAGCCTCATTCATTGTAGAATATATGAGTAAAGAGTACAATTTGGAAATCATCTTCTCTGGAATAAGCAACAATTATGGTATTATCTTTGCCTTATGCTATAATTTTTGCAACCTTCTGAACATCGTCTGGCTTCTGTTTTACCTGTATTTTAATTCTCAAATTTATTTTGTCAGAAGAACCCAATCCTTCAGTTGTTCTGCTGGTTATTTCTGAAGGAAGGTTAGTTTTCAAAAGGGGTATTGCTTCAGAAGGAATATTAATCATTACAAAACTGTACGGGTTCATCACCTAAATTTTGGAATGGCATAATAATTTCTCCTTGATAATTTGAATCTGTCACTCCAGTCAATACATGTATTCCTTGAGCTGCTAATCCAGATTTAGGCAATATTAGTGCAAAATGATTTCTAGGGATTTTTATGCATTTTCCAGCAGAAATTTTTAAAATTTCTTTTCTATCTAACCAAAAGTCCTCTAACCAATGTAAAGCATATCCTGCTGAAACAGGTATTCCTGAATATGGTACTGGGACATCTAACCTCACAGTCCAATAATCAACTTTTTGGGTGTAATATGTTTGCTGCTTTTTAATTTGCAGATTTGGGATCATCATTCTGCCTAGAGGCATACTACTTCTGAATGGTCTATTATGCAAATTTCACAAAGCAATGAACAAATTATCTTTCCAATGTTGATAAGAATTAGTAGAACTTAACTTGCTTAACTATTCTTTCAATAATCCATTAATTCTTTCAATTAACCCACATGCTTGTGGATAATATGAGATGTTATATATTCATTCTATGTTGTTTAATACACAATATCTCTTCATCTCATTACCTTTGAAATGTGACCCATTGTCACTTTGAATCTACACTGGGGTTCCATAATATACACATGATATTTAGATGTTTTTCTGGGTCACATTCTTACAGGGACAAGCCACTAGTACATCTGAATAGGTCTCAACACAAGTACATTTAAATTTATATCCTTTTTCTTGGGTGTGGGATAGTATATAATCTATTTGCCAGATTGGGCTGGTACTTTCACCCTTGCTATCTCTCCAGTTACTACCCAAGGAACAGTTCATTTCTTTTCTAATTGACATATATAACAGTCCTGTGCTACTTGTTTTAACAATGAATGAGAGACACCAGCACCTCAGTCTTGTGCCCAGTGTGTGGCCTGGACCCCTAAATGACCAGCTGTTTGATGGACCCATTTTGGAATTCCCAGATCATCAGGTGGTGTCAGAGTACAGACAATATGTTGAGTAGCAATCTTTGCTGGTCAATCAGCATGTGCATTGTACTCACATTCTGGCATGGTGAGAGCATATATGACACTCTCCTCCTTGTTCTGCTTTGATAGCTTGGTGTACTGCTGTAAGTTCGGCATATTGACTACTTCCACCTATCCCAATACTTTCCAATGTCCACTTAGTACAGGGGTTATAGGCTACTGTTTTCCAATGTCTTTTGTGGTCCAAATATTTTGCTATTCCATAAATAAAACCACGCATGTCTCTTTTGTTCTTGAGTTGATCCATCATATCCCTCATTCCATTTTACCAAGGACTGTAATAGCTGTTCCTTTGGTTCATGGGGTGTATCATTTCCCTCAGTATCTATGTTTTTTATGGATTCATGTAAAACACAAACTCCACTTTCACTTGTTTTAGATCAATTTTGAATATACCATTTCCATTTAATTATGCTAGCATCCTGTGCATGTCTAATTCTATGAGAAGCTGGGGTATTCATTTCCCAAGTCATAATTGGGATTTCAGGTCTTAACATTACCTCATGGCCTAAAGTCAGTTGTTCAGTGGCTCCAAAGCCCAATGTGCCCCTAAAAACCACTTTTCAAAGTGATTATATCAAACTCCAGAAGAAAGAAGTTCTCTAGACCAACATTTCAGCTTTGTTGATTTTACCATAAACTCTAGTTTGCATATACATCCTGTACAGTCATTTGTAATTCTACAGGGCCACTTTGCATAGGTCATAAATTGTATAGGGCCAATTGTATAGCAGCCTTTGCTTCTTCAAAAGTTTTACTCAGCTCAAGTCCCTAAGTAAATTCATATTTTTTCCCAGGATTTTGATGAGTTTCAAAATTTCTCCAAATATGCCATGTGATGTCTTCAATATCCAAATAATCCTATAAACTTTTCAGCCTCTTTCTTATTGGTGGGCATAGGTCAATTGTGAATATTTTGCCAGACTTATGGGACAATCTCTCACAGTCCCTAATTACATTGTATACCCCAGAATTTTATGGTTTAAGCTAGCCATTGAATCTTTGCAGGGTTAGTTTCTCATGCTTTTCTTTTCATATGCTCGATTAAAAGCATCAAACTCTTCTCCACTTCCTTCGTACTTTCCCCTGAATCATAATATCATCTATATCATGGGTAAACTGTACATCAGGTAGCTCTAATTCATCCAAATGTTCAGCGACAATGCTATGACAAGTAATGGGGCTATGCAGACATCCTTGTGGCAAGCATGTAAAAGTGTATTGTCAACCCTGCCACATGAAACCAGATTGTCCCATTGTTTAGAATCTACTGGGATAGTAAAGAAGTCATTAACTAAATCAATAACTGCATTCCATGTCCCATCATATTTCTGGATCTTTTCTATTAAGATAATGATATCTGGAATAGCAGCAAAGAAGGGAGGAGTCACCTTATTCAATTGTCTATAATCCATTGTCATCTTCCATATCTCATCTGACGTTCAAACTGGCCAGACAGAATTATTCCTGAAGGGAATAACATTCCTACCTCAACATATTCCTTTATAGTGTTGATAATTTCATCTTGCCCACCTGGCACATGATACTACTTTAAAGTAATTACTTCAGAAGGTTCAGGTAAAGTGATTGGGTCCACTTTTATTTTACCCATTAAAATTGCATTAATTTCTATTTTCTTTACTGGAAATTGGTATCTTCCCTCAGGTAAATTTAAAGTCATAACTCTCAACATCTCTATTCCAATGATGTATTCAGGAATGGGTATAATTACCATATTATATTCTTTCTTAGGTAATTATCTAATTTTTATTATTATTTTCAATTATTTGGATGATATCACAGTCCCTTCCAGTTCTGTGATGGTGGTAGGAGTTCGAGTTCCATGTTTAAATTTATCAGGGTTTCTATATATAAGGGAGGCCTCTGCCCCAACGTCTATTAATGTTCCAGTGATAGTATTTTATCGATTTTTCCAATATATGATCAAATTTATATGGGGTATGTAATCCCTTCTATGTATTCATTTAATCTGACCTGGGGCTCTGCTAATTTTCTGCTCTTCCAAGAGGTGTGAAAAAGTTGGATACAAAGGTTAAGAAGGATCTTTAGGGTCAGTTCTTACTTCTCTATTTTGTCTAGTATCAAATCCCTTTTCTCAGTACCTTCTGTATAGTTCACTAGTTAGAATACCATATATACTTTCAAAATCTACCCCTGCTCTCAGTGGAACAGTAAACAATTCTTTCCTTGTCAGTCTATTCTGATTTTGAATATACTGGCTAGTTTCTCTCTTGAGCAAATTTATCTTTTCCCCAGTCCCTAAGTGACTTTAACTGTGAAATCTTGTCCAGAACCTCTGAAAGAGGGTACCCTATTTACGCAGTTATGAGAGTCAAAATAAGGTGCTTATAAGCAGGAGGAGTCATCTTCACTATTATATTCCAATGGAAAAATGCGAAAGGGGTATCATAGTACATATCTGCATTTCTGGTCATTATGGCAGTCTTCATTACTTCCTTTAATTTTCTTATAAAGTCCCTAAGCAAATACCAGGGTCTATCTCCACTTGGCCACATAGAGTCATTAGGATACCGCCTATTGCATAATTCTGTAGCCAAAGTCAAAAGATTAGTTGTATTGTTACCTCCTTACAGATTGTAATCTCTAAAAGCTTGCTGTACAAAAGGATTCTGCCTAATACCTTTAAATTTCAAGCAATCTATACCATCTAGATACTCCCCCAGTCCCTTCATCACTGATTCTTACCATCCAAGATATTAAGAACTCTCCCATCCTTTGGGTGAACTGACTCAAAATATCTGACATGCTTCTTAGTAAAATCCTCAGTTATTTCCCTAAACACTGTGTTACCTTCTTGGTTCTCATTTCTGCCTTAGTATTACGCATGTTTATGCTTGAGAATCTTCTCCCACCAACATTATTTCATTTTCTTGCTGTGACTTCCTTACATTTTCCTCCCATGCCTTTTCCTGGCAGTGGTCATGGTGACAACTAGGCTGGGTGTCTACAAAGGTTGTATGCATACTTCTTTTGTAAGCCTTCTGCTTCATCTGAGCTAAATGAACAGCCTTTTCTTCTTCCTAACATCCTCCAGCTTGCTCTTTTAAAGGAGAACCCAAAGACTGAGAATTCCCATGCAAACTAGCTAACTCTTTTTCCACTAAATATTTGTCCTTCAGCAGCTCCTCTCTGCTTTTACACATAATATGATAGTCTATCAATATGCTCTAGCCTCTCCTACATACCCCTGCCAATTCTTTCCCTGGTTTTATTGGTATTCTTTGTGAACATCTTTCCAAATCTCCATGTTTCCCTTCCTGTAATCTCAATTCCCAGTTTTCATATGATCTTGTGCTTTTAGTTTAGTCCATCCCCTTGGTAGGGAGGAATACCATAAATCTTCCCATCTTGGGATATTCATTTCTTCTTCTGAATGCTTTCTGCCTCCAAATAGAAATTTTATACCCTATTATCCTGTTTATGATGCCAAATGTATTACCTACCTGGAGGACAGCTATGAATATGCTGGCATAGATATCAATCATAAAATATAAAAGACTCTCCATAGAGAAGACAAAAAAAAATATTTATTCAGACACCAGGAAGTCAAATCCATCACAGTAGCCAAGAAATCAATACACATCAGCACTGCTGGGGATATAGGCATTCCCAAGTCTTCCCCCACTGCCAGGGCCTTCCCACAAGCAAACACCCAGGAATCTTGCTGTGTCTATCAGCTTGTGGCCTCTCTTCTCCATCCTAACCTTACCACTATCACTAACTTCCTCCCAGTTCTACTTCACCCTTCCTGTTCCATGTGTTCAGCAAGTTCTTCTTACCAAATATGACTTAGTATTCCAAATGATTTAAGCAAGTTACATGGGCTAATTAACAAATAGGAATGATCTTTCCATTTGAATTGCTATTACAAAGGTTTAGGTAGAATTATAGTATGATACTCCCTGTGAGGAGAGTGGGCTGGAGGTCTTAAGCCCCAGCCTCCTGCTTTCACTCTTGGCAGGACTGAAAGTCTCTCTTGGAGAAGGGGGATGGGGAGAAGAGGCTAGAGATGTCTATTTTTCCCCCTTCAAATCACATAAGGAGAGTGTTCTCACCACATGTGGAGCTTCATTATACATGTGGGGTTCACTCCTCCTCTCTCTTCTTCACAATGATAATACTTCCACCTGGGAATGGGAATGGGAATAGGTAACAAGTATCAGGAAAAGATTCATGGAAAAGGTATCAACTGAGTGGGGTCTTACAGGAAGAGGGAGTTCTCAGACTAGTGATATGGAGGGACATTCAAGGAATGAGGGATGTGTAGAGAAAGGAAGTGACCAGAACATGGGGAAAGAACAGCCAATTAAATAATATTATGGACTAATTCTACAAAACTTTCCATTATAGATAGATACCACATTTCAGAAAAAACTGGAAACGAGGGAGTTCCCACTTTGAGGGGAATGAGTAGACAAATTAAGGAATACAAAGGTTATATAATATTGTTGTATGATAAAAAAAAATGATGAAATGTACATTTAAAAAAAAATAAGACTATGGACTGACGAAGAATAAAATGATTAGAGCCAGGACTATGATTTATACAATACCTTCAATATTAAAAAAATAAAATATAATAAAATTTTAAAATCCTCTTAAATGATTTAGAATTCAATGGAATAACCAACCAGGATTTCAGAGAACTAAAGATGAAACATGCAACCCATCTACTAACAAGGAAGTGATGAACTGAAGATAGAGAAATACTTTTTAGACTTGGACAATAAGGAAAATTGTTATCTTGACTTTGCTTGTTGATAAAGAAAAAATGACAAAAATGGGAGAAAAAGGAATATTTAGGCTTTCTGTAAGAATGAACATCAAAAATATGAGTTATAATAAAAGAAAAATGAGATGCAGTTTTAGCCAGGGAGGTTCCTACTCACTGGAGGTAATCAAATAAACGTTTACTAGGAATTGCATTAATTGACTTCTGAGGTCCCTTCCAGGTGAAGTTTTTTGATTCGCTATTTTCCCCTTGTATGTCTGAATTTAGATCCTTTTTTATTATCCTTGTAAAAGAACTTAATGCTAACTTGTTGATTTTTCTTTCAGATGCATATAAATAGGGGAGAGGAAGATGTAAAACTCAATTAACATAATCCATTATCCCTACTTGTAAGCCCCTTACTTTGATACTGAATCAAAGTGAAAGGCTACACATCCTTGTTTTCCTGTGACCTTTTTCATATGTGTAATGGATCAATAACAGGACACAACAGGTTAGAATATTTGTGCTGCAAATTTTAGCAAATAATTCACATCCTTTTTAGTCATACCTTTCCTTAATGAGGTGTTAATATAAAATAATGAGCCTGGTTTCTGCAAGCTGTACGTAAAAATCTTCTTTATAGTAACACCTTATCCTTATTGACCATAAAAGAGTAGTTTAAATGAATGTCCAGAGACATATAAACAATGATTTTTTTATTTCTCCAAGAAGTCCCCGCTTTCAAATTTTATAGCAAGCATACTTATCTGTTCCTCTATTTAATTAAAAATAATTAAATTTAATTTATAATTTTGCACCATTTAGCGAAAGTATACATCTTTGTTATTGTTCTTGCTGTCTTCTAGTTATTTTCTAGTAAAATCTAGAAAAGTTTTAATGCAGAAATTATTGAAAAACTATTTTCTTGTTATGGACAAGATTGAATTTGTGTCAAAGTAGTGTTCATACACAAGACTATGTCTAGACAACCAAAGTGAAATTGGAACTGGAGACTCTTTAAAATAATTTGGATTCCTAAACTTATTCTTTTCTGTTGTAGCTTTAATTCTTTAATTTAATTCGCAAGGTTAATCACTTCATCCTAAACTCAATTTTAGTAAAAGAAAGGTAGGATTGGCACACGCAGATGCAGAATGTAAGAAACGCCAGGAGGAAGAAAGAACTGCCTTTTGTTTGTAGTAAAACATGTTCTGACAGAATTCTCAGAGTAAAAACTGACCTTCTCTGTGATCGTGTTCTAGCAAAATTTAAATGAGAGCAGAAGAAAAGACTATTTTTCAGTTGGAAAACAATCAGTTGCTGTATATTTTGGCACAAAATATGGGGCCAATTATCAGTTGAAATCCCCCTCAAACAAGAACCTTTGGAACTTTGATTTTAGAAGAACTAGGGCATGGTTTTTTGTTTTGTTTTGTTTTATTTTTCAGTCACTAGAAGACAGAAAGCTCTCATATTTTATTTTTAAGAAAAGAAATGATTAATTAGATTTACTTGCCTGACCTATTAGTTCACTGTGTTTACATCTGAATTTTCTGGCTAAGAAGTTAAAATATATTAGAATATCTTTTAATTTACTCCTTTTTATCTGCTAATTTACTTTTTTAAAAAATATCCGTGTTCTTAAGGCTAAATTGATATGTTTTAATTTGACATAGCAGAATCAAAGTTTCTCCTTTGTCCTTTGTTTAATGTGAATCAAACAGATTCTTTTATTTTTGTTATTAAGGAAGTATTTAGGGCAGGGTCAAGAGCAGGAAGGAGCAGAAACAGGTGCATAATTGCTCATTATATAGAAAAAAAAGAGACAAAAATTCCACCAATATCTTCTGTTTAGCACCATATCTATGTAGACAAAACAAAACAAATCAACCTATATGCTTAATTAATATTCAACAAGCTAAATATTTGATTTTCACAAATTAAGCACCTTCTCAGGTTCAACCATTGTTCTGAAACTATCCCAATGATTCCTAAGGAAGAAAAATGCCAAAAATAAAAAAAGTAAATTAACAACAACAATAACACAATCCTTTTCACTAAGCACTGTAATCCTATTTTGGTTGTATTCCTTACTAGAACAATAATTTTTTGTGTAGTGCTTATCTCAGATTTTTATTTGTATCTTCAGCAGAGTACATGTTATGTAGTATTTATTAATTAGTTAACTAATAAACTAATGAGTTTACTTATATGAATATTATAGCAAGAACTTAAGAACTTCTATAGTTCTATCATCTTATTAATCCTTCTTGGTATGTCATCTACTGGTACAGAAAGCATGCTGTCTTTTTGTGTCTCCTCCATTGTAACAACCACAGAGGAAGTATTTTCATTTAAATTTCCCCTTCCCCCCAATATTTCATGCTAAACCCTAAGGTTTTACATCCATGGTCCTTGCCATCTGACCTCTCTACCTCCTTATCTAATTATATGTATCATGGATAACATTTTTTATGCCATTTCTTTTTTCTTAATATGTAATTTACTTATTTTTCAGTTTTCAACATTCACTTCCACAAGAATTTGAATTGCAAATTTTCTATCTTTCTCACCATCCCAACCCCACCCCACACACCCTTTCCACCTCTTCTCCCAGTCTCTCCTCCCTTCTATCACCTCTCTTCTTCCATCCCCCACCCCTCTATTTTCCTGTAGGGCAAAATAGATTTCTGTACTTCATGGTCTATATATCTAATTTCCCAGTTTCAGGCAAAAACAATTTTTAACATTCATTTTTAAAGCTTTGTGTTCCTTATTCTCTCCATTCCTCCCTCCCCATCCACTCTCATTGAAAAAGCAAGCAATTAGATATAGGTTATACATGTGCAGCTATGCAAAATACTTCCATAACAGTTACGTTGAAAAAGACTAACCATATTTTCCTCTATCCTATCCTTCCCTTCATTTATTCCATTCTCTCCCTGGACCTGTTCTCCTACAATGTTTGCTTCTGATTATTCCATTCCCCAATTTGCTGTCCCTTCTATTATCTTCCCTCTCCTAACCCCTTCTCCCTGCCTTCCTGCATGGTAAAATAGATTTCCATATCCAACTGAGTGTGTGTTATTCCCTCCTTAAGCCAAATCCTGTCTTCCTCCTTTTTTATGCGTTGTTCTTTCTCTGGTTGTATGTTTTGGTCTTCCTAATCTGAAAGGATGGAAGACAGTACCTTTTCACCAAGAAAGTAACATTCTACATTCTGACTTTTTTTCCCCTTTGGAGGTATTTTCCAGTCAATTACTTGACTTTTGAGCCCCCTATCAAGTGGAGCGTATGCTACCCCAGGCTTCAGAGGTTTTGTGTAGCTCTTCTCTGACATATCTCTAGGGTCCTGTAAGTTCTCAGTCCCTCCATGTGGCATAATCAAGGGAGAGGTGTTTACTCCTCTCCTGGCCAGTGCTCTTGTCTGTGAGCAACCACAAGCACTCTTTTCTGCTCTGGAACTGTAAGTAGGATTCCCTCTCCACAGCCATTACCAGCTCTATCAAGTCAGCATTCCTTCTCACCCCAGCCACTCAGGACTGAGACCCACATAAGCTTCTAGATTCCCCCATGTCTGTAATCTGAGAGCTCAATTTGGGGTTGGTGATATGACAGTGACTGCCACCACCCTAGGGCTGACCTGGGCTGAGTTTGGACCAAGTTTCCCTCTTACCCAGGTGAAAGAGTTTTCTCACTGACCTTTGAAGCTATCTTTGGTATTTGTGGGTTGAGAAACCTGGAAAACACAGCAATTGCCTATGACTTATTACTCTGAAGCCTGCTCTAGTCCTGTCTGTGCCATGTGGCCCTGACTGGGCTTCACTCTGCTCCAAGCCTGGTTCAATAGATCCTTCCTGTTGGCCTTTCAAGTTGTCTTGGGTCAGAAATCTGTTTCACTCTGTCATTTTGTGGCTTCTGATGCTCTAGAATTTGTTTAGATTCATTTTTAAAGGTATTTTCAGGGCTTTGGGGGGAGAGCTAGAATAGGTACATTCTTCTACTCTGCCATCTTGGCTTCACCTCTATGTCATTGTTTATATCTGATTCATCCTTAGTAATGTGTCACAGCTTACCTAGACCTTTTTGCCTTACATCAAAATTCAATATTGACTGTTTAGAGAGGATATTATAGAAGACTCAGCCATATAACCTTCACTTTGTTCAGATAAAACAGATCTGTAGAGGTTAAATGCTTTAATCAGGTAAAGACATCATGGTGAGTAGGAGAATGCCATTCTCTTGACTCCAAAAGTCAATGCTCATGTTTACATTACATCATGTTGAGCTTTTATAGAGGTTACTGCAAACATGGTATAAACGTCTCTTGTTAAATTAGTAGCACTGATTGTTGGGATCAAAGAAGAGTTTAACAAGCTGCCTGAAAAAAATATGCATGTGACACTTTTCTAAATTTAATCTTTATTATTAACATTTTTCATCTCTTTCTTAAGTCTACATAATCAACAAAAAATCCCTGATGTGTAGTATATGCCTGAAAATTTATGTTCTTGAGAACCAATTGAAGTTATCTCCCCCACACTCTAGGATCAAAACCATAATTAGAGAAAGTAATTAGCTACAGGGCACTAGGATTTAGAACTCAATGCTGATACTTATACTACTTCAATAGAGAAATATCTGAATCTAGACCATTTTAGTAAAAATAGTTGAAATATAACCTGCCAGATGATACTTCTTCATTCTCAGTAACACTCTAAATGAGTTCTAACTTGAACTATTATTCTCTCCAACCTCTTGGTACCACATTAACAATGGTCTTGAAGTACCCTGAGGTCTCTATCCACTCTTCCCTATTCATTCCTTGACCATTGAATGCATTTGCCATAGGTTCCAAAATTATTAGTTACAGTTGAGAGAAATAATGAATTTTCAGTTACTTCATGCTATTATGATTGCTTGCATTAAAGCAGCAAATTGTTATAGAAATAGGCCTGTGTTTAAAATGAGAAAATTTAGGTTCAGATTTAAGTTCTGCTACTTTATATCTGTGACATTAGAGAAGTGATTTTACCTCTCTGGGACTCAGTAATTTTATCTGTAAAATGAGGGTTTTGAAACAGTTGGAATTTCTGTGAATCTGTGCAAATGAATGAACCATTTCTGGGCTCTCAGTTTCCTCAGCCATAAAGTGAAAGGGTTGAATTCTTTTATCTCTAAGTTTTCTTCCAGATTGAAATCTATGCCTCTATTATCCTATGCAGAAGATAAACTTTATAGGGGTCTCTCTAGCTCTAAATCCTAGAGATTAGTTATCTGTCAGGTCTCAAGCCATGGATACCCAAACCTCGTTAGGTTGAATTGACATGGAAGTAATTGTAACTAAACTATAACAATCAACTTTAAAAAAATTCCTTTGGTGGAAAGGTAGAGAAGTTTATAGCTAAAGATTTCTTTTATTACCCTGGAATGCATAAAAAAAAAAAAAAGGAACCAGAGAACTCACTTCTAATCCAATCCATTTTTAAACACACACACATACACACACACACACACACACACACACACACACACACACACACACACACCCTCTCCCCCACCCCAAAATTGAAAAAGTTGTTGTCATCATTTTTCTTGCTTTTGGCTATCTGAACCCTTTGTGGGGTATAGGGGTTTTGAAGGATATCCTGTGTTTTTTCCTCTTTTTGCTGTATAGCTTGAACTTAAAAAAAAAATCAATGAAAGAGAAAAATAATCAGGAGAGTGTGTGTTCTGCAGTTAGTTATCCATAAATTATTCCTGAATATACACACTAAAAAATGAAGTCCATTGTAATTTAAATACAACCTTGACTATTTTACTGCATTTGCTTCCCAGTGCTTCTTATCATGCATTTCTAATTAGGATATTAAGGCTGAATAACCTGGGAGAAAATAGGCATTGTGTTAACTAAGAAAAACAGTGGAGATTATCATGTTTTCCTATTTGGAATTTGGTAGACCTGATACCATCTAAGTGTGCCAGTATCCTTTTTGATGTCAGAGACATTGACAAAGGCTTTAAGATTTGCAAATCACTTTTCACATGTTGTCACATGTAAAAATCTGTGAAATAGGTGCTATTATAGTCAACATGTTAGAGATGAGAAAACTATTACTCCATGAAGTTAAATGACTCACCCAAGGAAAAATAAATGACAAATGTCTAAGTTAAGATTTGAACCCACTCATTTCTGACTCCATTTTGGGGAAAAGATCACTAAAGATCAGGGAATCTTAGATCTTAGAGGTAATTTTTTTTTTTTTTACATTTTTCGCCTTAGTCATGTTGCATAAAAGACTGAAAATGAGTGGGAGAAGTCATTAAACAAACCAAAAAGTAATACAAAAGACAATGATCTGCTACATTCTCTGATTGAATTCTGTAGTTCTTTCTCTGGATGTGGAAGACATTTTGCCTTAAGAAACCACTGGGAATTTTTTAAGTCCTTGCATTGCAATGAAGTTCTAAGTCTACCAGAAAAAAACCTCGCATACTGTGATTGTTACTGTGTATAAAGTTCTTCTAGTTCTGCTCCTTTCACTAAGCATCATTTCAGGCCTCCCTGAAGTCTTCCTGTTCATCCTTTATTACAGTACAACAGTATTCCATTATGCATTCATATACCACAATTGATTCAGCCATTCCCCAATTGATGGGCATCCTCTTGATTTCCAGTTTTTGGCCACTACAAAGAGTGCTACTATAAATATTTTTGTACGTGTGAGACCCTTTCCCATTTTTATGATCTCTTGGGGATACAGTCCTAAAAGCAATATTGCTGAGTCAAAAGGTATGCACATTTTTGTAGCCCTTCAGGTATTGTTCTAAACTGCTCTCCAGAATGGATGGATCAGCTCCCAGATCCACCAACAATGAAATACTGTTCCAACTCTCCCAAACCTTCTCCAACATTGTTCATCATCCTGTTTTCTCATGTTAGCCAGTCTAATAGGGTGATGTGGTATCTCAGAGTTGTTTTGATTTGTATCACTCTAAACAATAGTAATCTAGAGGAATTTATCATATGACTATAAACAGCTTTGATTTCTTCCTCTGAAAATTGCCTGTTCATATCCTTTGACCATATATCAATTGGGGAATGACTTGTATTCTTGTACATTTGACACAGTTCTCTATATATTTTAGACATGAGGCCTTTATCAGAGTTTTTTGCTTCCCTTCTAATCTTGGTTGCATTGGCTTTATTTGTGCAAAACCTTTTCAACTTAATGTAATCAAAATTATCCATTTTGTATTTCATATTGTTTTCTATCTCTTGTTTAGTCAAAAATTCTTCTCTTCTCCATAAATCTGATACACTGTTCCTTGCTCTACTATTTGTTTATAGTCTCCATCTTTATACCTAGATCATGTACCCATTTGGCCTTTATTCTTGTATATGGTGTCAGGCATTGGTCTATGCCTAGTTTCCACCATACTGTTACCAGTTTTCCCAACAATTTTTGTTAAACAGTGAGTTCTTATCCCAGAAGTTAGAGTCCTTGGGTTTATGAAAGAGTAGATTGCTATATTCATGGACTACTGTGCCTTGGGTACCTAATTTATTCCACTGGTCTAGCCTTCTGTTTCTTAGCCAGTACCAAGTGATTTTGATAAACACTGCTTTATAATACAATTTTATTTCTGATACAGCTAGGCCACCTTCCTGAGCATTTCTTCTCATTAGTTCCCTTGATATTATGGACCTTTTGTTCTTGCAGATGAATTTTGATATTATTTTTTTCTAGCTCTACAAAATAATTATCTGATAGTTTGATTGGTTTGGCACTGAATAAGTAAATTAATTTAGATAGAATTGTCATTTTTATTATATTGAGTAGGCCCAGTCACGAGTAACTGATGTTTTTCCACTTACTTAGATCTGACTTTATTTGTGTGAAAAGTGTTTTCTAATTGTGTTCATATAGTCCCTGGGTTTGTTTTGGCAGGTGGACTTCCAAATATTTTACTGTGTCTACCATAATTTAAATGGGATTTCTCTTTCTATCTCTTGCTGATGGGCTTTGTTAGTAATATACAGAAATGCAGAAGATTTGTGTGAGTTTATTTTGTAACTTACAACTTTGCCAAAGTTATTTATTATTTCAAGTAGTTTTTTACTTGATTCTCTAGGATTCTCTAAATATATCATCCTATCATCTGCCAAGAGTGATAACAGTTTCTTCTTTGCCTATTCTAATTGCTTCAATTTCTTTTTCTTCTCTTATTGAGACAATTAACATTTCTAGTACCTTACTGAATAATAGTGCTGATAATGGACATCCTTGTTTCACCCCTGAAATTATTGGAAATGCATCTGGCTTATCCCTATTAGATATATTGCTTGCTGAAGGTTTTAGGTAGATACTGTTTATTATTTTATTGAAAGTTCCACTTATTCCTATGTTCTCCAGTGTTTTCAATAGTAATGGATTTTATATTTTTTCAAAAGCTTTGTCTGCATCTATTGAGATAATCATGTGATTTCTGTTACTTTTGTTGTTGATTTGATCAATAATGTTAATAGTTTTCCTAATATGGAACCAGCCCTGAATTCTTGGTATAAATCCTAACTGATCATAGTGTATTATTCTCATGATAAGATGCTGTACTCTTTTTGCTAAAATCTTATTTAAAATTTTTCCATCTATATTCATTAGAGAAATTGGTCTATAATTTTCTTTCTCTGTTTTGTCTCTTCCTGGTTTAGGTATCAAAACCATATTTGTATCATAAAAAGAATTTGGGAGGATTCCTGCTTCCCAAATTTTCCCAAATAGTCTATATAGTATTGGAATTAACTTTTCCTTAAATATTCGATAGAATTCTCTTGGAAATCCATCTGACCCTGGAGATTTTTTCCTAGGGAATTCATTGATGGCTTATTCAATTTATTTTTCTGAAATGGGGTTATTTAAGTATTCAGCTTCCTCTTCTGTTAATCTGGCCAATTTATATCGTTTAAAATAATCATCCACCTCATTTAGATTATCGAATTTATGGGCATACAATTGGGCAAAGTAATTTCTTATTATTGTTTTAATTTCTTCCTCTTTGGAGGTGAGTTCACCCTTTCCATTTTTGATATCGATAATTTGGTTTTCTTATTTTTTTAAATCAAATTGGCCAATGGTTTATCAATTTTGTTTTAAGAGGTGGAAGAAGGCATTTCCTTCCTTCATTTGCAGACAGAGTTGGAAGACGTTGATTATGCAATACAGAACACAACACTGGACTTCTGGTTCGTTCCTTAGTTTAAATGAATTTCTTTTTCTTTTTCTCTTTTTTATTTTCTTTTGTCTCTTGACAGAGGCATGACTCTTTGGGAAGAAAGAAGGATATAATGGAGATGATGTAAAAACAAGATACCAACAAAAATAAATTTTTAAAAATAAACCATGTTGCAAAGAAATAAGACAGGCCAAGCAAAAATGTGAAAAGAAGGAAATTTCTGATTGAATGCATGTCCTCTTTCAGGATAATGGGGCTTATTTCAGCTTTGCTTCTCTTTTTTAGTTGACTCAGCAAATGCTTCGCTTCATCATTTTAGAAGAATTTATTTTCTTGATATCCACACTTCTCAGAATCAAGTCCCCATTTTTGAATTTTCCAATTTGTCTGGCTGATCCTGTTGACAAAATACTGGGAGTCAATTTCTTACTTTCGGATTTCCTATTATCATCTGAAAATGTCTTCTTTTTTCTGAGAATCTGTGATCTGGACCATTCTTTTCTCTTCTTTCTTTGCTGCCTTTTTTTCTTTGATCTATTCTTGCAAAACCTTGTAATTCATGTAACTAATTTTTGGAGGGTTAGTACCCACATATGGCTCTCTCCTGTTCCAGAATTTGTTCTTTTCCTCTTCCTATAACGAGTGATCCCAAATTGATGCACTTCCAAACAGGCCTTTTCTTTCCTTTTCTTTTTTTTTTTAAATAAATTTATTTATTTAACTTTTTACATTCATTTTCACAAGATTTTGGGTTCCAAAATTTTCTCCTCTTTTTCCCCTCCCCCACCCCAGGACACTGAGCATTCTAACTTCCTCTATCACCAATCTGCCCTCTCTTCTTTCATCTCTCCCTTCTCTTGTCCCCATCTTCTCTTTTGTCCTGTAGGGCCAGATAATTTTCTATTTCCAATTACCTGTATTTCTTATTTCCTAGTAGCAAGAACAATACTCAACATTTGTTCCTAAAACTTTGAGTTCCAACTTCTCTCCATCCCCCCCTCCCTACCCATTCCCTTTGGGAAGGCAGGCAATTCAATGTAGGCCATATCTGTATAGTTTTGCAGGTGATTCCTATAATAGTCGTGTTATGTAAGACTAACTATATACCTCCATCCTATCCTCCCCCCATTGTTGCTATTCTCTCTTTTGATCCTGTCCCTCCCCAAGAATGTTGACACTGAATTGCTCCCTCCTCCCATTGCCCTCCCTTCCATCATCCTCCCCCTCCCTGCTTATCTCCTCCCCCACTTCCCTGTATTGTAAGATGGGTTTTCATACCAACATGAGTGTGCATTTTACTCCTTCCTTTAGTCGAATGTGATGAGAATAAACACCATGTTTTTTTTTCTCAGCTCTCCTCTTTTTCCCTCCACTAAGAAGTCTCCTGCTTGCCTCTTCTATGAGAGATAATTTACCCCATTCCATTTCACCCTCTCTCCTCCCACTACATTTCTCTCTCACCATTTACCTTGATTTCTTTTAAGATATGATCGCATCCTATTCAATTCACTCTGTGCTCTCTGTCTCTGTGTGTGCATGCATGTGTGTACGCATGTGTGCGTGCACACATGTGTACATGGGTGTATGCATAGTCCCACTAATTACCCAGACACTGAAAAATTTCAGGAGTTGCAAATATTGTCTTTCCATATAGGAATGTAAACAGTTCAACTTTAGTAAGTCCCTTATGACTTCTCTTTGCTGTTTACTTTTTCATGCTTCTTCTCATTCTTGTGTTTGAAAGTCAAATTTTCTTTTCAGCTCTGATCTTTTCATCAAGAATGCTTGAAAGTCCTCTATTTCATTGAAAGACCATATTTTCCCCTGAAGTATTATACTCAGTTTTGCTG
>CM053770.1:463870131-463895357 GCA_028658325.1 Potorous gilbertii
GTGATTTCTTGGTTTCTCAGAAAGTCATTAGCTTCCATCTGTTCCATTCTATTTTTGAGAGAACTATTTTCTTCAGTGAGCTTTTGCACCTCTTTTTCCACTTGGCTAATTCTGCTTTTGAAAGCATTCTTCTCCTCATTGGCTTTTTGAACCTCTTTTGCCAATTGAGTTAGCCTATTTTTCATGGTGTTATTTTCTTCAGCATTTTTTTGGGTCTCCTTCATCAGGGTATTTATCTGTTTTTCATGCTTGTCTTGCATCTCTCTCATTTCTCTTCCCAGTTTTTCCTCCACCTGTCTAACTTGATTTTCAAAATCCTTTTTGAGCTCTTCCAAGGCCTGAGTGCATGTGATATCTATTTCAGATGTTTGGGATACAGAGGCCTTGACTCTTATGTCTTTACCTGATGGTAAGCAGTTTTCTTCCTCATCAGAAAGGAAGGGGGGAATCATCTGTCCCCCAAGAAAATAACCTTCTATGGTCTTATTTTTTTTCCCTTTTCTGGGCATTTTCCCAGTCAGTTACTTGACTTCTGAGATTCCTGTCCACCCTCACCAAGATCTGCCCAGCTAGTGCTTGGGGTCTGAGATTCAAGTGCTACTCCCCAGCCTCAGGGCTTTTGTTGGCTGGCTGGCTGCTATTCAGGGTAAGATTAAATCAGGTTCTCAGGTGGGGGCAGGGCTGCCTCCCAGGCTCAGTTCCCTCAGGGGGTTTATGCAGAGACCTTCTGTAATGGAGCTGCTGCTGAGCTCCTGCCTGCTCTGGGAGCCTGTGGCCGCCCGCTGCCTCTGCTGCTGCCTCCCGAGGGGGCCCGTGTTATGGAGACACCCTGCTCCCCTCCCAGCCCATCCATACATCTCTCTCACTGACCTATGCGTCTGTGGGTGCAGGGACCTTCGCGGCTGCTGGAGATTCTGTCCCTGAAGCCTGCTCGGATCTACTTGTTCCTCTCAGTACTGTGAGGCCAGGGCAGGGCAAGGGAGGCCTCCACTCCCGTCCGGTGCACAATGGACCTTTGGGATCGGTATTTCAGGGCTCTCTGGAATGGAAATATCCTTCGCTGTGTTGCTGCATGGCTTCCACTCTTCCAGAATTTGTTGGGAGTTCTTTTTAGAGGAAATCCATGGGCTGTGGGTTCGGAGCTAGCGTCTTACTACTCTGCCGTCTTGGCTCCACCCCCAAACAGGCCTTTTCCAAATTAATCTTCTATATACCCATGTCCTTCTCAAGGGCACCGATTTTTGTCTTTGCATCCTCATTCTTGGGTGGTTCTAGTTCAGTTGTCTTCTTTTTATTCCAGCTGTGAAACTCAGCCACTTCCACTAGTTCTCTTTTTCCTTTGGTTAGCAATGGTACAGAGGAGACTGTTGCAGAGACGTCTGAAAGAGCAATACCAGTGGAACTCTTAGAAGAATCACAAAGAATCTTTTCCTTAAGCTTTTTGAAGAAGCTAGAAGCACTTTTCTTTTGACCTTTGGAAAGAGAGTCTGGCTGCAAGGCTCTGTCCACTGTCGTGGCTACTGCAGTTACTAGATGTCTCTTGTTCTCCTTTTATTTTTTCTTCTTTTCAATGTTTTTTATCTAGAATCTCTCCTGTGTGAAGTCATAGAGATGGTGCAGCAATATATCCAGGAGATTCTCAGCTCTGCAACAGTCATCCCGTCCCAGCTGCTCCTCTGTGACCATTATGGGGAGTACGACAAGGGGAGAAAAAGGGAAGGGAGGTCAAAGAAGTAACTTTCACAGATATGACCCAAAGCTTTTGGTCCTGAGCAATTAACACAGTTTATCAATTTTATTGGTTTTGTCATAATATGAACCCTTAGTTTTATTTATTAGTTCTATAGTTTTCTAAATTTCAATTTTCTTAATCTCTCCTTTGGTTTTCAATATTCTGAATGTGTTATGTACTTCAAGATTTTTGATTTGTTCTTTTTCAAACTTTTTCAGCTGCATGCTCAATTTATTGATATCCTCTTTATTTTATTCATGTAGGCACTCAAAGATATAAAACTTCCCCTAAGAGCTGCTTTTACAGTATCCCATAAAATTTGGTAGGTTGCCTCATTATTGTCATTCTCTCAAAAGAAGTTGTTGTTTCTATAATTTATTGTTTAACCCACTCATTCTTTAGGATTATATTGTTTAGTTTCCAATCAATTTTTGGTTTATGTTTCCATGGCCTTTGATTATATATAAGTTTTATTGCATTATGATCTAAGAAGGATACATTGACTATCTCTTTCTTTCAGGACTGGATTTGAGGTTTTTGTGGCCTAGTACATGGTCAATTTTTGTATATGTGGTATATATCACTGAAAAAAGATATGTTCCTTTCTATACCCATTCATTTTTCTCCAGAGATCTATCATATCTACCTTATCCAGAGTTCTATTCACCTCCTTAACTTCTTTCTTGGTTATTTTGAGGTTAGATTTATCAAGTTCAGAGAGGAGGAGGTTGAGGTTTCCCACTAGTATAGTTTGGCTATCTATATCTTCCTGTTACTCCCTTAACTTCTCCTCTAAGAATCCGGATGCTATACAACTTGGAGCATATAGGTTTAGTAACGAAATTGCTTCATTTTCTTTGGTGCCCTTTAGCAGGATATAGTTTCCTTCCTTATCTCTTTTGATTAGATTTCTGCATTTGCTTTGAGATTAGGATTGCTACCCCTTTTTATAACAGCTGAAACACAATAAATTCTGTTCCAACCTTTTACCCTTTACCCTATGTGTATCTCTCCTTTTCAAATGTGTTTCTTGTAAACAACATATTGTTGGATTATGGTTTTTAATCCATTCTGTTATCTTTCTCTGTTTTATGGGAGAGTTCATCCCATTCACATTCACAGTTATGATTACTATCTTTCCCTCCATCCCCATTCCCCTTGTTTATGCTTTTAGTTCTCCCTTCTCCCTTCCTTTCTCCAATAGACTTTTAATTTTTGACCACCACATCCCTCAGTCTTTCTCCCCATCTTTTCCTCTCCTCCCTTTTCTTTTTCCCCTTTCCATCCTATTGCCTGTAGAGCCAGTTGTATTTCTATACTTAACTGAGTGTGTTGTACCCTCCTTGAATCCAATCAGATGTCAGTACCACTCAAACAATACTCATCTTCCTCCCCTCTTTCTCTCTAGTGTAATATATTTTGTGCCTCTTCCTGGGATGGAATTTATTTTTTTCTGCCTCCTCCTTTTCACATCTGCCAATCCCTTTGTACCCTTAAATCATATTTGTTTTCATCATATCATTTAATTTATTTAATTTGTACACATTTCCTATATGCATAACCCTTTTACAATTCCTAATAAATATGTAATTCTCAAGCTTAACAAGCATCATCTTCCCTTACAGGGGTGTAAATATTTTGCCTATAATTGTGTGACAAGCGTTTTCCCCCCATTTACCTTTTGATGCCTCTCTTGAGACTTGTGTTTGAAGATCAGATTTTCTACTGAGTTCTGGGCTTTTCATCAGGAAGGTCAGGAAATCCCTTATTTCATTTAATGTCCATCTCCTTGTCTGGAATATTATGCTCAACTTTGCTGGGTAATTAATTCTTGGTTGTAGCCCCAGCTTCTTTGCCTTATGGAATATTGTATTCCAATTCTTACAATCTTTTAATATAAAAGATGCAAGGTACTGAGTGATCCTGACTGTAGCTCCTTGATATTTGAATTGTGTCTCTCTGGCTGCCTGCAGTATTTTCTCCTTTGATAGTTCTGAAATTTTGCAACAATATTTGTTGGTGTTTTGAGCTTGGGGGCCCTTTCAGGAGGTGAATGGTGGATTCTTTCAATTACTATTTCATCCTCTGGCTCTAGGACATTTGGGAAAGTTTCCTTGATGTTTTCTTGGATGATATTGTCTAGGCTCTTTTTTGCATCATTGCTTTTTGATAGACCAATAATCCTTAGATTTTCTCTCCTGGATCTATTTTCCAGGTCACTTGTTTTTCCAATTAGATATTTTGCATTTTCTTCTATCTTTTCATTCTTTAGATTCCATTTGACTGATTCTTGATGTCTCCTAGATTCATTAGCTTCTACTTGCTTGATTCTGTTTTTATACCAAATTGTTTTCTTCAGCTAACTTTTGCATCTCCTTTTCCATCTGTCCAATTGTTCCTTTTAAGGAATTATTTTCACCAGTTAGGTTTTATACTTCCTTTTCCATTTGTCCAATTTTCCTTTTTAAGGAGCTGTTCCCTTCAGTGAATTTTGTTTTATATTTTTAAAATCATTGGTCATTTTTTCTTGTATTTCTCTAATTTGGGTTGTAAAATTCTTCCAGAGCTCTTCCAAGCAGGCTCTTTGTGCTTCTGACCAGTTCATATTCCCTTCTGAAGTTTCAGATGAGAGTACAGTCTCAATGTTGACCTCTTTGGTAACTATGTTTTGGTCCTTGTCCCCATAGAAAGATTCTATTTTATTTTCTTTTTCTCCGCTTTATACTCATGATAATAACCCTTTTCCTGGCTTTTAAGGTAGATCAGGCACAGGGAACTCTGTCCCATAGTTCTTGTGCCTAAAACTTGAGACTTTTTGTATTGTCCCTCTAGTTCTTTCAGTTTGAAATTAAATGCTGCAGTTTACCTGGTGCTGAAGCTGGCTGATGTTTGAAAGCAGAGTCAGGTTAGGTCTTTTTGGGATTCCCTGGAGGTAGCTCATTAAGTGTGAGGTAAGGGTGATCTGGATGCTGGAGGCTCCTCTGCTGAGCTAGAGCATAGGCAAGCTCAGCTTTCTGTTCTAGTATCTTCCAGATTCCATGGGGTACTGAGGCATGCCTGGGGTCTTGGTGTTGGCAGTTGCTGGCTTCACCCCCTTGGGCTTCAGGATCTTCTGGCTTGTTGAGGTGGGGCTGTCTGGGACATCTCTGATCCTGCACTGGTCCCCTTTGGCCACAGTAAGGGGAACCGTCCTTAGCAATCTTTCTAGCCTCCTGGGCTGACAGTCTGTTTACCCCTTCTGCTGCTCCCACTGTTCCAGGGTTTTCCTGGGGAGATAATCTCTGGGTTGGTCAAGGTCAACAAGGAGAGGGACATAGCAATTACCGAGCACTCCATCATCTTGGCTTCCAGAACTGGAACTCTTAGAGATAATTTCATATGAAAGGATTTAGATCTAGAAGTAATCTAAGAGATGTATCAGTTCAACTACCTTATTTCACAGAGGTAGAAACTTGAGCCCAGAGAAAGAAAGGGATACCATGGGATTTATTAGACAAATTTTCAACTTTGCCTCCTCTTTCAGATCACCTGTTTGGCCCCTGTGAGGCATGTACAGTGAATGGATCATCTGGATCTTCAAGCCAATGACTCTTTTGTTGGTACACTTTCTATATTCAGTTCTACTGAATCTCATGAGGTACCTTGTTGGACTCTGAACCTTCTTCTGTCCCATTATGGATCCTAGGCTAACAGATTTAGGGAAGGGATGTGAAAGATCATGGAATTCAATGTTTTCCAGATAAGTAACATTAACCCCACAGAAATTAAATAATTCACTCCAGGTCACATAGACCTTGAATTTTTTTTCTATAGATTTGTAGATTTGAATTCACATTCTTGCACTCCAGATCCAGTACTCATTGCATAGCAGCACACCCACTCTGAATCATCCTTAATTAGAAAGATGTGCTTCAAGGACTGAAGAATTCTTTCTTATTTCTCCTTAATGGTCCCATTGTTGAAGGTACCAAAGAGGTAGGAAGTACAGAGCTTAGTAGTAAGAGGGAGTTATAGTAAACAGTGAGAAAGGTCAAAAAAAATGTCATACCTTATAGAGAATTTTTCTAAAAGGCAGAGGCAAGACAGTATTTTTCTTGCTCATTATGGGGAAGATCTATATCTAACTTTGGTGAATTGTCTTGTCTGACTGCCTAGTTCCTCAAATGAGTCACTTTTCATGATGTACTCTTCTATTCCACCTCACCAACACAGAGGAATGTTCATACACTCCATCATTCTACCACCCATGAAAATTCTCTTTCCATATTCATTATCTCCTGACTAAATCTGTTACCATTTGCTCTCTCTCTCTCTCTCTCTCTCTCTCTCTCTCTCTCTCTGACTCTCTCTGACTTGCAAGCCCAAGGTCTGTTTTTCATAGTGGGAATTCCAATTACTGAATCTTTCAGTTCCTTCCTATAATGTTAATGTAAGGTTAATGGTGGGTTGGGGGAAGAATTGAAGGTCTTCCCCACACATTAATAGACCTTAATACCTTTTGTTAATTTCTATTGAGGCCCTGGGTCACAGGGTTGTACCCTCTGGCTCTGAAAAGTAATAATACTCTGACATGAGGCTTTAATTTGGGGCTTACTCATTGGAAGTGTTTGTTTGTCCACATGAGACTCCAGGTAGCCCTTAAGGAGCCCCTGGTTTTGAAAACCCAGATGTTGATGCTTCTCTCTTTGGTTACTATGTATGTATGTAATAGTCAGACAGTTGGATCTGACTGTTAATCTGTGATGTATGTATTGCTTATGGTCAGACAGTTGAAAGCCCTTGATCTTTATGTCTTTGCTTGTATTTTCTTTGTAGATACATGTGTCAGTAAAATGGATTGTTGACTCCTCAAAAGTTGCTTTTCTTTTAGAAAAGCAGATCTAAAAACATATACAGCAGGCCCTCCTGTGTATTCTGGGGTCCTAGCTGTTACATTTCCCAGGTCATTATTCCCAAGCTGCCTATACTCCCATTCATTCCCTGTGGTGGCCCTTTGATGAACAAGCTCAATTCAGTACAACTGTCTTCTATCAAGTCCCTTCCCTCATTTACACTTTCACTAATCTTGCCTGGTCAAACCTCAGTTTTGAATTACTCCCAACCGCTGCCATTTTCATTCTCATTCATATGCTTCTGAATGAAACTAACAAAAATCACAAAAAAAGCACACACTAGTTCCACTGAAAATTTATACTATGTAATCTCAACTGTGTCCTCACTACAGCATTTCTTTTATATTTCCTAATCACTTCATTTAACAATCAAGCTTTCCATACCTTTCCATCCAAACTCAAAATATCCATAGCTCCTCCTTTTACCCATTTTCTTAGGTGAAAATTCTAACTCAGCTAAAAATAATTCAGAAAAAAAATGATATTTACTGAAAACGCTCTTTCTGTCCTCTTTCTCATGACACACCAGTCAAGGACCTTCTTTTATCTCCTCCTTTCAACTTTTTCTCACATGAAGAGGTACTCCTTCTTTTGCCAAAACAGACTTCTTTATGAATACAAGTGATCATTCTATTTATTCAGCAGATTTACCCCTCTATCATAACCACTCTCTCAATAATCTACCTATCCATGTCTACCACCTGCTTCAATATTGATTGCATACATGCTCATATCCTGCCCTTGCAAAAAATCCATCACTTAATCTGTCCCTTTTCACTAATATTTCACATCGCTCCTCTTTGTGACTAAATTCCTTGAGAAATCCATCTACTATTGATGCTTTCTTTCACTTCTTTTCCTTTCATTTTGTTCAAAACTTATTCACCTGAAACTATTTTCTCCAAAATTACCAATGATCTCTTAATTGACAAACCTAATTACTGTTTCCTGATCTTCATCATTCTTGAGCTCTCTGCTGCCTTTTGACACTATGAATCACCCTCTTTTTTGATATTCCCTTTTCTTTAAGATTCCACTATACTGTTCTCTTTTGGTTTTCTTTTTGCCTGTCTGACTTCTTTTCAGTCTCCTTTCCTGGATCTTCATCCAAATTTTTCCCAATAAGCAAAGGTTTCCCCAAAGGTTCTGTTCTGGGTCCTTTATTCTTTTCTCTCAATTATTTTACTGATGTCATGAGCTACTGCAGATTCAATAATTATCCCTATGCAGATGATTCCCCCAAGTCTATCATTTCCTCTAGCCTCTAGCCTTAAATCTCCAGTTGCTTACTAGATATCACAAACTCTGTCTGGTAGACATCTTAAACTCATCTTTTTTTTTTTTCAAAAGTGAACTTGATACCTTTTTTCTAAGACACTCTCTTGTACCTAACTGCCCCATTACTGTTAAGGACATCACCATTCTCCCAGTAACTCAGGCTTATAATCTTTGTCATACTTGACTCCTTATTCTCACATATCAATTGACAAGTCTTATTAATTCTACTTGGACAACACCCCATGATGTCATTGATCTTCTTTGAGAATGATGGACAAATAACATACATGTTCCCTTCTTTGCTTTGACATTACCAGCAGTGTACAAACCCTCACTACTACATACCTGAAATATTGCAATATCTTTCTGAATGTTCTGCATGCTTCAATTCTCTCCCAAATCTGCTCTATCTCCTCTTCTATCTGAATACTCTTCTTTATTTTAAGAATATTTTGAGTGACCATGCCATCTGTTTATTCAATAAATTCCATTGCCTCCCTGGTACTTCCAGGATTAAATATAAATCATTCTCCTTGACTTCTAAAGAGCCCTTTGTAACCTCATACCTTTCTACCTTTTTAGTCTTTTTTTACGTCGTGTTTCCCTCACATAATCTGTGATCCAGTGACATTGGCCTAGTCGTTCTTCCTAACATAGACATTATGACACTAAAATAGTGTGCCAGCTCTCCTCCAAACATAGAATGCCCTCTCTCCTCAACTCTGACTCCTAGATTCCTTAAATTCTTTGCAGACTCTTGAATTCTACCTTTTCCAGTGTACTTTATCAGCTCTCATTCTTTCAATCCCTTCCATATATTTCCATTTACATTATATATTCAAAAGTCTTCCAAAAGTCTTATTTTAGCTTAAAGATATTAAAGCTTTAGGCTTCACTAAACCTTTAGAGATACCCTTTATTGCATATGTGCATAATTATTTTTAATTTATATTTTAGAATATGAATTCCTTGAGATCAAGGGCTATGTTTTTGTCTTCTGACAAGCACACGGGTTACTGAGTCTGTATCCCAAAGAAATCATTTGAAAAAAGAAGAAAATGACCCACATGTACAAAAAATATTTATATTAGCTCATTTTGTGGCAAAGAATTGGAAAACTGAGGGGAGGCCTATCAATTGGGGAACGATTGAACAAGTTGTAGTATAAGAATGTAATGGAATAATAGTGTTCCATAAAAAAATGATTAATAGGTAGATTTCAGAAAAAAATTTGGAAAGACTTACATGAACTGATGATGATTGAAGTCAGCAGAAACAGGAGAACATTGTACACAATAATAGACTTAACTTCTCAGCAATACAATGATCCAAGACAATTCCAAAAGACTCATGAAGAAAAATGCTATCCAAATGCAGAAAAAGAACTATGAATTCTGAAAACAGATTGAAGCATACTATTTTTCCTTTTCTCCCCTCTTTTCTTATGGTTTCCCCCTTTTGTTATGATTCTTCTTTCACAACATGACTGATATGGAAATATATTTAACAGTTTAATATGATTGTACATGGCTAGCCTATATCAGATTGCTTGCTGATTGACGGCAGGAGAGAAAAAATTGGAACTCAAAATCTTACAAAATTGAATATTGAAAAATAAAAAAAATAATTGTTGACACATGCAGAAATATGCCTTTAAGATATATATATATATATATATATATATATATATATATATATTGTACATGCTTTCATAAATAATATACTAGGTAATTGTTTGTAATGCATATTTAAGGATCAGAGTCTAAAGGAAGGGAAATGAGGTGACCAAATAAGACATCCTCTTCTGATCCATTGGTCAGAGAAAGTATCATCCAGAAACTTTACACAATGCATAATAACAGAGTTCCCCACCCTATTAAAGTCAAAATAAAAATTACTGTTCAAAATCCATTCAAGTAAACAAGATACCTTTTAGTGGAGGGAAAAAGAGGAGAGCTGAGAAAAAAAAACATGAAGTTTACTCTCATCACATTCGACTAATGGAAGGAATAAAATGCACATGTTGGTATGAAAACCTATCTTACAATACAGGGAAGTGGGGGAGAAGGAGATAAGCAGTGTGGAGGGGGATGATGGAAGGGAGGGCAATGGTAGGAGGGAGCAATTCAATGTCAACACTCTTGGAGAGGGACAGAATCAAAAGAGAAAATAGCAACAATGGGGGGCAGGATAGGATGGAGGGAAATATGGTTAGTCTTACACAACATGACTATTATCGAAGTCACTTGCAAAACTACACAGATATGGCCTATATTGAATTGCCTGCCTTCCCAAAGGGAATGGGTGGGGAGGGAGGGATGCAGAGACGTTGGAACTCAAAGTTTTAGGACCAACTGTTGAGTATTGTTCTTGCTACTACGAAATAAGAAATACAGGTAATGGGGAATAGAAAGTTATCTGGCCCTACAGGACAAAAGAGAAGATGGGGACAAGAGAAGGGAGGGATTATAGAAGGGAGGGCAGATTGGTTATAGGTTAAATTAGAATGCTCAGTGTCCTGGGGTGGGGGAGGAGACAAAAAGGGAGAAAATTTTGGAATTCAAAATCTTGTGAAAATGAATGTAAAAAGTTAAATTAATAAATTTATATTAAAAAAAGAATATTCATCCAGTTAGAATATCTTAACTTGACTCATTATCAAGAAAGAGACTTAGATTTGAACACAGAAGACTTGGACTCAAATATTTGATTCTTCCACTTAGAACCTATATGACCTTGGACAAGTAACTTTTACTCTTACATCTCAGTTCTATCACTGTAAAATAAGGTGAGTAAATTATTCTAGAGATCTGATGAAACATGCCACCCTTCTAACCAAATTGCAGATTAAGACTGCAGAATAAGATGGATTAAAATTGCAGAATGAGACATAAATATTTATATATAACATATGTGGACATTTATGTTGCTTGACAATGTGTATCTGGTTTACCTCCTCTTTTCTTTATTTTTGTTTTGGAAGGAGGGGAAATGGAACTACAGACTGCCAAATAAAAAGAAAGAAAGCAGCAAAGAAAAAATGTTATGAAACATATTTTTGAAATGCACAGATAAGAACAGAGGAAGGTCAGAAGGAATCATGGATGGAAAGGATAGTTTTTAGTGTAACACACTGAATATATCATATGCATATGCTTTAAAGGAAAGTGGGTTGTTTTATTTTTATTCTCATCTTTCTGTTTGAATGTATATAAAGACTTGTTCATTTTATTTAATGCTTGATAAGTTTAGAATTCTTAAAAAGGGAAAAAAAATTAAATCTATGACTTGTGAGAATTATCACTGTGGTTCTGTCCAACTCCAAATCTGTAATGTCATGATCCCATTCTGTCTCTGACTTAAGTTAGTTTCATATAGTTATTGTTCATCCTGGTGTTTGTCTAGATGGTGCTGCCATTTATCTATCTTCTTCTTAATTATCCTCACCCCTCACCCCCGGAATTGCTCCCCTATCTATCTAACAGTATATCTCATGGATTCTTAGTCATAGATTATTAGATTATTAGTTGTCAATCTTTGGGATATACTCAATTCTCCTATCCAACAAAGGTTGGGGTAGAACAGAAAAACAACTTCCCCACTTTAATTAGATTACAAGCGCATTATAGTTAGTACATTATCAGCATTTGCATCTTTGAGTCTAAGCCAATTTTCATTCAAGTTCCAATCACTCTAGCTCTTAGCTTAACCCCTTGGCCATATAACAGTATTTAGTGAAAATTTTCCTAATCCAGTTTTTCTCCCCAGAAATTCTGTTGAATACCATATTTTTTTCATACATGTTTCTAAGGATTATGACCAATAACCTTGACTTGACTTAAAGAGCTTTGAACAAAAAGTCCCTAAAAAGCTGAATGTCTTCTAATGCAATGAGATGATATAAAGTACTTTATACTGGGAAAGTACTAAAGTATTGTAAGCAATTATTCCATAACAGAACATGAAGATGTATTGCTACAATTTAAGAATTGAATCTAGTTGTTACTCCCAACTTTGTGGGTCCTATATTACTGTTCTATTTTTCCTTTCCTACTTTAATTGCTTTCAAAATAAGTGACATCATAGAATTTGATTCCTTTCTCGTAGGTCTGACTATATTCTCTGTTCTGTAGCCATGTCCTGAACACAACTGTCTCATCAACTGTTTTCCAACCCAAACCAGGATATAATACTTTAATGAAATTCTGCCCTGATACCATTCTCTTCTGAATGTATAGATACTTCTCCTGAACCATTATTTAAAGAAAGTACCACTTATGCTTCACTTCACTCCTTGGTTTCTAGCCATTTTCTCCCCAGACTCTTTGTCAAATGTGTTGGCACATGGGCACCCTTTCCTTCCCCCTCTCACTAAAACTCTCCTCCTTTCACAAGTTCTGGAACCCTGACTAAATCAACTCTACAATTTTTTTCTTGTTGGGTATTGATGGTAGCTGCCCATCATCAGTAATCTCAAATATTAACAGTTCCCTTTATTATAATGTATGCACCTTAAGAATAGGGCTGATTTTGTTTTTTCAGTTGTATCTTCAGCACCTAGTAGGGTTTTTTATAAAGGAAGCATATAAAAAATGCATTTTCATTCATTATTTCATGTTAAGAAAAGTTTGTATTGAATTTTATTTTCAGATAAATTTCATATTCAAAAGGAATGTAACTATATCTCAGTACCACTTTCTAAAAGGACCTTAAAGCTATAACTATAAAGAAAAAGAATATATTGGTGGGGGTGACAATTAACAGTTCAGAAGACTTGGATACTCAGATTTGAATTTTTTAAAAAATCTCATTTTTGTTGTGCATCTTTAAACAATGAGAAATAGACCCAAATCATGCAAATTCCAAGGCTGTCAAAGATGCAAGTTGATAGGAATCTATCTTGCCCTGCAGGAGAATCAATGGAGAAGAGGATAAAAGAAGGGGGCTGATAGAAGGGGGAGCAGATTGGGGGAAGCAGTCATCAGAATGCACACCATCTTGGGGTGGGGAAGGGAAAAGATGGGAAGAAAATTTGGAACTCAAAATCTTTCCGAATTGAATGTTGAAAACTAAAAATAAATAAACTTAGTAATTAAAAATTAAAGATGCAACCCAGATTAAGACTAATTGTCTCTTTGTAGAAGCATGACATTAATCCATCTGTAGCTTCATTTAAGTTGGTTTTGGCTGGTGATTGGTACAATCCCAAATAAATACGTGTCCTCAACCACATCCTACGAGATGGACTGATAATAGAAATGCTTGCTTCTTCTGATTCCTAAGATGATGTGAATGAACAAAATGAAACACATGTAAATGAAAAGTATTTCATGAAGCTGTTAATAATTATCACATTGAGATACAGCAAAAAAACACAATGCATGTAATTATGTGAGATGTTCCAGTTTAATAAAATTGTGAAAATATTCTGAGGGGAAAAGTATTCTCACAAGGGGACATTGTGAAATCATTTACTAAATAGGATTTCGAAAATGATTAGCACCCTAAATGACCATAGCTAGGCATAAAGATTAAAACCCTAATCTGCTAAAGGAGAGAGACAGGTACAAAGTTATCAAATAAGTCATATGCACAACAGTATCTTGAGTCATGATGGAAACATATTACTGCCTATTTAAAAATAATGTTATATAATATTCTCAAGATTTAATTGTCAATCAGTGAAAAATAATTGAGCATGATACATATTAATGACAGTTCATCATGTGCACACACACACATACTGCGAAAATATCTATGAAACTCTTAAATGACTTATCCAAGGTCACATAGCCAATTAGTACAATAGCTAAAGTGAAAAAACAATTTTTCTTATGGAGAGCTAACTTTCCTATATGCCATACTTTTCCTATATAATCTTCTCTTCTCATTTGTCTACATGTTTGGATATTTATCCTATATATTTAAAATTAGCTTTTAAAATATTTCCAACTGTTAAATGTTAAACTATTTCTCTTTCTTACTTGAGTTGGGTTCACACATATATGCCTCAGGTTCTTTTCTTTAGGACTCTAGGATAGTAGTACCCAAAGAAGCAGCCTGAAAAATGAATAAACCATGGAGCTAGTCCAACAACCTCGTGTCATTCATGTTTGCCAATCAATGGAAATGAATTTGTCAACCAATGAAAAAATATTGTATCATGTAGTGGTCTAAAGATTTTTGACATTAAAAAGCATACTCATTAATATTTTAAGAAAATGGGTGCTTAATGAATATATAATGTTTAAGAAACATGTGTCTACGTAAAACGATTCAAATCTGAAAGTACTTATTTCAGGAAGAAACATCAAGCTGATTATGTGGTAGAATAATTATCATTTCTATGATGATGACTTCCAGATCTAAATGCCCGGAGCCAATCTCTCTTCTTGGCAGTATCTCTGCCAAGAAAACACCTAAAGGAGTCATGAAAAGTTGGATACAACTGAAGATCACTAAACAACAATGATGTTGTATTCATGAAAGTGGCAAACAATTTTGGTCAAGTATGTCTCCCCATTCTATGCTTCACTTGATCTTAAATGAAACAAGTCATGTCCATTGTTACATCTCTTAAAGAATTTGATATTATTTTTGACATAGTAACAAAGATACCTCTTATTTCCTTTTATTGAAGGAGAGTCTTTGACGCACTGTTTTTCTTCCATCAGTCAACAAACACTCAATAATTACCTCCTTTGTGCCAGATGCTGTACTAGGTATTGATGATACAAAAACTGAGGTCCAGTCACATATTGCAAACTAAATATTAGAACTTTCAAACTGTTAAGTCTCGTAGGTACCTCTAACTCATTATATCTAAAATAGAATTATTATCTTTTCTCCAAACCAACACTTCTTCTAAATTTCCATACTCCTGTTGAGGACACCACTACCTAGTCACTTTATTTTATAATCTCTCAGTTCTTGAATCCTACCCAACACATCCAGACACACGATCAATCTCATTTTCTCTATCTCCATATTTTTTTTTCCATCATCTTCTTTTTTACACATTAATGGTCCCTCTTCAGTTCAAGCCCTCTTTACTTCAACTGAACTATTGGAATTGTTTCCTAGTCTCTGCTCTAATCTGTCATTGCCTCATATGCCAAACTGATTTTCCCAAAGCACAGATATCACCATGTCAATCCCCTACCTAACAAAATGCAAGGATTTCTTACCCCTCAAAACCAATACAAATTCTTCCATCAGGTACTTAAACACCTCACAACTTGGTTTCAGCTTACCTCTCTAGCTTTATGATATATAACTTAATATATATCCCTCCATTATCCATTTCTGTGCCCTTACACTCCCTCATGCTTTGAATGCATTTCTTCCTCTGTTTTGGCTATAATTCCTAGTTTACAATAGAAATAACTTCAAATTCTATCTTTCACAGCCTTTCCTAATCTCTCCAGCTGCTAAAGCTCTCCTGAGCTCCACTCATCTCATATCTATTTGTGGTAAATGTGTATGAACACATAGGACAGTTAGGTATTGCAGTGGGCATGGTGTTAGTCTTGGAGTCGAGAAGACTTGAGCTCCAACCCAGCCTCATGTGCTGTGTGATTCTAATCTTGTCTTGTCTCACTTTCTTCATATGTAAAATGAACTGGAAAAGGAAATGGGAAACCATGCTAGCACCTTTGCCATGAAAACACCAAAAGGAATCCTGAAAAGTTAGGTACAACTAAAGATAATTAAACAATAACGATACTATATTGGACATCCATCATGAAAGTGGCAAACAGCCTTGGTCAAGTATGTCTCCCCATACTATGCTTCATTTGATCTTAAATGAAAATGTTATATTCATTGCTATATCCCTTAAAATTTATTTTTGACATATTAACAAAGATACCCTTTGTCTCCTTTTATTGGAGGAGAGTTTTGAGGCATTGTTTTTATCCATCAATCAACAAACATTCATTAATTACTTCCTTTTTGCCACATACTATAGTAAGCATTGTTGATACAAAGATAGAAATGAATAATTCCTGCTCTCAATAAGCTTTACAATCTGTCATGGTAAATTACAAATACACATGAGTAAATAGAAAATATATGCAAAGTAAATAAAATGTCTTTTATGATAGGCACAATAGAGTCATATATTCTCTACATATATCTTGATCATGTGACTGAAAAGATGTGCTCTGCTATAAAATATGGCCTAAAAAATCTCGTCATTACAATTTGATAAAAAAAGCCCAGAAATATTACACATAGGTTTACCCTATTCTTGAACTACCAGTTTAATACATATAAAAAAGAAATTGAAATTTTGTCTCCAAAAACCTCTTCTTCATGATGTTATAACTGCTCTATTATTTCATTTTCAATATATTCACTAGCCAATCCTATAATAATTATTTCAATAATTTTTGTTCAGGAATTGAAATCCATATCACTTTTTCATCAATAGTCTAAATTCAAATCTAATTCAATCCAATGATTATCTGATTAAATGACTCCTATGTGCAACACGGTGCTAGGTCCTAGGGATACAATGGTGAAAAGAGAAAAAAAAAATCTTGTCTTCAAGGAGCTTACATGATACTGAAACTTCTTTTAGGGGAGGGGGGAAATAGGATAATATTTACCTTTTGTATTCCTAAAGTACCTTCTCTGAACTAAGTAAAGTTTCAAATATTAATCACTGGGAGTGGCTCCACAATCACATCTGTCAATTCATTTTAATTCATATACTTCAATCCAATCTAAACCAATCCCCCCCCCCGCCAAAAAAAAGCACTTACCAAACAGATAGATCATGCAAAGTTTCATGAAAGGCAATGTCAAATACAGAGAAGAAAAACAATATAGTCTATAGTCTACAACCTTAGCCAAGTTAACAACATTTTATTGAATTCCTACTTTGTGGTGGGCATAGGGTTAGCACTGAGAATACACAGAATAGCAAAATAGTAGACCCAATTCTCAAGGAGTTCATAATCTAAGGGGAGAAACAACAGAAAACAGTTAGGTACAAACAAGAAAAATATAAGATAAATTAGTGATACCTAACAGACAGGAGTCACTAAGATTAGGACTGGGAACAACTTCTTGTGGAAAGTGGGATTTTTGCTGGGACTTGAATTGAGTCAGAAGCAGGAGATTAACATGGAAAATATTTCAGCCCTGGATGTTGTTGTTGCTGCTGTTATTGTTGTTTGTCCTTTGTTCTTGAAAAGGACTGATGAGATCAGGAGGTTGATATCTTGACTTGCAGGTGAATTGGATTTAAGTGAGGCAGGATTGTGCAAAGTCATCACCCATACTCTCTCCTACTGGGTCCTTTGATTTCAGTGGCAAGGCATAGCTCAGAGTGACTGGAAATGACCCCAGATACAGTGGGATACCTTGGCTTTTTTAAGCTAAGGTCTTTCCCAGGTCTCAGTTTGTCTGAGGCAATACCCATTTAGTGATTTAAGGCTAGGTAAGAGATGAGGCAAATAATTGTCTAACTTGCCTACTTAAAAAAAAAAAATCAAATTGAGAGAGTAATACTTTCAGTTTTTCTGGTCAGAATAGAAACACGTGATTATATTAAAAGAAAAACAGCAAAAGATCCTGTTTTGATTGCCATCACAGAGACAGAGACAGAAAGAGACACAGAGAGACAGAAAAACAGAGAGACAGAGAGACTGGGACACTTGCTTCAACATGTCAGAATTTGAGCTAAAGGAAAATGCATTTTATTATCACATTTATATTGTTTTATTTTTATAAATATCTCAAGTTAAGTAAATGTAAAATAAAAGTGAGGTTTTTCATTGCTCTAGGTGAAGTTACTCAGTTTTTCTTATTGGTAGGGAATGACTAGGCTGCCAGCTTTTATTTGTTCCTCCCTTTCTCTTGCTTCTCTTTGCAAAAGCAGAGTAAGTTTTCTTCAGGATAGTGACTTGGGCTCAGTGAAAGAACCAACCAGTAACGGCTGAGGCTAGAGGACCAGGAAGGATTGAGTACCTTTCCATTTCTGTTTTATCTCTTGCTTTCTAAATCAATACAATATAAAAGCTACAGATATAAATGGAAAGAGCAACAAGAAATGAGATAACCCTGTGTAACTATAATGAACTTGGTCCTAAAAAAACAAGTCAGGAAAATAACCCTTCCTTCTTTCTTTGCAAACATATTGGGGAGAGGGGCTTGGGAGGAGGCAAGGTATGTAGCACTGCAAAGGTCATAATTGGTCAAAGTGGTGATTTTACTAAATTGCATTTTTCTCTCTTAAAAAAAAGTGTTACAAGGAACAGTCTTCTAGGTAGGAGAAAGAGAAGGGATACATTTGGAAGTTCTACTTATGTAAAAACAAATGATGCCAATAAATTTTAGAAAAAATATATTGATTGTATGCTCCTTATACATGTGGAGGATATATAAATAAATGAAAACAGACTGAAAAAAATTCTTACAAAATATCTGGGTGTTATAGTGGTTTGCAAATTTACTATGAATAGAAAGTGTGATATGATAGCAAAAAGAAAAGGAAAAACTAAACTGAAGCTTTTAAAATAAAAGTTTTATCACTCTATTTTCCTAATTCCTTCAACCCTTTCTTATTCGTCCTATAAATATTATATTGTTTTATTTTCCTATATATTTTAAGTATTTACCTTAATAAAAAATGCAAAGTAGAAAAAATTTGTTTTCTGAGCCTCTAAATTCACTTTTTACTCTCGTCTCTGATGTGACTTCATGGTGTTCTGTAACTAAGTAGGACTGTGTTCCAAATCTTTTACTTTCCTTTATTTCCTTCCCTTCAAACAAGGCAAAACTTAGATATCTAGCATCCCATTTCTTCAAGGATTTTATTCTATGTCAGGTTGTTTGAAAGTCTAACCCTTACTTCCAACATACAGTTTGCTACCCTTGATTATTTGTCCTGTAGCTGCTAGTTCTTCCTTGTTAGTGAGAATCAGGTCACTAATGTTTGTTTCCCCACATTAAAGGATGAAATTAAAATTAAGGAAAATCAAGTAATTATCAGACAATCTATTTTTAACAGATAACATGTGCCAGCAGGTATTGGTACAATTTAAATCTTCCATTTTGTATTACACCTCATAAGCAATAGATAATGAAAACTAAGTTCATCATCTATTTGTTGAATTTCTAATTTTTTTCTCCTGCCTAGATCATCTATAACATATACATGCAACAATATCAGCTGAATTTCTTCATCCATTGATCTTCACTTGAAAGCTCATCACCATGTTTCCCATCTCATTCCTAAATTTATCCATATAAGTGTAGTTTATTGCTTTTCAGTACTATTCAACCATTCCAACTTCCCCATTTATCTACTTTTTTTCCTTTTGAATACAATTTTTTATTCCATAGCCCCAATTCCAGTCATTGGTTCCATGTTACCACATCTTAGTAATATCTATGAGATCAAATTTTCTTCCTTGTGCTAGGATGTCTAATTTAGCTTGTTTATTGTTCTTACTTTGCTTTTAGATGCACTATATTTGGCATTGAGATTCATCACTGCCCTTTACCTTGGGTTTTATTTCCCATAAAATTCTTGGTTTTTTTATTATTCCTAAATATTAGCTAATTTTTGTGCTATCTATTCAAATTAACAAGAAAATATTAAGAATCTACTATATATCAAGGGCTATGCTAAGAAAGAGATGAAAAATCACAACAACAGTACCATTTCCCAAGAAACTCACCTTCTGATGAAGAAGTCAATGTATAAACCACTAGATGCACAAAAGATTATATACATATGAATATATATATATATACACACACACATATACACATATGCATGTGGTGAATTGAGGATCATTTCAGAGGGAAGGTACTAACTTTGAGTATCATTAAATGCTTCTTGCAGAAAGTGGGCCTATAGCCTATAACTTGAATGAAGTTAGAGGTCAGAGAAGGTAGGTATTTTCAAATATGGGAAACAGTCACTGAAAATGCAAGAATTTGGGAGAATGATTTATTTGAGGGGAAAAGAAAAAACATCCAATGTCATTATGCCATGGAGTTTTAGAGGGAAATGAACTATAAGAAGATTGGAAAGGTAAGAAGTGGGAAGGTGATAAATAACTTTAAAAGACAAACAGAACATTTTATATTTGATTCTGAAGGTAATGGAAAGCTGCTGGAATTAACTGAATGGAGGTAGAAGTGATATGATTTGATACCTAAGTAGTGATTGGAATGAAGTGGAGAAAGACTTAAGGCAAGAGAATAATCAGAAGGCTAATATAATAGTCTGAGATGATAAGGGCCTATACCAGAATGGTGGCAGTGGCACAGGACAGAAAGAGATGTACACTAGAGACATCATCAAAGGAGTCATGACAAGACTTGGCAATAGTTTGGATAGAAAGATTGAGAGAGAATAAGGATTGGAGGATGACACTTAAGTTGTGTGGCTGGAAGACTGGGAGAATGGTGGTACCCTTCAAAGTAATAGAGAAGTTAAGTAGACAGGAGATTTTCTATTTTGGGAGGAGAGGATAGATAATTAATTCAGTTTTTAGAACTGCTAAGTATCAGATATCAATGATATATCCATTTCAAGATGTCTAGTAAGAAGTTGGAAATGCAAGCTGAGAGGTCAGGAGAGAGTTAGGGCTAGATAAGCAGAAAAATAGAAGTGAATTTAGATAGCCCTGATTATGTTTTAGGCGTTGTGTTAAGTGCTTTTTACAAACATCTCATTTGACACTTATAACAACTCTTTGAAGTAGGTGCTATTGTTATCCCCATTTTACAGTTGAGGAAACTGAGGCAAACAGAGGTTAAGTGTCTTACATGGAGTCACACAGTTAGTAAGTATTTGAGGTCAAATATGAAATCAGATGTTCCTGAAACCAGACTCAGCAATCTATCCATCTGTTGCTTCAAAATAAACGATTTGGAGAGAAAATCATTTGTAGAGAGATGATAATTTGATCCAGGGAAAGTGATAAGGTCACCAAGGAAAAAAGTTTTAAAAAGAGGTAAAAAAAAAAAGTAAAGAAAATAGCAAAAAAAACCAAGGCTTACCCAATCAGAAGGCAATTTTTTTTCTCTATCAGTTTTCTTTTCATTTTTTTCACTCTGTATGTAAGAATGAAATTAAATTCACTTTTACAGCTGCATTCTATGTTAGGTACACTCTACCCCTGGTCAAGGGTGACTTAAATATTCAAAATTTTCTTAAATATCACATTTTTAACTTACTGTTCACTTCTCAGATTCTCTTTTCATTGTCTCTCATATTTGATCAGCAGCAATGATGAAAGCACCACCTTAGGATAGTCAAGTTTTTGCTCATGTTACATAATCTCAGATGAGATATATATCCAGGTATTAAAAAACAAAATACCTCCTGGATATTTTTTTTCTGGTATTATAACCACTTGACTCATCAGAGTTATTTGGTTGGTATATGTTTTGACAAAATTAAGGAGGTTTTACATCATGTCCTGGGCACATACAATGAGGAGACAGATTCTCTGTTAATGTCAGGTAAACATAGTGTAGCTTTCATATCCCCTAGTAAGAGTCAGTGATCACTACTATTTAATAACTTATTTTTTTCTGACTCTTGATCTTTTACCTGGTAGGTGGTACAGATTTGCATCCTCAATTCCTTCCTTCCTTCCTTCCTTCTTTCCCTCCTTCCTTCCCAGTGTTGATTGATTTGTGCTGGTTCACACATCTAGTTGGTGTCTGAAGCTGGATTTGAACCCAGATCCTTCTGATTCCAGGGCCAGTACTCTAAACACTATATGATCTAGTTGCCCTTACATTCTCATTTCTTGGAGGAAAAATAAAGCAAGTTTCTTCAGAGGATTCACATTCAATTTCTTCAGCAAGAGGAAAAATTTTAAGGCTTTCTCCAATCTCCTCTTCATCATGTTATTCTATCCTCTAAATTCCTGATATAATTTAATACTGCCTTCAGATAACTTTTTTCTTTTATTTTTATATTAAAATTCAGATAGATATAGATAGAAAGTAAAAGTATACTTTGCCTAATGTGTTCATAAATATGTATATTCGTAGATTCATTCATACATATCTATATCTATGTAAATATATATAAATATGTAAATATACATTGGTGTAGATATGTAAGATGTATTAGGCAAAGTGTCCTCTACTTTCTTCTAGGAAGGAGATCAATCTGTGCTTTTAGCATAGTAAATCATTACATAACCATGGCAGAAAGATAAATCCCACATATTGTTTATATCACTCCAAATTCTCTCTTGATTTCCATTTAATGGGATTAAGATCCTCAGGCCTGTACCTTATTTATTGATACCTCTTGTGACCAACAACTCTAGGAAATGCCTGTGGCAAGCTCCCTAAAGTGAGGTTGACCTGAAGAAATTTAACTCTAACTAAAATCTTCCTACTGATTGTACCCTCACATACTGTTGAAGTCTTTACACTTGCACTACATTTCACTTTTTTTTGCTTAAAGTTTCCCTTTACCTCTCCCTTTCCTTCTAATTCTCAAGAATACCTGGTGTTTACATATGTCTAGATATGAATAATTTATCCCCTAGAGTGTTTTCATTAATTGAAAACACTGTATATTTCCATTGGGCTGTAATCAATTGCCATGTTTTACAAGATTGTAACATTGAACAGTACAAATTAAAAAATTGTAACCATCCCAGATGGTAACCCCCCAGAGGGATGCACTAATTTGTACGTTGTTGTGATATTTTTTTAAATTATAGGCTTATCAAACAGGTTCTATAATCGCTATTTTATATGAAAAGAAACAAAAGTGGAAAGAATTTGAGTTAGTTGTACATAGTCACACTGTTAATAATTGTCAGACTCATGATTTGAACTCAGAATTTCCATACTTCTGATTCAAAGCTTTCATAGGTCAGACTAAATTTCCCTCTTTATTCTGAAACAGAAATAAAATCTAGGTAGCATGAGAGGATGGCTCCATGGAAGGTGGAGAAGAGATTTATGTATATAACTCCTACAAAGTAGAAGGTTCAAACAATTCTTTGGATCAACATTTTTCTTTGCTTTGGACCTGTTCTTGAAGTCTTCTTCCTCAAGGTCTAATTTTTGGACAATATATTAAAAATGATTATCTGGTTTCATCTTTTACCTATAATTCATTGTTTCTCATAATTTGTTAAGCTAGATTAAAGGTTAATTTATATTTTACCATGTAAATAATGACTTGGAAAAGAAAAAGGAAATTAACTGGACTAACAGTAGTACAAGGTGGTAGGTAGAGCTATGAACATAAATAAGAGATTAAGTAAATAGACATTATTATATCTTACTAGCTAGAAGGTAACTAGCACATAATAATGGGAAGAGCTAATCTTGACATTAAGGTGCATGCTCTTGATTTCTAGTTCTGACATTTGTGATCCTAGACCAACTTCTTACCTTCTCTGCTCCTTACTTTCCTTGGCTATAAAATAGAAAGAAAAATTCCTACATCATTATTTCCTACTTAACAGGGATGTTACAGGGAAATACTTTGTCAACTATAAAATGCTATGTGAATGTGAGCAATAATTCTACAGGAAAAAAATTACTATCATCTTGGCAACATGGCTTAGTGAGTAGTTTATCACACTTGGAGTCTGAAAAACCAGAACTTGAATCTGGCCTCTGGTACAGAATTTCAAAATTAGAAAAGACCTCAGTGATCATTTAGTTTAACTAATCCTAGAAAAAGAAATCACTTTCATCATATCTGACAACTGGTCATATAGACTTTGCCTCATCTAAGACTTCAAATGAGGAGCAGTCCATGACCTCCTGAGGCTGCCAATTTCTATTTTGTGATAGCTATGAATATTGAGAAGTGTTTCTCTACTTCAAAGATAAATATTCATCTTTGCCATGTCCAGTAGGTAGTCATATTTTCTAGCTTTATAATTATTGACACTTACCCTTTATGAATCTCAGGTAACTGAATAAAGTCAACAGGATATCATCTTATATGGTAAGAAAACCCACATAGATTATCATCTTATATGGTAAGAGAACTCACATAGATGGATTTACAGTTGCTATTCAGTCGTTTCAGTTATATTTGCCTCTTGGTGACCCATTTGAAGTTTTCTTGTCAATGATAGTAGAGCCTTCTTTGGCTCATGTATTGCCAAGGCAATATTCACAGCACTTGTGGTGACTATGAATATGCCAGCATAGTTCTCAATTGCAAAGTATAAAAGACTCTCCATATAGAAAGCAGAAGAAAAACCTTTATTTAAACATCAGAAAGCCAATCCCAGAACCAGAAAGCAAAATCTGTCATGGTGACCAAGAAGTTAATAAAAATGATCACAGCAGAGGGAAAAGCCATTCTCAAACCCACTCTCCCCTACTCAGGGCCTTCTCAACTGTCAGTTGTCACAATATGTCAGTTGGACCTCTGTCAGTTAGCCTGTGTTCTTTTCTGGATTACCTGACCCCACTCACTCACTTCCTCCTAGTTTTGCCATGCCCTTCCTGTTCCGCCTTTTCAGCAAGCTCCCACCATCACATGTGACCCAGGCTTCCAGGCAATTTAAGCAGATCAAGTGGGCCTATTAATTAATTAGAAGATCTTTCCATGTAAATTACTATTATAGGAGGCGGAGCCAAGATGGCAGAGTGAGAGCAAGGACTCACCTAAGCTCTCGGACAAACTCCTTCAGGTACCTCTGAAAGAAAAATCTGACCAAATTTTGGAGGTGTGGAATCCAGTGGGAGAGAGAAGGTGACAGATTCAGAGCTCAGGTTGGACTGGAGGATCCACAGGAAGGGTCTGTTCCGTGGGGGTGAGCCCACAGCGCACAGCATACTGTGGCCAGCACAGTGGAGCAGAGGGGACCTGAGAAACATGAGTGGTGGGTGGAACCAGAGGAGTGGCACAAAGGGCGGGAGACAAGCCCAATCGAGTCAGTGAGAGCCGTGGAGTGCCAGATATCAGCGCAGCAGCGCCTGAGACCTTCAGCCTGAAGATCAAACTTCGGTAAGTCACCTACTTGAACTTCCGGGAGCCAGGATGGCAGAGTGATCAGTAAACACTCTCTCCTCCCCCCTTGATGACTGTGAAAGAACCATAAAATATTTCCCCAGAAAAATCCCAGATCAGCAGAAACAGCAGAAGGAGGCCAATAATCTCATAACACCTGAGACGAGGAAAATAGCTAAAAGGGATTCCTCCTAAGGTGGCAGAGGCAAACCAGAAGGACAGAGGACCCAGGGCAGGGAAAACTTGCACTAGGACCCAGGCAAGCCTCAGAGCCAGGACAGGAGCCCCAGGAGGGGTGGGAACATGCATTAGCATCTAGACATGCCTCAGCTGTCCAGGGGAA
>CM053770.1:463904780-463927488 GCA_028658325.1 Potorous gilbertii
CAAGAAAATCTGTTCTGATATTCTAGAACTAGAGGACAAAATAAGTATTCAAGGAATCCACTGATCACCGCCTGAAAGAGATCCAAAAGGAGAAAGCCCTTGGAACACTGTGGCCAAATTCCAGGGTTCCCAGGTCAAGGAGAAAATATTGCAAGCAGCTAGAAAGAAACAATTTCAGTATTGTGGAAATACAATCAGGATAATACAAGATCTAGCAGCTTCTACGTTAAGGGATCGAAAGGCGTGGAACAGGATATTCCAGAAGTCAAAGGAACTAGGTCTAAAACCAAGAATCACCTACCCAGCAAAACTGAGTATAATACTTCAAGGGAACATATGGTGTTTCAATGAAATTGAGGACTTTCAAATATTCTTGATGAAAAGACCAGAGCTGAAAAGAAAATTTGACTTTCAAACACAAGAATGAGAAGAAGCATGAAAAAATAAACAGCAAGGAGAAGTCACAAGGGACTTACCAAAGTTGAACTGTTTACAATCCTATATGGAAAGACAATATTTGTAACTCCTGAAATTTTTCACTATCTGGGTAGTTCATGGGATTACACACACACATACATACACACACGTACACATGTGCACACGTACAGATACACACACGCACGCACACATGGAGACAGAGAACACAGAGTGAATTGAATGGGATGGGATCATATCTTAAAAGAAATCAAGGTAAACTGTGAGAGAGAAATGTAGTGGGAAGAGAGAGGGTGAAATGGAATGGGGTGAATTATCTCTCATAGAAGGGGCAAGCAGACTTCTTAGTGGAGGGAAAAAGAGGAGAGCTGATAAAAAAAACCATGAAGTTTACTCTAATCACATTCAACTAATGGAAGGAATAAAATGCACACTCATTTTGGTATGAAAACCTATCTTACAATACAGGAAAGTGGGGGACAAGGGTATAAGCAGGGTGGGGGGAATGATGGAAGGGAGGGCAATGGGAGGAGGGAGCAATTTGAAATCAACACTCTTGGGGAGGGAAAGGATCAAAAAAGAGAATAGCAGCAATGGGGGGCAGGATAGGATGGAGGGAAATACAGTTAGTCTTACACAACACGACTATTATGGAAGTCACTTGCAAAACTACACAGATATGGCCTATATTGAATTGCCTGCCTTTCCAAAGGGAATGAGTGGGGAGGGAAGGATGGGGAGAAGTTGGAACTCCAAGTTTTAGGACCAAATGTTGAGTATTGTTCTTGCTACTAGGAAATAAGAAATACAGGTAATGGGGAATAGAAAGTTATCTGGCCCTACAGGACAAAAGAGAAGATGGGGAGAAGAGAAGGGAAGGATGAAAGAAGAGAGGGCAGATTGGTGATAAGGGTAATTAGAATGCTCAGTGCATTGGGGAGTGGGGAGGGGACAAATGGGGAGAAAATTTTGGATCCCCAAATCTTGTGAAAATGAATACAAAAAGTTAAATACATTTATAAAAAAAATCAATGCTTCAGATACTTACAAAACATGAAGATGAAGCATTATACTTCTATTTACCTTCCTCCACAACTACCCAGTCTCTTATGCCCTGAACATTTCATTCATGGTATAACTCTGATGCTTGGAAAGGGCAGCGGTGTCCTACTTAATAGCTGGACCCAACAATGCATTGGCATAGGGTAGTAGAAAGTCCAAAGAAATTCTTCAAGAGATATGCTTTACAATTCTGGAAGTTTCTTGAGGGTATTCTCTTATTCTAATTACTTGGGCTTCTGTTTGACTGGTGAAGACTCTCTCTCTCAATTGTACACTTCACAACTTTACCAGATTTACTACATTTTACAATGTGAGTCTCATATTGGCAGATATCATTGCACAGAGGTTCTTAGTAGCTTTAGGGCTTGAGAAATTCAATGGTGACTTAACTTTCACAGGTAGCTTCTGATTAGTGGGAATCATGAATTCTCTGAAGGAATTGTATTATTTTAAGTCACTGTATCTATCTATTAGGCTAGAACCAATGATCATATTTTAAAAGATTATAACAATATGATTTTACTTTGAGAACATAAAACATCATTTGAGGATTCATGGTTCGCACTACGTGGGACCTCACGATATTTAGTGATTACCATGTACAAAGTGTTGCACTAGGTACAGAGACTACAGAAAAATAAAGAAGGAAGGAAAGAAGGAAGGATGGAGGGAAAGAAGGAACTCTTAAGCAATATACATTCTCATGGTGTCAGAGATGAGGGAGACAAAATACGTAAATACAATTTCTATACAAAAGAATGAATAGTAATTTTAAGATAGAGTTACTGCTAGCACTTTATGGAACCAAGAAATGCTTCATATAAGAGGTCACAGCAGTGTTTTGAAGAATGCTAGGGGTGTAAAGATGTTGGAGTGCAGATGAAGTGTTTTACAGAAATGGGAAACCATATGTGGGAAGCAGCACAAGAAATTTCCTGAACAGAAAGCAATTAGGTGACTAAAATGGAAATTATACAAAGGAGAATAATAAAATAAAGGAAGTCAATTACAAATCAATGATTTCCAAGTCATGTGCAATCAGTCCCACAGAAACCCCACAGGGACCATGGCATTTTTACAAATTGTCTATGAATCTATGTATAAAGCCAAATGTATTTTTAACAAATGACCACAGAGAATAAACTACATCTCCAAATCTTTGTAATGTTATTTTTCAAATATATGTAGATATACTTGTGATTAATAAAATATAAATGAATTTATATTTTATTAATCACAAGTATATATCATTTTAAAACAAGGGTTATGAATAATACAACCCTTCTAATATGGGAATCTGAACAATTTTTAGACATTCCGAAGGGGCTTTCATACTGGAAAAGGTTAAGAAGTACTATGTAGACTAATACTCCACCAATCAGTATTGTGAAGCAGTTCTACTTTTAATTTCCCCAAAGTCTGAAGATTCATCCAAGGGAACTAATGAAAAGAAATGCTAGGGAAAATGACCTAGCTCTGTAAGATCTCAAATTGTATTACAAAGCAGCAATTATCAAAACTACTTGGTACTGGCTAAGAAACAGAGGGGTAGACTAGTGGAATATATTAGGCACTCAAGACACAGTGGTCAATAAATATAGCCATCTACTGTTTGATAAACTTGAGGACTCCAGCTTCTGAGATAAGCATTCACAGTTCAACAAAAATTGCTAGAAAAACTGCATAATGGTAAGGTGAAAACTAGGCATAGACCAATGCCTGTCCCCATACACAAGAATAATGTCCAAAGGAGTACATGATCTAGGTATAAAGACAGATAGCATAAACAAATTAGTGGAGCAAGGAATAGTGTATTTATCAGATTTATGGAGAATTGAAGAATTTTTGACTAAACAAGAGATAAAAAATATTATGAAGGCAAAATGGGTGATTTTGGTTACATTAAAATGAAAAGGTTTTGCACAAACAAACCCAATGCAACCAAGATTAGGAGGGAAGCAGAGAGCTAGGAAAGAATTTTTGCAACTAATGTCTGTGATAAAGGCCCCATTTCTAAAATATATAGAGAACTGAGTCAAATGTACAAGAATACAAATCATTCCCCAATTGATAAATGGTCAAAGGATATGAACAGGGAGTTTTCAGAGGAAGAAATTAAAGCTATCTATAGTCATATGAAAAAAATGCTTTAAATCACTATTGATTAGCGTGATGCAAATAAAAAGAACTCAGAGAAACCACATCATCCTACCAGACTGGCTAACATGACAAGACAGGATGATGAACAATGTTGGAGAAGATTTGGAACAGTTGGAATGCTAATTCATTGGTGGTGCTGTGGGCTGATCCAACCATTCTGGAAAGCAATTTGAAACTATGCCCTAAGAACTACAAAAATGTGCATACCCTTTGACCCAGCAATATTGCTTCTAGATCTGTTTCCCAAAGAGATCATAAAAATGGGTAAGGGTCCCACATGTACAAAAATATTTATAGCAGCTCTCTTTGTGGTGGCTAAGAACTGGAAATCAAAGGGATGCTCATCAATTGAGGAATGGGTGAATAAATTGTGGTATATAAATGTAATGGAATAATACTTTACTATGAGAAATGATGAACAGGAAGATTTCAGAGAGACCTGGATAGACTTATATGAACTGATGCTGAGTGAAAGGAGCAGAAGCAGGAGAACTGTGTACACAGCAACAACCACAGTGTGAGAAGAATTTTCCTGCTAGACTTAATACTTCATTGTAACGCAAGGACTTAAAAACTTCCCAGTAGTCTCTTAAGGCAAAATGCCTTTTATATTCAGAGAAATAACTACGGAATCTGGTCACAGAATGAAGTAGACCATTTTCTTTTGTATTATGTTTTGTTTTGTTTTATGATTTCTCCCATTCATTTTAATTTTTCTATGCAACATAATTAAGGTGAAAATGTATTTAATAGGAATGTCTGTGTAGCACCTCTATAAAACTGTATGCCATCTCAGGGAGAGAGGTGGGATGGAGGGAGAGGGAGGAGAAAAAATTCAAGATATATGGAAGTAACTGTAGAATACTGAAAACAAATAAAATTATAATAACAAAAAAGAAGTTTTAAGATTCCTTGGGCAAATTAGGAATGGATGGAGTGGTGGGAAGTGTTTGTAGGAATACCCCAATTAAGGAATTTATGCTGTTGTCCTAATTTAGATATTTGGCCAGAATGCAGAGATGGAGCTGTGATGGAAAAGAGAATGCAGTGGCAACAACAGAGATCTGCCATTATTTCTTTATGATTTAATGATCCATCCTATACCATACACAGTCATGAATTTGATACTTCTAAATCACAGGCTTAATCATGTCACTCAGCTACTCACAGGGCTCTAGTGAATATTGCTTGCCTCTAGAATAAAGTGCATACTCCTTATTTTGTCATTTAAAACCATTTCCCATCAAGTTCCAACCAATACTTTTACTTACTTTTTGGACTTGATTTTTTTAACCATTTACTTATGCATTATGCTTAATTTTATTTTTACCAACTCTAAGTTCCAACAAAACTGACCTAACTTCTGTTCCAACTCGAGCCTGGAATGTACTCCCTGCTAACTTTTGCCTCCTAGGATCTCAAACTTTCTTCAAAGCTCAACGTAAGTGGACACTTCATACAACAGGACCTTCTTGACTTCCTCATTTACTAACTACTGACCTTCCTAATGACTTTGCTTTTCCTTTGCTTAATCTTTCACATTTACATAAAAGGGTGCAAAGATAATACCAGTGAATCAGGTTTATAAATGACAAATCAATTTCAAATTCAGAAAGATAATGGTTCAAATCCAAATCATTTACTGGATAAGGGGCCTTGAAGAAGTTACTTAAACTATTGATGCCTTAGACAATTCTTTTAACTGTAGAGCAGCTAGTGATCTACACTGGTATAGGGAATTTCCTCATAGGTAACTTGTAGCAATCAAATCACTGGAGAGATATAGAGAAATGAATGCATGAAAAGTGAAATTCAATCCCTGTTATCCTCTGACACAAAAATCTGGGAGTTTTATCCTACACCAGACTGCCCTATCTTACTGTATTACTTACTACCTTTTACTTATTAAAATGAGATTATATTTCCAAAGCACTGGGAACATAGTAGTTGCTGTATAAATTCTTTTCTCTTCTCCTATTGTTGAATTTACTTGTGCAGAAAATCAAATGTCTTGTTCAGTCAGTCAAAATGCACTTATTAAAGGATTGCTACATGCAAGGTATTGTGCTAAGTCCTAGAGATGGGGAAAAAAGAAGCAAAAAAAAATGTTTCTTGTCCTAAAGAAGCTAGCATCTTCATGGGTGAGACACCTTGTAAGTTACAAAGTAAAGAACATGATATATTCATTGCAGACCAAAGAGATAGCAAAAGCAGGCAGTAGGTGTAGTGCAGGAATATTCTCTCACAGCATGAAAGATTTGAGCTGTCTTGAAGAAAGTCAGGTGAGCTAAAAGGTAGAGGTGATAAGGGAGAACATTCCAGGCACAAGGGACAAATCCAGGGCCACAACACAGAGATGGGAATGATATTTTAAACTAGTTATACGTGTAGGTATCTCAAATTCAACATGTCCATAAAGGAGCTCATTGTCTTTTCCCCAAACGCTTTATTCTTTACAACTTCTCTATCACTGTTAAATTATCATCACCCTCTCAATATGCCAGATTTTCAAACTCGTGCTCCCTTAATCCTCCCTCTTACTGAGCTCTAATTATCTAATCAATTATAAAATGTCATTTCTACCCTGACAAAATCTCATGTTCATGCCCCTTTATATTCACTCATACTATCCTCACAATAATTTAGGCCCTTGTTACTTCTTGCCTTAACTATCAAAATAATTTCCTAGTAAGTCTTCCTGCCTCAAGTCTCTCTTTAATCCAGTCTATTCTCGAAAGAGTAGTCAAAATGATTTTCTTAGAGAGTTAACCACTTCAACTCATGTCCAATAACTTCCAATGGTCTCTTCTCTCTAGCATCAAATATAAATTCCTTGGTTTGGCATTTAAGTTTCTTTCCACTGACATTTTAATAACTTTTTGGTATTCTCATACTTTACAACCATCCATGCATTGTAATGGTCCAGCATTACTGGCCTAATGGTTATTCCTTATACATGAAAATCTGTCTCCCTTCTCTGTCTCTTTGCATGAGCAATGCTTTGAATTCTCTAGGTCTTCCTCTTTGCCTCCTGACTCTCCTGCCTTCTTTTAAAATGGCTCACATCATACGTTTTGTAGGAATCCTTTGGTTCCTGATATTCTGTATTTATATTTTATATATTTTGTTATTTTCATGCTGTCTCCTCCCACCCCTCCTCACATGCTCTTGAGTACAGGGAGTGTTTTTGCATCTTTTCCTTTCTTTTTATCCTTAGTGCTTAGCACAGTGTCTGGCAAATTGTATGTGACTGATAAATACATCTTTATTTATAGATCATTGTGGAATTAACATTGGATTTGTCATCATAGGACCTGGGCTCAACCTTGATTCTGAAACTGAGCAAGTCACTTGTCTTCTCTGGGTCCTACCTTCTTCATCTGAAAAAGTGAAAGGGTTGGACTAGAGGATTTTTAAAGTTCTAAATATTTTAAATATGTTTTAATTAATTTTATTAAATTTTTTTATTTTTAGTTCCAAATTCATTCCCTCCCTCCTGTCCTCCAACCCTCCATGTGAAGTCAAGCAATTTGTCATCAATTTGCAGGTGTAGTCATGCAAAATACATATTCACCTTAGCCATATTGCAAAAGAAAAAGCAAACAAGAAAATTTAAAAATAGAAAAGGAACATTAAAAAGAAAAGTACGCTTCAATCAGAACTTAGCGTTCCTCAAATCTGTCTCAGGAGGTGGATAGCATTTTTCATCATGGATCCTTCGAAATTATCTTAGATCATTCTCTTCATCAGAGTTCCTATGTCTTCCACAGTTAATCATTCTATTAATATTACTGTTGTTATGGCCAGAGTTCTCTGGGTTCTGCTCACTTCACTTTACATCAGTTCATATGAGTCTTTACAGGTTTTTGTAACACCTTCTTGCTCGTCATTCCTTATAGCACAATAACATTACATCAAAATAACACCATTTGACAAAGAGGAAAAATGAGACCACTTTCAGAAATGTCATAAAATTTTTTCCCACTTTCCTGTTTTTCTTCTAATTTTGGCTGAATTTGATTTGCTTGTGCAAAACCTTTTTAAATTCATGAAATCAGAATTGCTTATTTTATTTCCTATGCTTCTCTTTATCTCTTTTTTTGGTTATTTTTTTTTCTTTTTCATAGGTCTGAAAGGTATACTTTTTTCCCATACTCTCCTAATTTACTTATGATAACAACCATTATGTCTAAACAGTTTATGCATAATGACTTTATCTTGATACACAGTATGAAATGTTGGTCCTTACCAATATCATATTAAATAATGGATTATTGTGGTTACTTAAACCTGAGTATTGTGTACATAATACATTCCATTGACTCACCACTCTATTCCTTAGCCAATACTAGACAGTTTTGATGACTGCAACTTAATAACATAGTTTGAAATTTGGAACTTCTTGGTTGTATTCCTTCATATTCTTTTTTCATTGATTCCTTTGATTTTATTATTCTTTTGTTCTTACAGATGAATTTTGTTATTTTTTCTAGCTCTATGAACTATTTGCTAATGATTGATATGGTGCTAAATAAGTAAATGAACTTAGGTAGAATTGGAATTTTTATTATATTGACTTTGCCTTCCCATGAAAACTAATATTTCTACAATTGTTTAAATCTGCCTTTATTCATGTGAAAAGTGTTGTTGTTGTATTCATATAAATCCTGGGTTTGTCTTGGTGGGTAGACACCTAAATACTTTATATTGACTATAGCAATTTTAAATGGAATTTATATTTCTATAACTTCTTGATGATTTTTTGTTGGTAGAATATAGAAATGCTGATGATTTGTGTGGGTTTATTTTGCATAGTGCAATATTGTTAAAGTTGATAATTGAACCAACTAGATTTTTAGTCCATTCTCTAGGATTCTCTATATCATCATATTATCTTCAAAAAAGTGATTGTTTCCTTGTTACGCTAAAATTTTCAATTTTCCTTCTCTCATTTCTATAGCTAGAATTTCTAGTACAATATTAAATAGTAATTTTGATAATGTACTTCCTTGCTTCACCATTGACCTTATTGGGAAGGCTTCAAGGTTAGCCCTATTACAAATACTTCTTGCTCTTGATTTTTGATAGATGCAACCTATCATTTTAAGAAAGACTTCATTGATTCCTATGCTTTCCAATGTCCCTAATCAAAAAAGGCTGTATATTTTCTCAGAAGTTTTTTTTTTCTGCATCTATTGATATAAACATGATTTTTTGTTATTTTTTTTATTGATAGCAGTCAATTTTGTGGATGGTTTTCCCAATAGTGAATCAATCCTAATTCCTCATACAAATCTCCCTGGTTTTGGTATCAAAAGCATTTTTCTAACAAAAGAAATTTGATAGGACTCCTTTACTGATTATTTAAATAGTCTATACATTATTTTGATACATTGTTCCTCGGAGTTTTGGTAGAATTCTCAAGTAAATCCATCTAGGTATTTATTGCTAGGAAGATACTTAACTTCCTATTCTCATTCTTTTTTCCACTATAGAGTTATTTAAGTATTCTATTTCCTCTTCTGTTAATCTGGGTAATTTATATTTTCATAAAATATTCATCCATTTCACAGTTTAACTGGCACATGATTGTTTAAATTAAGTTCTAATAATTGCTTTAGTTTCATCTTCATTGGTGGTTCATTTGCCCTTTTCATTTTTAATATTAATAATTTGTTTTGCTTCTTTTTAAAAATTATTTCTATTTTCTCGTAATACCAGCTCCTAATTTTATTTATTGGTTCAATGATTTTCTGACTTTCAATTTAACTAATCTCTTCTTTCACTCTCCAGATTTCTATTTTAGCATTTATCTGGAGATTTTTTCCTATTTTTCTTCATGCCTAATGAATGTATTCATTTAGAGATATATATTTTCCCTTAAGTATTATCTTGACTGTATCCTACAAATTTCATCTTGTTATTGTCATTCTCTTTAATGAAATTATTGTTTCTGTGATTTGTCCTTTGATTCTCTCATTCTTTACGATTAGATCTTTAATTTCCTATTATTTTATGTTAATGATTTAATATTTTATTTTCCCCAAATACATGTAAAACATTTTTAAAAATTTTGAATTTTAAATAATCTCCTTTTCTTCCCCTTACGCCATTGAGAAGTCTAGCAACTTTAGGTTATACATATGTAATCATGAAAAACATATTTATATTTTAGCCATGCTTGAAAAAAATACAGATAAAAATAAAGAAAAAGCAAAGAAAGGTAAAATAAAAGTATCTTTAGATCTGATTTCAGACTCCATCAGTTCTTTCTCTGGAGATGGACAGTATTTTCTATCTTAAGTCCTTCAGAAATTGCTTAGTTCATTTTATTGTTTAGAATATCTAAGTCATTCACAACTGATCAACATATAACACTGCTTTCATTTTGTATCCTGATTCTGCTCATTGAATTTGTCATCAGTTCATGTAAGTCTTTGCAGGTTTTTCTGAGAACATCCTACTCATCATTTCTTATAGCACAATAAAATTCCATCACAGTCATGTACAACAATTTGTTCAACCATTCCCTGATTAATAGGCTTTCTCTCAATTTCCAATTCTTTGCCACTACTAAAAGAGCTGCTATAAAGATGTTTTACTTAGAGATCCTTTTACTTTTTAAAAATGATCTCTGGAACACAATACTAGTATTGCTTAATCAAAGGCTATGTGTGATTTTATATGCCTTTGGGCATAATTCCAACCTACTCTACAAAATGATTGAGTCAGTATACAAATCACCAAAAATGTGTTAGTATCTCAGTTTTCCCATATCCCTTCCAATATTTGGAATTTTCCTTTTCTTTCTTATTAGTCAATTTCATAAGCAGAGGGTGGAAACTAAGAGGTGTTTTAATTTGCATTTCTTTAACAATAGTGATTGAGAGTATTTTTCATACAATTGTAGATAACTGATTATTTTGTCTGAAAACTGCCTGTTCAATCGTTTGATTATTTATCAATTGAAGAACAGCATACACACACACACACACACACACACACACACACACACGACTCCATTCTCTCTATATTTCAGAAATGAGATCTTTATTAGAGAAGCTTGCTCTGATTTGTTTTCTCAGTTATGATTACTCTATTTTCCTAGCTTCTATTTTTCTTCCTGTTTACTCTCTTTCCTTTCACCCTGTTCATCCTCAACAATTTTGCTTATGTTTTTTACATACTCAGATTCACCCTCCCTTCTGTCATGCCCTTCCTTTCCTACTTTTCTGTAGGGTAAGATGGATTACCATACCTATTTTAGTATGTACATTGTTCCCTCTTTCAACCACTGCTGATGAGAGTAGGATTCAGGTTCCCTCACTCCACCCACATCCCACACCTCTCCTTCCACTGTAAGGGCTCTTTCATAACTCTTATGTTAGATAATGTAACCCATTCTACTTCCCCCTTTCCCCTTCTCCCAATGCATTCCTTTTTCTCATCCTTCATTTTATTTTTTGTAGATTATCAATCTACCATGTCCTGTATGTATGCTCCTTCTGTCCTAATAATGAGCAAATTTTTAGGAGTTACAACCATCATTTTCCCATATAGAATGTAAACATTTTAACCTTACTAAAACCCTTATGAATTCTCTTTTCTGTTTATGCTTCTCTTCAGTTTTGTATTTGAAAGTCAACATTTATTTACCTCTAGTCTGTTCATCAGGAATGCTTGAAAATCTTCTATTTCATTGAATATCCATATTTCTCTTGAAGACTTATATTTAGCTTTGCTAGAAAAGTGATTCTTGGTTGCATTAGTAGCTCTTTTATGCTCTGGAACATCATATTCCAAGTCCAACTATCCTTTAATGTAGAAACTGCTAAATTTTACATTATTCTAACTATGGTTCCATGATGTTTTAATTGTTTATTTCTGCTTGCTTACATTATTTTCTTCTTGACTGGAGAGATTTGGAATTTGGCTATAATATTCTTGGGAGTTTTCATTTTGGCATCTTTTTCAGAAGGTGATCTGTGGATTCTTTTCATTTAATCTTACCCTCTGAATCTAAAATATCAGGAAAATTTTCCTTGATAACTTCTTGAAATTTTGAAGTTCTTGATCACGATTTTCAGCTAGTCCAATTTTTTAAAATTTTCTCTCCATTTATTTTCCAGCTTAGAGGTTTTTTCCAATGAGATATTTCACATTTTCTTCTATTTTTCATTCTTCTTATTTTCTTTAATTGTTCCTTCATATATTACAAAAGCATAGGCTTTTTCAGTTGCCCAATTCTAAATTTTAAGGAATTATTTTCTTCAGAGTGCTTTTATACCTCCATTTGGCCAGCTCTTCTCTTTAAATTGTTCTTTACTTCAGTGACTTTTTGTACCTCTTTTTCCACTTTACCAATTCTGCTTTTCAAGGTATTCCCTTTAGTGGAACTATTTGGTCTATACTGTCTTTTAAGGTGTTATTTTCTTCAGTATTTTTTTCTTCCTCTACCAAACTGTTGATTTTTTTTTAATGATTTTCTTGTATCACTTTCATTTCTCTTCCCAAATTTTCCTTTACTTCTCTTACTTGATTTTCAAAATCTTCTTTGAGCTGTTTCCTAATCTGAGATGAATTCGTATTTTTCTTTGAGGTCTTGGATATAGCAGTTTTGATTCTGTTTTGTGTGTGTGTGTGCGCGTGTGCGTATGTGTGTGTGTGTGTGTGTGTTGATACTCCTTGTCACTATAGTAACTCTTTATGGTCCAAATTTTGTTCTGTTATTGAATCATTTTCCAGCCTGTTTTTTTTTACTTTTAACTCTACAATAAAATTGGTCTCTGCCTCCAGATGGAAGCACACTGACCCAAACTCCAAGATTTTTGTGTCGCTGTTTTCAGAGATTATTCTAGAAACTTTTACGTTTTCAATTGTTTCAAGGTGCAATGACTTAAGGAGAAGTGTCTTTATTACTCTCCTGGTCTGTACTGTGCTTTGTGAGTAACCCCAACCACTATTTTCTGATTTAGAACTGTGAATAGTCCCTCTCCCCTTTGGCTGCAAACTCTGATATGTTAGTGTTCTTCCTGATACCTATGACTTCAAGTCAGATCCAAGTATGAGCAATGTGACAGAGTGCTGCCACAAGTGCCACCAAAGAGACCCCTGCAATCTCCTTCTGACCAGTTGTCTAATCAGTAGTTTCCTTACTATCTGTAGGCTAGAAACAATCACTGCTGATGATGATTTAATTACTCCCAAGGCCTGTTCCTGATTTTCTGGGGTTAGGTCATCAGTGGAAAAGCCAGTACTAGACTAAACTCCACTCTTGCCCTGTTGCAACAGATTTCTTCTACTGACCTTCTAAATTGCCTTGGAATGAAAACATAATTCACTCATTCCTTTTTGGTTCTTCCACTCCAGAATTTATTTTGAGGCATTACTTAAAGATATTTGGAGGGAGATATTGAAAGATTAAGCAAGTCCCTACCATTTCTCCAATATTTTGGTTCCATTCCTGGTCTAATCACTTTGCTCCATTAATACTTAATCTATGCTCCCAATATACTTTCATTGCATTGTGGTCTGAAAAAAAAAAGGTGAATTTGATATTTCTGTTTTTCTACATTTAGTTGTGAGGATGTTTTGCTTAATGTATGGCTAATTTTTATAAATGTGCCATGTACACGTCAAAAAAAATTATACTTCCTTCTATTCCCATTCAGTTTTCTCCATTGATCTGTCATATTTATATTTTCTAAGATCCTATTAATTTCCTTCACTAATTTCTCATTTATTTTATTATTTGATTTGTCTGGCTCTGAAAGGGAATATTCAGTCCCACACCAGTATCAGTTTACTATTTCCCTCTGTTACTAATTTAACTTTTCCCTGAAGAATTTGCAGGCAATGCCATTTGGTGGATATATATATAATATTAAATTAAGTAATATTAATACGATATACATATATATATTGTATTAATATTATTTCATTGTCTATGATTTTTTTTAGCAAGATGTAGTTTTGTGGCTTAACCCTTTTAATTGTTTCTGTAGTTGTTTTTCCTTTGTCTGAAATCATGATTGCTAGCTTTGCCTTTATTTTAACATGAGTTTGAAGAACACTAGATGCTGTTCAAGCTTCTTATTACAGCTCTGTGCCTTTGTTTCTGTTTCAAGTATCTTCCTTGTAAATATCATAGTGTTGGATACTGGATACTGGATCTAATCCATTCTGAAATCTGGTTCCAGATGACAAAGCTTAATTCCAAAGAAAAGATATTAGAAAATACCTTCCCCCCATCCTTTAATTACAGAAATGGAGAAATATATGTTTGGAACACTGCATACAATGTCAGATATTCTGGTTAGTTTTGCTGAACTTATTTTTTGTTTCTTTTTCTACTTTTTTTCACTTTTTTATGATAGATTGATCTCTGGGAAGGAGAGCAAAGAAGAATACATTGGGAAATGCAAGTGATATAAAATAAAATCTATCAAAATTATAATTAAAATATTATTCCCTGCTTAACACTAAGAGACTATAACAAACATTTTCTGTTTTGTTTTATTGACTGTTAGGGCATTATCAGTAAGGAACCCTGTCCTGTGCTTTGTGTTTGTTTGTTGCTGTTGTTGTTTTTATTTTTTATTGTAACATGATGCCATGTTTTCTTCTGTTGAATTTCAGAAAAGAGTACAGGGAATTTTATAGTTGACTGGTATTTTTTCTCAATCACCTGAAGATAGACACTACAGGTGAAAATGAGAAAGATTTGCTATCTAACTAAAATATATTTGAATATTGATCTGAGGGTTCAGACACCTGTGTTAACAAATGTTTACAAAAGAAATATTTCTCAAATTCTAGACAAATATAAGGAAATTGATTGTAGAAAAAAATAAAAATAACTAAATAAGCCAGCTATTTCTGTGATGTGTCCAATAAGATGTCACAACATTTTGTTTTGTACTTCTCTGTTACCCATGGTTTATTCTTGTAGATACACTATTGATTTGTCTTTGTGTTCAACTCTTTTAATAGACTATCATTTTCACTGTGGCAGGAACTGTGAGTTATTTAATTTGGTAACTCTTACTGCCTAACACTGTGTCTTATTAACAGTTGTTGATTAATTGATATTTGTCAAATGAATAAATAAATTACAAATTTCCCATCTGTAGAACACCTTGCATCATATTGTCTACATCATGGAAAAAGTCTGGCATGGTAGAAAGAACATTTATTTATAGTTAGAGCATCTGAGTTCATATTCAAACTTGTGTGATTTTGGGCAAATCATTGCACTTTCTAGATCTCAGTTTCTTCAGTTGCAAATTGAGGGAATTAGATGAGATGGCCTTTGAGGTACCTTTCAGTATGGGTCTATAATCTTATGATATTGTCTTATGAGTTCAACTCTGGCTCTTACTCTGTGTTAAGGTGGAACCCAGAAAGGAGTCAGATGAGAAATAACAATTGGCAGGATGTGTTTGTTGTCTTATCTTAGGACAGAGTTTAACTTTGTTGTTCACTTCCCAGGGTCTAGAAGGGAGAGCTGCCTAGAAAAGGCAATTATACAATTTGTTTGAGAGAGAGAGAAAAGAAGGAGGAGGAGGAGAAGGAAGAGGAGGAGAGGAGAGATAGACACAGAGAGGCTCAAGAGAGAAAAAGACACACAGAGAGAAGGTGACAAAGAAAGAGACAGAGAGATGCTGAAATAAATGGTTTGAAGTAACTAGAGAGCAGTAACTGGAATTCATGATAGATTTGAGTGTGTAGGGATCAGAGAAAACGGAATGCACAGCAAATGAACTTGAGGTAGGGAATAAACAGAACAGAGGTCTGGTAGAGGCTAGAGGAAACGTGGAGAAAGATGGACTTTGAGCTGTCTGTTCTGGAAACAAAATCAAATGACTAACAGTTTCACAAGTTGATTTAGCAATGGTTTTCTATCAAGTCTCATGTTGATTTCAGCTTGCCTTCCTAAGTTTCTTCTGCATTGTTCTTCATGTTCCTTAAAGTCAAGTCAAACTGGCTTGCTTACTGTTCTTTATACAGGACACTCAATTTCCCACTTTCATGCTTTTGAACAGGCTGTATTCACATGCTTGGAAAGAAGCACTTTCTCACTGCTATTCCTAGGAATGTGGAAGAAATGATTTATTATACTATTAGAGGTGGGAATTATTATACCATTTAATTCCAACTTTATGTGCTTAAATGTTGTCCTTTCATAGAATGTCCCTTGGACCTATTAACTCTCTAGGAGGTCAGAAATGGCTGCAAGGTATTTCCACCTCCCCCAGATGACATATCTACCAAAGCATTCTTGCTTTGGGTTACCAAACCCAGGAAATTTTGACAGCTCACCCCAATCTTCTATTTTGGCTTCCCTTATGTTTTGAATTTGTCTAAATCTTATTGAATGTTTATACTCACTCATATGTATTTCAATCTACTTTCCCTCTTGGAAAAATTACTTAACTATATAGATGGGGTAAGCACAATGCATGGTTTCACGTATGGGAAAATTGTGTCAAAATCCTACATATATAATAAATATTCCAGAGTCTGGGAGAGGAAACTATACCTCCTTTCCCCCTTGTTCTCCTCTATTAAATGACAATTTATTTCTTTCTAAAATATTATTGGATTTGGGGGTCTGCTTTCATAAATAGAATCCCTAGTTATTATCCAAGAACACTTAGCTCAAGTGTTACCTTCCACATGAGGCCCTGCAAGATTCTACCAGCTGTCATTTTTGTCCCCCTAAAATTACCCTTTTAAAATTGATACATATGCATTTATATTGTGTACATTGTGCAACCTTATAAAATTTGAGCTTACTTGAGGGAAGGGACTATTTCATTTTTTTTTGGCACCCAACACCTAGAACAGCTCCAGACACATAGTAGATAATTAGTCAATGCTTGTGGATTGATTAGTCAACCAACAAGTTTTAGAGTCATTCTGAGTCTTCTGATCACAATGGATGAGTCAGTTCAGCCTTAAAGGTCCACATGGAAACTCTCAAAGAAAGAGTCTTTTAAAGTTGGTTCTTTAAAATAGATGTTATTAGGTGATCTGATAGGACTCCCAAAGCTGAAGGGAAGTCATTGCTGTCAGTATTACAAAGGAGAAGACCCTCAGATCTAGTTATTCCTTCAGGGAGGTCCACAGCAAAATGTATTGCCCTGGGTCCTAATATTTGTCAGTTATATATAAATCTCAGTTCCTGTTTGTGATACCATAGCTTATTTATTGCAGATATTGCTAATAGTCAACTTGATCTATCTATACACTATTGATAGTGTTATGAGATTTTATAAAAGTCATATGATTAATCATGCTCACTTCTTAATACCTTATATTTCAGAATGATCTCTCCAATTGCTAAAAACTCCTCTAAATATAAGGACATCAATAGCTTTACCAAAATTATTTCCATTTTAGAAGTGAAAACATAGGCTACTGAACTAAAAAGTTGTTTTAATTATCTGTATATAAAAAATATATTTTCTGAATATTTGAAATTTTGGGAAAGTTTTCATCTAACAGCTAAAATGCTTTTTTTTCCCCATATCTGCTTCTGAAAAGTATAATTATCTGGTAAAAGTCAGAAGGATGGGGTTGCTGGTTGGAGAAGGATATTATGTCTTCCTAAGTGAATAGTAATAACTTATAGTGTTCTATACTCCATTTGGCATGGAAAATTAAGACTTGACTCTAAATAACATAGGCTTTACTTCTGAACCTATGAAAAGCTTCATTTGATAAGAGAAGTAACATTAAATGAGACATGTTTTTTCTCTACTTACATTTATTTTTTCTCATATGGGGAAGAACTTGCCAAAAATACTAATTAACCTCTATAGCTTTATATGAATGGAAACAAAATGATCATGTTCTTATATTATAGAACATGTGAAGATCGATGAATTTATGATTAAAAATATTATGATCAGTGAACTTAAATAACCCAGGACTATTTTATTACTAATGAAATCTGATTGAATGGAGATGGAGACAATCAGGTTTTCTATTACTTGTTTCAATCCTGGCTAACATTGTAAAGAGAATTTCAAAATCAATATTAAGGAAATTACTCCTGAAGAATAGGTATATTTTCTCCACTTTGCATTTCCCCACTAAAGCATTAATAACTTTCTAAGCACCTAATTTTTTGGGAAAGTGTTTTCTAGATTTAATAGTGTTAAATTTTTTCATTTACAAATAAGGATTTTCTGCTTTCCCCCTCCTTTTCATTTTCAGCAAGGTTCTCTGTCATAAAATAGGCTTATTATATGTTATTATATGAACTCTGAAAAATTTATTTCAGGGAAAAAAGTATACTGTGGTTAACACTTATCTTAGAAGTTACTTTTGTATTTTCTTGGCACTCCAAGAAGTTTTGCATGAAAAAGTAGTAGACTTTTGCGTCTGTTGTTGTCCAACCATTTTCAGTCATGCCCAACACTTTTTGGCCCCATTTGAGGTTTTTTCGGAACACATATTGGAGCGTTTTGCCAGCTCATTTCACAGATGAAGAAACTCAGGCAAACAGGATGAAGTGACTTGCTCAGTGTCACACAGCTAGGAAATATCTGGGACTGGATTTGAACTCAGGAAGATTAGTCTTCCTGACTCCAGATCTGATACTCTATCCCCCGTGCCATCTAGTTGCACTAAGCAGACTATAGCAAACAATATTTGGCACACAAGCCACAAATTTATACATATTCGGTGATTACTAGTGAATATTCTAGCATATATCTTGACTGAGGGCAATTGAATAATCAATTAATTATTTTTGTCTTAATCTATTTATTTTCCAAGGCAGGTGATGGGTCAGTGGATAGAACATGACCTGGAATCAGGAAGATGAGTTCAAATCCAACCTTAGATTACTTTCTAGGGATGTGACTTTTGATGTCACTTAACCTCTGACTGTCTGAAAAAATGGATCCACTGGAGAAGGAAATGGCAAATACTTGAATACCTTTGCCAAGAAAACCTTAAATGAGGTCATGAAGAGTCAGACATGACTGAAATGAATGAAAAACAATTATTGTTTTCTTCCTCTCAGATCTTAGAAGGGGGGGTGAATCCTACACAACATACATACACCTATATTCTGGATACTCCTTTCCATTTATGTCCTTAATTTTAGAGTAAATAATTTGGCAAATATTTGTAAAATTGGTAAAACAGAAGGAAATGTATCATAGGATAAGTAAATGGAAGAAGAGTATTAATATGATAGGAAGATGACCAGGAATCAGCATGGTAGATCTGAGACTGGACAATATAAAGTAAATGCAACTCTTTGATTCAAGGATGCCACTATTAGACCTTTCCAGTAAAGAAATCAAAGATCCATTTGTACTTTCTCTCTCTCTCTCTCTCTCTCTCTCTCTCTCTCTCTCTCTCTCTCTCTTTCTCTCTCTCTTTCACTTTTTCTCTCTCTCACCTCTTTATGTATTTATTTCTTTACAAAAAACTGTAAACTAAGGGATTTTACAATTGGGTAATAGATAAATTATATTAATATAACGGAATAATTTTTTGCTATAATAAATAATTGAAGGGATAGGTTTAAAAAAAGGCTACTTCTATGAATGGGTGAGAATTATATAGTAAGAACCAAGAGAGAAATACACAATTACCTTGTAAGCAAAAATGACTTTGGAAAACTAAAGATCATAGAACTTACCAATCACAATTCCAAATGATTCATGACAAATCATGTTACCTATCTCCTGACAGAAATGTGCATTTAAAATGCAGGGTGAGAAATTCATTTAGGGGCATAGTCAAAAAGAGATAAATTATGTTTGATTATATACATTTGTTACAATATTTTTGATTTTTATTTTTCAATGGTGGAAAGGGATAGAGACAAGACATATTTTAATTGGATAAAATATTTTTAAAAGATTAAAATTACATTAAAATCACAGGGCCATAGCCATGACTTTTTGAATCTAATTTTGAAGCAGAAATAGGTATCATGGCATGGAAATAGCCAGAAAGTACCAGCTTTGCAAACATGAAAGCTCTAAATAAATATTGCTCTCTCTGTTTATTCTTGTTGTTATTTCATATTTACTTGTATAAATCTTAATTCTTCTATTGCATTGTAAATTCCTGAAAGTCAAACACTTATTTTTTCATCTTTTTATCTCTAGAACTTATTGTCCATAGAGAAAACTTAATGAGTGTTTGTTGTTAAAATGGAACCTAGTTCTGTTAATAGGGTTTTGTTTGCATTTTTTGTCTCAGAATCTTGAAGCACACTAGGACTGTGAAAGGTTGACAGTGGAAGGTGTGCTTTTTTATGGGGAAATAAATAAAAACCAGGCATCCCCTGTCTTTCTATTTCTGGGATGTTTTCAAGGCAGAACATACTAGTAGAGGTGTTGCTTAGGAATGTCAGGGCAAAACGACACAAGACTGATAAATAGCTTTGTGTATTAGAGGCTGATCACTGTGCTCTGTACTGTGTGTTATGAGTACATTGGTATGAAGATGTAGTGTCACTCTGTGTTGGTAGAGATATTTCTTCATTGAGATCACCCTAGACTGAAGAAATCACAAATTTGGCTCCTCGGATCCCCTCATCACCCCCACCTCCACCCCAAATGTGAGGTACTATACTAGACCTGCTGGATACAAAGACAAAAGTAATATTATCCCTGGCCCCAAGGAGTTTATTAGGTGTATATGAACAGATACAAAGCATTAGTACTGAGGTAGTAGTTGGTACTTGAACTTAACCTTGAAAGAAATTAGGCATTCTAAAAGATGGTAATTGAGATTTAGGTAAAGTTCTGAAGGACTTTAGATGTCAAGCAGAGGAATCTGTATTTGATCCTGAAAGTCTGAAGGAACTATGAGAGTTTATTGACTGATCAGCATGATTGCAGAACTGTTGCTCTTTGCAAAGGTCTCCAAAAAACTCATCATATCCCCTCCACAAAGACAGAAAAGGAACACATACTACATATAGAGTGACTATAACTAAATCTATAAGAGGGTATAGAAACACTGCAAAAGGGAAAACAAAAGAAAAATTCTTGTCATAATTTTGGAAAACTTAAGTACTTGAAGCTTTTATTCAGAGGCTACATGATCTAACTCACTTTTTATGCAATAAAAACTTACAGTATGTGATGGCTGATCTAGATCCCAGAATGGGGAGTGTGGGTTCCTCTCCAATACCTAAATGGGAGAGATCATCCTGTAACCTCTGTCAAGAGGAGGTAGACTTCTTTCTGTCTATCTATATGAAGGAAATGGAGAGCAACTGGAGGGGTGTGCCAGAAGATGGAACAAGCACATCACAGTAGCAAAGATGTCTTGAATAGAATGAGCTTCTCAGTGTGTGGGGGTGGGGGATGGGGGTGGGGGCATGGACTTAGAAGCATACTTAAAGCCAGACCACTCTGTCAAATTTAGTCTGGTAGAGAGTAAGTTCTGGACTCCATGAGGAGGGTAGGGGCACAGAAATTCAGTGATTTTTAAAAAAAAAAATGGAAGATGGAGGAATAGGATGGAAGAAGGGAAATGAGAAATAAGTACTAAGGAATATAAAAGGAAAATTGATAAAGCCCAAAGTTTAAGGGTGAAAAAAATGTCTATTTAAAGATTAGCTCAAAAAATAGGTGAAATAACAGAAAGTTTTTTTACAAGAAAAAGATAAATGAGTAAAAGGTAAGAAATAGGACAAAGAAAAATGAACAACTGTTTAACTTAAAAAAAATTCCCCAAATACAAAAGAAAATCTCATGTACTTTAGAGACATCATGAAATAATGTTTCAAAATAAAAATAAAACATGTAAAATTAGATGGGAAATTATCTGTTAAAGTAGAATTTATAAAAAGAAGAAAATGAACATACAAAAAAAAGAAATTGATGAAAATTTGGCTGAAGAGAAGCGAAACTCAACAACTTTAAGATAAAGTGAATTCTAAAAAATCCAGAGTATCTAGATGATACAGTGAATAGATGGGCTGGGTCTGGAGTTAAGAAGACCTCAGTTGAAATTTGGCTGCGCACACTTATTAATTGTGTGAACCTGTGCAAATCATGTAGTGCTGTTTGCCTCTGTTACCTCATTGTAAAATGATCCCAGACAAGTCACTTAACCTCTGCTAATCTGATAAAATAGTTCCACTGGAGAAGGAAATGACAAACCACTTCAACATCTTTGCCCACCCCAAACTATGGTCACAATGAGTTGAACTTGACTAGAATTATTGAACAACAAGAAACATCTCAGAACAACGCGAAACACACATATAATGAGTAATGCCCTTGAACAACTGACATCCTTGCCAACAAACTCGTATCTAGAGCCCCTGAGCTAATGCCCCAGACAATAAATTGTGTCCAGATAAGATCCTTGAAGTCCAGTCACACTGCAGCACTTAGCAGATACTGACTAAGGCACTTCCCTGGGATATTACCCACTTTGAGCAAGCACAATACTGTATCAGCAAGGACCCCAGCATACATAGGAGGGCATGCTGTACAGTTCTTAGATCTGCATTTCTAAAGGGAAAGAAATTTTTGAGGGTTCAATGATCACTTTAATCAAGCACATATATCCTTCATTTAGTTCAGGGGAAAAAGTCAGCCCCCTGAACTTCAGGGAAATACAAAGGAAATGATAGAAATAATGGGAATAATAATAAATAATAAAAATAATCAACAGGCAGATCCAGCCGTCTGACCGCGAGCGGCGTATACATCGGAGATCAGCAGGCAGATCCAGCCGTCTGACCCCGAGCGGCGTATACATCGGAGATCAACAGGCAGATCCAGCCGTCTGACCGCGAGCGGCGTATACATCGGAGATCAGCAGGCAGATCCAGCCGTGTGACCGCGAGCGGCGTATACATCGGAGATCAGCAGGCAGATCCAGCCGTGTGACCGCGAGCGGCGTATACATCGGAGATCAGCAGGCAGATCCAGCAGTCTGACCGCGAGCGGCGTATACATCGGAGATCAGCAGGCAGATCCAGCCGTGTGACCGCAAGCGGCGTATACATCGGAGATCAGCAGGCAGATCCAGCCGTCTGACCGCGAGCGGCGTA
>CM053770.1:463927988-463948525 GCA_028658325.1 Potorous gilbertii
GATGATGATGGTGATGATGATGATAATGATGATGATGATGATGATGATGATGATGATGACGATGACCATGATGATGATGGTGATGATGATGATGATGATGATGATGATGATGATGATAATGATGACGATGATGATGATGATGGTGACGATGATGATGATGATGACGATGATGATGATGATGATGATGATGATGACGATGATGATGATGATGATGATGACGATGATGATGATGATGATGATGATGATGACGATGATGATGATGATGATGATGATGACGATGATGATGATGATGATGACGATGATGATGATGATGGTGATAATGATGATGATGACGATGATGATGATGATGATGACCATGATGATGATGATGATGATAGCTAAAATATATATTGCACTTACTGTGTGCCAGGCACTATGTTAAGCTCTTGACAGTTATTGTATTCTCACAACTCGTTAATGCAGGTGCTAATCTTATCCTGCATTAACGAGTTGTGAGAATACAATAACTGTCAAGAGCTTAACATAGTGCTGAATCACAGCAATTTGAAATTCTTTTTCTTAACAAGGAAGGTAGAACTAAATGACTTTAGTATTTCTACTTTTCCTCTGTAACCTGCAGGTAGGTGACTCAGTGAGTTAAGTACACTGAGCCTGGTGACCCTTGGAAAGTTATTAACTTCAGTTTTCACGTTGGTCATCATCATCATCGTCCTCTAGAAGGTGGGCTTTTAGCTGAGAATTGAAAGAAGACAGTTGAAGTAGGAGATGTAGATGAAGAAGGAGAACATTCCAGTCATGGGGGACAGCTACTAAAAGTTCCCAGAGTTGGGTAGTGAAACACCTTCTCAAAGAACAGAAAATACTCCAGATGATGACGATGATGATGATGATGATGGTGATGATGACGATGATGATGATAATGATGATGATGACGATGATGATGATGATGATGACCAAGGGTCACCAGGCTCAGTGTACTTAACTCACTGAGTCACCTACCTGCAGGTTACAGAAGAAAAGTAGAAATACTAAAGTCATTTAGTTCTACCTTCCTTGTTAAGAAAAAGAATTTCAAATTGCTGTGATTCAGTGAAACTGGAGTATTTTCTGTTCTTTGAGAAGGTGTTTCACTACCCAACTCTGGGAACTTTTAGTTGTGAAGGAAAAAAAAGTAACCAAGAGTTCTCGTTATTACTATTACATTTGTTCCTGTTATATGCTGGGTCAAAGCTATGCCAGTGTCCATATAACTTTTGAAGTGATACTAGAACTTAGCCTAACTTTGAAATAATAGACTCGTATTATCCTGTAGGTGGGAAAGCTTTCAGAGTTCTTCCAACAGAAAACATTGACTTACTTTGCTGAGTAATGTTGTGGTCTTTTAGTAAAGAACTGCAGGTAACAATGAGATCTTTTTTTATGTTTTAGTTTTGGCTAATAGACATAGGGAATATATAATCAATATCTTTTTACTTGTCTCAAAATCTAGTATGTCTGCAATCAGATTTAAGGAATATTAAACTGTAGACATTTCACTTCCTCAGTCCAGGAAGAAAAACCTGTTCGGGAAGTTATTACCTGATATAGAATGAGATGGGAATAAATGCAATATACTGTAGAATTTTAGTATTATATGGAGACAAAAGAAAGGAATATAAAATTCAATATATTTCTCAGTGGCTGTTTTAAAATGAAGCTCAGTGATTTTGTTCCCATGGAAACCTTGTAATGAAATGGAAAACAATTATTTTGAAGCCATGGTCTCAATACATCTGACTTTCAGTAGAAATTCACTGTGTACCCCAATCAGAATTGTAGTGCAAAGCCACAATATAATGCCATTGCTGAATTTGCAGGAGTTTTAAAGCTTACAAGTCAGGATAGCTAGAAAGGCACTGCATGGAGGTAATGATTTAATGCCCTTTGCCGCTGGGAATTCCTGGAGTTTCAAGTAATAATGTCTTCTCCATTAATGTGCAGTGAAGTGAATGCAGCATTAATCTTCATAAAAAGTTCAATTCTCTTGAGTGGTGAGGAAGATAATATGAACTGCATTAATAGAAGGAAAGAATTAAATAACATTAGATGAGTTTTATACATTTAATATGAGTGAAAAGACTTCATATCCTATGTTTGTTGCTCTTCACTACAATAAACTCAAGGCACATACTAAGGAGACTTCTATTTATAATCACATTTCAGACTTAAATGATTATTTTTTTTCTTTAACACCATGAGTTTCTGAGAGTTCTTTCTTCCATAAAATGTCAGAGTATCAGGTATTATGAGGAGATAAGGATGAATGGAGTTTTCTTTGTAGTGCAGAGGACTCTTTGCTCTGAGATTCCAATGGAGAAGTCCTATTGTACAGTGGAAGGAGCAAGACCTATGAGAACAGAATGTTATTGAACTTTTAGATCTGACTAAAAAAAGTTTGAGTTCATTTGGTAGAGGAAGAGGAGGGTCCTTTTGCAAAGAAGCAGCTTCTTGTACACTAAGGAACAATAATGTGTATCCTCAGTTCACAGATAGAATCATAGGTTTTGAGCTGGCAGTGACCTTGGAGGCTATATAATTCAATACCATCTTTTAATAGATGAAAAAAATGAGTTTAAGTGAGGTTATTTGCCCAGTTGGTTGATGTTAGGTAAAACTAATATCATGGGATTTTATTTAATGGATGCCTGCATCTTCTAACAAGATGGCATCCATGTAGAAAAGATCAGGGACCAACTTTGGAGAAAAAAAATTATATATTCCCCTACTACACTAGTAGGAATAACCTCTTTGATTGAGTATGGAGCCATATACCAGTATAGGTATAGATATAGCTTATAACAATGACATAATTAAATGATGATATAGGTACAGGATTTATTAAGTTTTTAGTATGTTTTGACCTCCCTTCTAAACATTATATATATAAAGATAAGCAAGCAAGACAGTTCCTACCCTTAGTAGCTTACATTCTAATCAAGATAGAATATGTACTGGGATGAGAAAGAATAAAAAATGTAACAGTAAAGGGCAGGGGAAATAGAAGAGTTTGGAGAGAGAATCTAGGTGTGAATCAGGTGAAGCATGGTTGAGATCTTACTAAAACGACAGTACATACACTATGACAAAGGAAAAGAAAGACCAACATAACATTCCATCTACAAACTGGGGCTATACTTTACCTAAGACATGCAAAATTCATGGGAAAAATGGGGCCAAGTTAACAGAACTATGGCAAAGAAGTGAATCATTGGGAACACACATCTTCATGACTCTAAACTATAGGTCTTGATATCCTTTACTTCCCTCAAGAGAATATCCACAACTCTTCCCTGACAGGTAAGGCTGTTCATTTCTAGACATATCCCCTCTTTATTGAAACAGAGCCACAACTCTATTGTATGCTCTCTTTCTGTCATTTAAAAGTTGTGTTACACTCTTTCACTAAAACAGACCCACTCCCCCAAGCTGGCATTCCACAGTGCTTTTCCTGGAGTGGTTGGCCATTTCCTTCTCCAGTTCATGTTATAAAAAGAGGAAACTGAGACAAACAGGATTAAATGACTTGCACAGGGTGACATCTATTAAGTGTCAGGCCAGATTAGGAATCAAGGAGGTCCTGATTCTAGTACTGCCCCCACCCACACTCTATTTTCTGAATAGTCATGAGTAACAATAAGGAGGACAACAAATCCGGAGAGATAATTCAGTCCTGAACGATTAATGAAAGTGTTATTCATTAATTTCATGGTTACTCTCCCTGTTTAAATGGTCAACATTACCTTTATTGAACTATTTTTAGTCACTTGGGTTTTAGAATTTCTGAATTGTTCTGGTGTATCTTTCCTTCTTGTTTCCAGAACACAAAACATTGGCATTTTTTCTCCTTATCAAGCTTACAATCATGCCACTTTCAAATAAAGCAAGCCTGTAACCTTTAGCTTTTATGTGTGTTTCTTAGATTCTTAGACACAGTCTTTCTTGGTTTTCTGCATTAAAGCTCTATTCCAATAACTTACTATAGCATGAATGTCACCTTGAGTCTTTGAAAACTTGATCTCAGAAATAGCAACTTCCTTATAGTCAAAGGACTTCCCTTTCGTTATTGTAAAGATGGGAAAGACATTTTCTCCAATAACCTAGTGTAGGTTACTCCCAAAGGCAGTCTTTTTTGAAGTTGCTAGTAACAATTACTCAAAGTAAAAAACCCTGAGATCTATACCTTTTCTTCAGGGGTGGGAGACAAATGGAAGGGTAACTAGTATAACTGCATAGTAAGGAATCACATGAGATGTTATTCTTAAGCTTAGCCCTGATGGATGGGTAAGTGAAAGTCAAAAGTGAATAAAGTGTTTAGAAAAAAGGTAATTCAGAACATATGGAAATTTTTAAAATAATAGAAATGTAGACATAGAACACATGCTCATTTTAAACTTTAGGAGTCCCTGAAACCCAATCTTTCTCTTTATTCCAATTTCTTTATTAAGCTCCAGTTCTCCATTTTTTGAAGACTATTGGACAATTCGGCTTGAATTGAAATACTCCATTTCCCATTCACCACTCTTCTTGGCTTCAACTTTCCCTTGCACCCTATACTTTCAGTACCTCCAGTACCTCCTTTCACTTTTCTTTTGTGTGTTCTTTTACTTAATTACTATGTAAACTCCTCAAAGAGAAGAACTATCTCTTTTCCTTATTTGTATTCCTACCACTTAGCAGGGCATCTGGCACATTGTAGGTGCCTAATAAATGTTTATTAAATTGATTAATCTCCATTATATTAAATTTAAGATATGTAAAACAAGACAGTATTTCCCATACACTTCAACAATTTTTTCTTGCTTTCTTAATGACACAGTCTTTAAATTACTGTGAATAATAATAAAAAAATCTAGAATAATTTTTCCTTGTCTCATCCTCATTTGTGTATCTGATTGGTCATCTATTAGTTGGATCTAGCATCTATGCCCTTTTCTTTCCCATTTGTATAGTCATTATTTCACTTGTGACTCTCATTACTTCTTTCATGGATTATTACAGGAACCTTTTAACTAATGTTTCTGACTTTAAGCTCACACTTCTATTCTCTATACCAATATCAGACAGCAACATACAGAATCATAGAATTTTAGGCTTGGAATAGTTTTCAGAGGTCACCTAATTAAATTGGCCCCTTAAAGAAATTCTTTATGATATACCTGAAAACTTTTCATCCCATTTTTGCTTAAAATTCCAAATGAAAAGCTATCCATTATCTCCCAATGTATCCATTCCATTTTATTTCCCAATGCACAGTCCTAATTTCAATCATTTCCTGAACCAACGGATTAAATCAAAATGACCTTCAATGACTTTTTGCTACCAATTAAATGATGCCTAAACCCTTGATCCTTTCATTTAAGCCCTAATAGCCAAGGTATGTCAAACTGACATTGAAGTGAACACTTTTAGGTAACAAAAAAGCAAATGCTACTTGACTATAAGTTAGATGCTTTGGTAGATAAGTTAACTTCTGATGTAAAAGGGCAACTATTCACATATTTCAAAGACTGTTATTTTTGAAGAAAGTACTTTTACTTTTCAACTCATCATGAAAATGTTATTTGGAACTCTGAAAACTCTCTTTCCTCCAGTAATGACATTTCATTTCTTTCATAATATGTCAAGAGAGCTTAGAGAAACTAAAATGCTTCAAGCTTCAGTACTTTACATGTCTCACAGGTCCTAGTTTAGTCCAGCAGAGTGTTACACCTCCCTTTTCTCTTCTTTCTCTATATTGGTTACCTCACCTAAACTGCACTTGCAAAGGGTTAGGATAGATGGTTCCCAAAGGTGATGTCCACACTACTTCAACTCACTCTTTTAAAGTTCTGTGTGCAATCCCAGTAAGTGGAAATGTATGTACATTACTGTTATCAGTAAGCACCCCAACACATACAGGGAGGTCTGCTACCACAGGTTCTTAGATCTGCATTCATGAAAGGAGAGGTAACTTTTGAGGCATTAACAATCACTCTTATCAAACAAATGTATCATTCCTTTAACCAAACACATATATCATTCACCTAGTTCACAGGAGCCAGCACCTTGAACTTCAAAGAAAATATAGAGAAATCAAAGATCAACAGACATGCCTTCCTCTGCCTGACCATCAACAGAGAGATCCAATTGTCTGACAATAGTTACCAGAGAGGAAAGCAGTAACAACTGAGTTTTCCAAGCCAGGGGATTCCTTGGAGGCTTCCCAGAATTCTCATCTGGCCAAACAAACACTTCCTGTAAGACCAAAGTAAAACTTCACCCTCAAAGTATTTATACTTTGTTTAGAGCCAGAGGGCATCCCAACCCTTGAGAACAAGTGCTTCATTAATAAAAGGCTCGGGTCTTCTCACAAATCTTCCCTAATCAAACTCCTGTTAATAGTCAGGCTCATTCATGAGTGGGGAAGATCTTTAATCACATTAAAATAATTAGCATTACGAATACATATACTGTTTCTAGTTAAAGAAATTCTTAGTTCTGTACTTTACTCCTGGTAAAAACCCTTGACTGATAATGGCAAGATTCAATCAGAGGCACTTGATTATAGTAAACAAAAACAGCAAAAGATCCTGTTTTGCTTGCCATCACAATTATTGCACATGATAACTTCTCAGTCATTACCTGAATGCTACACATTTAAAGACATGAACTCTTTAAGTTAGAAACATGTGCTACAAAAAAGATGAAAGATTAACAACATAATGTTCCATCTATAAACTGGAACCATACAAATCCCTGGGGAGAGTGGGCACAAGTTAACAAAACCATGATGAAGCAGGTCATTTGAAACACATATCTTCACAGCTCTGAACTGTAGGCCTTGATATCTTTTTTCCTATCAGGAGAATATGAATAACTATTTCCTGACAAATAGGGTTACTCATTTCTAAGCTTCTCTACTCTCCTGCTAGACAGAGTCACATTTCTACTGGATACTTTCTATCCTTCAAAAGTTGTGTTAAGCTCTTTCATCAAAACGCAATCTTTAAATTGCCAATCTGTAGACTTTTTCCATGTCTAATCCTTTGGTTGAGTACAGAGGAATTTCTACCTCAAGCAGTATATTGCAGTGGGATTTGAAATCTTTTCCCAGATATAAGCAGAGATCATCTGAGGTAACAATGGTTATCCTTGTATATGACTCAAAGGAGGTATAATAGACATTTATAATTTCTTCTCCCTCATCTTCTTCCAAGGAAGACTTTTATTATTGCCAGGAAGGGAAGGAGGAATTTGATGCTGGAAGCCACCACTCCATTAACCTCAGAGAGAGGTTAAAATTATATCTATCTGCTTTAAATATAGATCATCTAGGGGATAAGATTGGGTTCTATCTAACTTTAGATCACTTTGTCATTTTGAGCAGGAAAAGGATCCCAGGCTTTATATTCAAGGCTTGACCTTTTCCCATCTAATGCCAATTTCACAATGAATACATAAAAACTAGGAATGAAATAAACTTATCCAAATTATAGCAAGCCATAAATCAAAGAATGCATATGTATATATTTATGAATGAAAATATATACCAGACAATATAGTGTGAATGATCTCTTTTATTGGAAATGACATAAATCAGCTCAACTAGGAGTGTCCTTGATCTTGTCCTGGGGAGAGAGACACAATGAAGACTGCTCATTCCTCTTGTGTCTTCCCAAACTCTTTTCCTTAAGCAATCTGAAATGAGTTGACCTCTTCTATCTTTTCTTTTGAAGTGAGACACCAGCTAAATGTGATACTCTAAGAGGATTTTTGCTTGAAGAGGGGAATTGTCACATGAAAATTTCCCAGAGGGGTTAATGGTTGAGAACTGAAGTTCTTCCACTCCAATAACTCTATGCCAGCCCCCAAAAAGGGGAGGCCCTTTATTTCCTTCAGTAAGAAAATAGTCCCGTAAGAGTGGACTGGGGTTAAATAGACGTAACTAAGCCTTTGCTTTTAAAAGACTTCAAAATATACAACTGAGTTTCTGTCCCAGCTCTAGTTATCTCTGAGACTTAAACTAATCTCAGCAATTTATACACTCCCATGTAAGGTAATAGGGCAGTCTCTGAGGTCTGTTCTTAGAACTTACTAGAATCTTTGTTTGAGTCAACTAGATATATAATAAATATTTGTAAATAAATATTCATAAATTTAAATTGCATTAAATTTTATGAGTAGTAGGTATCTAAGCACATTTGTTCAGAGGATGAATTATCACAATAAATCTAGAGTTTAAGATCAGTATCTAAGATTATTTTTGTCCTAAAAATAATGCTATTAATAACATTATCATGTCATAGTACTATATTTGTGAATTAGATAGTTTGCAGTACTAAAGATGTTTTAGAATTGAGAGAACTAAGTAGTTGGTTAAACTCATTTTTCCTTTTACCTAACCATGATGCCTTCATGTGATATGTGAGATGACTTCCTCATTCTTTTCTTTTTTCATAACATAGCTATTTTTTCTCCTTTTTACATTCTTGAAAACAGCATCATGAAAGTTTTGCCATGAGATACAATAATTTAATTGTAACTTATTTTTCAGAAGGTTTAATTACTATCTCAATGTATTCTATATTTTAATTTTCTTTGCTGACACTTTTTTGCTTGTTTCTTTAATCTACTTTTATGACTCAACTGATGGATTCATAGATTTAATACTAGACTTAAAGAACTCATCATGAGTGTTTTGCACTAATTTATGCTTTAAAATGTACATTATAAGCTTAATTATTTTGGTTTTGGATTGCCAATAAAAAATTACTAATTGTAAAAATGCAAATTAAATTTCTAGTTGGATGTTTGGGCACACATAAACTTGTTTTGATTAGAAATGTGGAAATGGAATTATCAGAAGTTCCAAGACACATATGAGGGAAATTGTCTTAATACGTAATTCTTGGTGACTAAGTGATCAAACTTGTCCAGATATTAGCCTTTATTTCACAGCAAAGAAACAAGTCATTAAAAATAAAATGCAAACATGACATACAAAACATGTTCAGACTTGCTTCCAGGGATAAAGTATCCCAGGGATAAACAGTTAGAGAAAGAAAAAAAAAATAACAACTTTTTCATTCCTGTCTCCTTAAAATTTTCAGTTCATAATTTTGTCTTCTAATGCATGATAGATATGCTTTAATCATCCTTTTTGTTTCAGTCAAGTAGATTGAATTCTTCTATTGCGGAAGGGAAAATTATGTAAATGCTTACTATGTGCCAGGTATTGTATTAAACATATTATAGGTTTCTCATTTTATCTTCACAACAATCCTGTGAGGTAGATACCATTTTTCAGTTGTGGAAACTGAGGCAAAGAGAGGATAAGTGACTTTAGTGTAATGCAACTCGTAAATGTCTAAGACTAGATTTGAACTCAGGTCTTCCTGACTCCAGGCTTAGTGATCTACTCACTATGCCACCAGGGTATCTCTGATATGTGCTAAAAATGTCAATTGCAAACTAAACTATCATCAAAATTAGCTTTCATTATCTTAAAAGGAGGTTTCATTTCTTTTCAGATGTCTCTGATTTATATTCTTTTCAATATATATTCACTAAAAAGGTTTGAATATCTATTGCATTTGAGATTATGTGCTAGGCATTGTGAAGGATGCTAAAAAGTGTAAGACACAGCTCCTTCCCTCACACTATTTACAAATACTAAAGTAACCTGTGGTGCAATCCAAGTTAGTTCATCTACTTCTTCTCAGAGTACTTCTCTCTCTCTCTAGGACCTCTCCCAGAGAATATGGAAACATGTTTCCTATCTCAATCTGGAAGCCAGAAGCTCTTGTCTGTCTCCTTTCTTAACTCTTCTCTCCTTAACTCTGTCCCTCATGAAGACTTGGGATATCAAGTAATTATTCCTTATGGAAAAGGAGAGTCTTATACAAATAGACATGAGCCCAAGGTTATGCAAAAATGATTAGTTTTTACTTCTTATGGTTAAAAGAGATTAAACAGAATGGCATACAGGCATAACGCATTTTATTGTACTTCATTTTACTGAACTTCATAGATATTGGACTTTTTGCAAATTGAAGTTTATGACAACCCTGCCTACATGAAGTATATCTGCATAATTTTCCCAACATCATGTGTTCCCATGGTGTCTCTGTGCCCCATTTTGGTAATTCTCACAATATTTCAGACTTTTTCATTATTATGTCTGTCATGGTAATCGGTGAGCAGTGATCATTGATATCAGTAGTATAATTGTTTTGGGGCACCACAAAACCATGCCCATATAAGACTATGGGTTTAGTTGATAAATGTTGCATTCTGAGTGCTCCATTCACTGACCATTCCCCATCTATCTCCAGCTCAGTGGACATCACTATTCTCTGAGAGTCAACAATATTGAAATTAGACCAATTAATAACTACAGTGACTACAATGACTAGACTTCTACATGTTCAAGTAAAACAAAGTGTCAATTGACACACTTGATTGTCTTACTTTAAGGATTCACCACAGGCACTCCAACCTTCAGCAACTACCAACCTGATAAGCTAGCAGCCATCAACATCAAGGCAACATCCTCCATCAGCAAAAAAGATTATGACTTGCTGAAGACTCAGATGACGCTTAACAATTCTTTTAACAATAAAAGATTTTTTTTGCATGTTTAATAAGAATGTATGTGTAGAACTCATATAATATCGCATGCCATCTTGGGGAAGGAGAGGAGGAAGAGGGAGAAAATTTAAAACATATGGAAGTGATTGTTGAAAACTGAAAAAAAATAAAAATTAAAATACTCTCTTTAAGGAAAAATATTTTTTCAATTACCATATATATATTGCTATTTAGACATAACACTACTGTACACTTAATCGACTAGCAGAGGTGGGGAACTTGTGACCTATTGACTGAGTTCAAGTTTTACAGAACAAATTCTTTTATTAAGGGGATTTGTTCTGTGAAGTTTGAATTCAGTCCAAGGGTTGCACTTGAGGACCTAGAGGTCACATCTGGCCTTGAAGTTGTAGGTTCTCCATCCCTGGGCTCTAGTATAATACAAAAATTACTTTTGTATGCACTGGGAAACCAAAATAATTGTGTGCTTTGCTTTGTCAAGATATTTGCTTTTTCATGGTGGCCTGGAACCAAATTGTGAGCCTAAAACAGGAGAGAAAGAGAGAGAGAGAGAGAGAGAGAATTGTTTAAAGAAAGAAGACTTGGCCTTAAATCTTAGGATCATAGACCATAGCATCAAATGGAATTAAAGGAAACTTAGAATCTATTTTCCCAAATACAACATTCCAACTTCCATTTCTATTTGCCTATTCATCTCTTGGAATTCCTAGATCATTTTTTTTAAATTGGTTGCCAGAAATCCTTTCATCTCTCTGGCTTGAGGTCTCCAAAACTTGCTGCTACTCTTATCCCTACCACCTAGTCCCCTTCTCTGGTATTTTGTCTACATTGGCTTTGGGTCCATCTCCTCCCACATGTGACAAATTTTTGTTTCTGACCTCTCATGTTGTCTTAGGCTGGGAGGATATCTCATCCTGACCTTTTGTTGGCTCTACCACAAAAGAATTTGATTTGAGGCATTATTTTAAAGTTGTTTGGAGGGGCACATTCAGAGAGCTCAGCTTTTTCAATAAACTAACTGCAAAGGTTTTGAACATCTATTTTATTTGAGATTATGTGCTAGGTATTGTGAAGGATGCTAAAAAGTGTAAGACACAGCTCCTTCCCTCATGCTATTTACAAATACTAAAGTAGCCTGTGATTACTTTAGCTTCTCTATTCTTCCATCTTGCTTCCACCCTCAGCAGTCACAATGACTTTTTCTGTTTTTTCTTTAATAGAGGTTTATTGTAAATTATTTTTATCATATTAGTATCAGAAAAAAAGTCCTTAATAGTTTTGCTTCCCTAAAATTCATTGTGAGGTTTTTTCATGCCCTAATACATGGTCTTTTTACTCACAAAGATTGAATATCCCACTCCATTCTGGCATTTCTGGAAGAGTGGTTACAAGCAAAATGTTTTATGAAACTTAAAATGATGTAACTGTATCATATAGTAACCAGTTGGCTAGACTTGGCGTCAGGAAGATCACTGTTCAAATCCTTCTTCTGACACTGTAATCCTAGCAGAATTTGACAAAATCTAAGACTCTTCATCAGCAAAATAGGAATATTTCTTTTATCTAACTCCCAGAAATGAAAAGGTATACTTAGATTATTTACAAAACGGGTATTGTTAGCTACAATAACATAAAATTATGTCAATTAATATAGAAATCTGAGTGCATTAATGGCATTTCAAAATAATTTAATGTTAATCATTGTAGCGACTGTCTAATAATATCTTGTCCTGTCTTATAAAGGACCCAAGTACTTTGAAAAATGACTTTCTTTATATAACCTGAGTCCCCAAACTCACTATTATAGGACATTTTCTTCATTGATGGAGAGCAATGCACTTGTGTGAAAAATGAGGGAGAGAAAGTAACAGAAAGAAAAGCTCTGGGCTCTTCTTTTCCTAGTCATTTCAGTTTCTTTTGGCTCTTCAGGTCTCTTCAAGCTTTTAAGTCTCTTTCAGCACTGCAGTCTCTTTGGAACATCTTGTTTTTCACTTTAAAATACAAGTTAAAATATGCCTACTCCACTTTGGGTTGCTGAAAGAAAAGACTCTGGGAAGAAACTGACATGACAGAAGCAGGCAATCTCTATCATGTCTCTAATTCCATCTTGCTACATACACTACAGAGATTTCAGGGAGTCTCCCTTGCCTGAGATGTAGAATTCTAACACTTTCTCTCTGTCTCTGTCTTTGTCACTCTCTGTTTCTCTGTCCCTCTGTGTGTGTCTCTGTCTCTGTCTCTCTCTCTCTTTTTCTCTCTCTGTCTCTGTTTCTCCCTGTCCTGGTTTAATTGAGTATCTTTACTTTAAATGGAAGAACTCTTTCACTGTGTATTGTTTTATATATATTCTCATATGTATGCCTTCTCTGATTTCTGTTTGACTATCCACTTTAGATATATGAATTTCTTTTGCATTGTGGACTGGGAATTTGGTAGGAAAGAAGTCAAGCCTTAAATATAAAGTTTGATTTCTCCTAATTTCCCCAACTGACTAGAAATCAATAGCTTAGCTTGAACCTTAAAACCATATCCCCTAGACTAACATTATTTAAGTGAACAAATAACTATAATTCTAGCCCTGTACCATGACCACCCCCTCCAAAAATCTTAATAGTGTGTAAGCTTCTAAGTCTATATAATGCATAACAAATGCTTTGGAAAAGTAGGTTATTATAAGTATTTTTGAAAGTATCTGATACACACTATCTCATTTAAAGTTCACAACCACTGTGAATATAAGGTTTTCTAGGGACCTGAAATTATGTAGGGATTAATGCTGGGATTATTACTTCTGTTTTATAGATAATTGTAAGGGCAAGCAAGCAAAGTAGGATCTTTTTCCGTTTTTATTTTAGTATAAAGTGCCTCTAATTGAATAATGTGATGAGGGAAGATCTTCCCCACCCTTCAATGGGCCTGGGAAGATTTGTAGGAAGGCCCAGAGTTTTTGTTAAGTTTCTAATGAGACCATGGTTCTCTAGGACTGTGATTCCCTCTGGCTCTAAAAAGTGTACAAATACTCTGAGGGTGAGGTTTTTTTTACTTTGGGGCTTACTGCAAGCATTTTGTTTCTTTGGCCAGATGAGAGTCTGGGAAACCTCTAAGAAGAACTCCCCCCTCCCACTCCCCTCAATCCCCCACCTGTTTCCCACCCCTTCCCTCTCTGCTAACTTTCTATATATGATCAGAAAGTTATCTGTGGATCTGTGATGTATGTCAGTTTGGAAGCAATCTCTGTTGATTTAGATTTCTCTGTATATTCTTTGATACATGTGCTTGATTAAAGTGGATTGTTAACTCCTCAAAAGTTACCTTTCCTTTTATGAATGCAGATCTAAGAACCTGTGATAGCAGACCCCCTGTGTGTGTCCAGGTGCTTACTGATACAATGAAGTCACAGATGCTCAAGGAAGATAAGTAGCCTAAAATCAAACAGTTAATACAAATTAAGGGAAAACTTTAAAGCCAGGTGAGTCCTAACTCTACATGTAAAATTCTCATGTACTACATCATCTTGCTTCAAAGAAGAGACTCCAGAAAATCAATAGAATTATAAATGATTTAGATTTGCTATTGTCTGACATATACTGTATCTATGACCTTCAGCAAGTCACTTCTAGGTATCCATAGACAATTCACTAAAATTATAAACTGTGGAACAGTTGCCAATCTTCATTGGTAGGAGTTTCCTCATGGAGGAAAGTTTCCTTATAATAAAAGTTATAGATCTGGTAGAAAACAAAATAAAGCAAAAAAAAATGAAATGATTAGAATCTCTTAGGGGGCAGTACTATGTCTTCTTTGTCACCATCTCCACCCTCCCCACTTTACCCCTCCTAGTCCACACACACTTTGCAGTGTGACTCATCCTTAATTAGTATTTAAGTCACAAATAAATGATTTGATTTGAATTTCTTTCCAATGGGTAAAACAGATTATTGATTTAAAGAAAAAATGTTGTGTCTTTCCTGTCATGAAGGAAGATAGATGCTATGAAAATCTGCTACAATAGTTATTTTGATTCCTAACTTTCATGGGTGTCAAAAAACTTCAATTATTTGCTTCCAAAGAAGACTTGTGACCTGGAAAGAGAGGAGAGTCTTTAGCAGAAGAGTTGACAAAACTAACAACTTTCAAACTAACTGAGAATAATTTGGAGTCTTTCCCATATGCCTTCCTCCTTCTCACAGTCATAGAATATAAACAAAAGGTGCAACTAGGCTGCCTGTTGGATAGAGCACCCAGCCTGAAGACCTGAGTTCAAATTCAGCCTGAGAGTTACTATTTGTGTGACACTGTACTCAGTCTTTTAGCCCTATTTGCCTCACTTTACTCACCTGTAAAATGAACTGGAGAAGGAAATGGCAAATCACTCCAATATCTTTGTAAGGTAACTCCAAATTAGGTTAAAAAAAAGTTAAGAAACACCTTAACAATAATGAAGACAAAAAAATCAATCCTCTTCTAACCAATCTCTTGGGACCTCTAACAAATATAATAAACCCTTGTTAAATACAATGGTCCTGAAAGTTGACTGAATTTTTTCCTTCTCAGAAATTCTAGAAATGCTTTATTTAAGAAACCATTTAGACAGGATCATGGAAAGGCCAGCAGTACAAGCTGATTGAACATGGGTTTTTTCATGAATTACCCTTGACATCAACTAACAAAGTCCTTGACAGTCTTCCTTTGAAAGAACACTGAAATCTTTTGAGGAGGAGAAATAGATCTGTTTTTTTCACATCACAAGCTATTGTATTTTTTCCTTCCTTTACTGTGGATAACCGACATGGAAGAAATAGACAACTAAGAAAATATATTTTTTAATGCAAGTTTTAACCCATTGGCATTAGCTAGAATAAAATGTCTAAAAATGATGACAATATCTATAGCCCCCTCATTTCCCCATTAAACACAAACACATAAACCTAATGATGAATTCAATTCTCACAACCTGAAACCCAATTTAGTTTGAAAACAGAAATCTATTTTTGACTTCAAGCTCACTATATCCTTCAGAGCCAACTTGTCTGTGACTAACAGAGATGCTGAGCTTATTATCTTTACCAGATGCAAGAGCACAGAATGAACCATTGGGCTCATTAGAACACACAAAGCCAGGGCTACCTTTCAGTGAATGGCACCCACAAATTATTGGGAGTTCAGAAACACGAGTGCCTGCAAATTTAAGTGGAAAACAGAGTGGGCACAAGGTATGCCATAATCACAGCTTATCCAAAGATCCAGAAAACACTGAATTTCTTGGAAGTCACAGAACTCTCATGAAGAGATCTGCTAACGTATTATTTTTTTCTCTATCAAAGTAAAGATTTTAAACAGAATGACTTATCAGAATGAAAGGAAAGGGGATATGTGAAGTAAAAAAGAGTTCTTTAAGGCCAGGAAGGTGAGATTAAATATTTTCATACCAAACCTCCGAGTGTCCACCATTGGCCCTATTTTTTTTATTAGTGCTGTTATCTTTTAATGGAGAGAGGGAAACTGTCCACGTTTTAGAAGCATGTAACAATGAGGTCAGCATAAGGGCTCTGTAGACCTTCAGTTTGGTAATCAATCTAATACCTCTTCTCTCCAAACCTTTCTTCAGAGCCTCCAAAACACTGAGCTACCTCTGGCAATGCATGCATCAATGTCATTATCAATGTGTACTCCCTGGAAGGCACACTATCAAGGTAAGTGAACATATCTACAGCATTCAAAACTTCTCCACTTGTTGAAACCGATGGTTCCGCATATGGATCATGTGATAGTGGCTGATGGAGCACCTGTGTTTTCTTGGTGTTAATTATTAGGCCAAAATTAGCACAGGCAGCAGAGAATAGATCCATACTTTTTTGCATCTCAGTTAAAGATGCTGCATTGACTGAACAATCATCTGCAAACAGAAAATCATGAAAAAACACTCCCTTCACTTTGATCTTGGCTTGTAGCCTTTTCAATGGAAGAACTTGCGATCAGTACAGTAGCTGACCTTGATGTTGTGTTCAAACTCACTGAAAGCATTTGTCAACATAAACATCATGTTAAAAAGCATGGAAGCAAGCACACAGACCTGTTTTGCTCCATTGGTGACTGGGAAGGCACAAGAGTATTGTCCATTATCCAGAAGCCAGGCAAACATGCCATCATGAAATTGACATACAATATTGATGAACTTCTCCAGGCAACTAAATTTTGACACAACTTTCCATAAGCCCTCACAACTAACAATGTCAAAGGCCTTGGTCAGATCTACAAAAGTTGTAAACAGACCTCTATTCTTCTCCTGGCATTTCTCCTGGAGTTGTCAAGGAGCAAACACCATATCCACTATTCTTCGGCTCTTTCTGAAGCCACACTGGCTCTCAAGGATATGACTGTCGTCTAGATGAAGGATCAGCCTATTAAGGAGGACTCTAGCAGGAATTTTGCCAGCAATGACTAAGAGAGAGATCCCTCTCTGATTGTCACAGGACAATCTATTCCTTTTACCTTTATACAGATGGATAACAGAGGCATCCTTGAACTCCTAGGGGATAACCTCCACTTGCCATACAACCTGGTAAATTTCAGTCAGCTTTTGTGTGAAATCTCAACTGGAATATAATCAGCACCATGTGCTTTGCCACAGAAAAGGAGTTCAATAGCCCTTAAAACCTCTTCTTCAGCTGGAAGTTCAACTAAGGAGGGATTGACTTCAACCTGAAGTAAACAGTCAATGGCCTCAGCACTGATTGATGATGATCTGTGGAGAACACTATGGAAGTGTTAATCCACCTCTCTAGGGTCATGTCATTATCACGAAACAACGCAACTCCATTAGTATTGAGTAGTTGTGATGCCCTACAGGTTTTTGGTCCAACAATAGCTTTCAGAGAATCACAAAACTGGTTTGGATTGTTTCTATCAACATAAAACTGAATTTTATCTGCCTTTATACTGATCCAGGAATCTGCATCTCTATAAGCTTTGTTTGTACTTTGCTTTTGATGGAATTAAATGCTGCCTTCTTAGAGGTGGATGAACTACCCTGCTGGTAAATCCGGTGGAATTCTCATTTTTCATTTAGCAGCTTCTGAATTTCCCCATCATTTTCATCAAACCAGTCTTGGTGTTTATGAGTGTTCTGACCCAGATGAGAAAAGTCAGTACTGTACACCAAATCTCTGAAAGTGTAGGGCATAGGGTGTGTTCAGGGAGGACCAGTACCTTTGATGAGATGGCTGCCAAGCCCTTTTAGAGTCTCTTTCTACCTTTGGGGTCCACTTGTTCCACCCATCACCTGTGGCTCCAAGAAACTGCAGCATGTGCAGTGGCCACACCCTGGTAAACCATTTCGGCAGACAGGCCAAACTAGGTTGAGGGTAACCAAGAGTTCTCAAACCCATTGGTGAGTTAGGGGCTGTCTACCCCAAGCTTGTGAAGACTTTCTCTTGTGGAATGGGCAAATGAGAACAATTTATTCCAACAGCCATGAAGGCAGATGAAGCAAGTGACGTGAAGTGCTTAGAGCTTGGTTAGACACCGAAGATGCCAATGTCATCCACTGCATCATGAGTCATCACCAGTCATCTTGACTGTGTCCTGCCACTGGACTATGATGACTCGGGGGGAGAGAGGGAGGCTGACAATTTAGTGCTGCTCTGCCTCACTTAAATCCAAATTACTCATGAATGAAAAGACATCACCCATACTATTTCATTATTATGCCTCAAAGTCTTATAGCAACAGGCAAGTGATGAAGCAGCAGATGCAGATACACTGGGAGCTGTAGACACAATCCTACACAGAAGCAGCCCAGGCCATAGGGTTGTTTCTCATTGGAAGCAGCAGTAGGACTCAACAGCCACCTGAGTATCTAAGCAGCCTTTTAAAGATCGCAATGCTTGCCTTCTGGTGTGAGGAAGGGGGCTAGAAAAGGTACTCTAAACATTGACTGCTTACCCAGCCCTGTGTCTGATTACCATGACAGGTAGAGAATCCCACTATGCAACCAAAACACAAAAAAATGTACAAAATGTATGAAAACATCTGCAAAGAAAATTCCACTCACCATCAGCACATGGAACATGTGCACACTACTAGATAACACAAAATTCAGTACACCTGGAAGAAGAACTGCTCTTGTTGCAAGAGAATTCAACAAGTTGAGTGAAACAAGGTTGGCAAATGAATGCCAGCTTACTGAATTTGGAGGTGGATACATCTTTTTCTGGAGTGGGTGCAGTGAAGGGAAGCACCATGAAGCTGGTATGGGTTTTGCAATCAAAACTAATGTAATCAGCAAGCTGATATGCCTGCCAAAAGGAGTGAATGACAGGCTCATGACAATGCGATTGCCACTTGCCAGAAAACTTCATGCCACCATCATCAGTGCCTAAGCTCCCACCATGACAAATCCTGATGAAGTCAAAGAAAAATTTTATGAAGACCTAGAGACCCTTATCATCAGTGTGCCAAAAGAGGACAAGCTTATAATTCTGGGTGACTTTTATGCTAGAGTAGGCCCAGACTATCAGACTTGGCAGGGAGTCCTAGGGAGGAATGGAGTTGGAAACAGCAATGGCAATGGTCATTTACTGCTGAAGACTTGTTCATCGCATGACCTCATCACCAACACTGTCTTCCATTTACCTAAACACAGTAAAATTTCATGGATGCACCCTTGGCATCTGATAGACTATGTGATTGTAAGGAGATGAGACAGACAAGATGTGAGAGTGACAAAGGCAATGTGTGGTGCAGAGTGCTGGACTGATCGTAGACTTATCCTTTCCAAGCTAAATATTCACATTCATCAAAAGCACAGCCCCCAAAGCAAAATGACTACCAGAATAATTAACATCAACAAATTAGAGCATTTCTCTGAGTGTGAACAGTTTGTTGCTAACTTGAAGGGAAAGTTGAGCCAACACACAGTTAGCAATAGTGAAGCAGAAAAGGAATGGGCATTTTTCAGAGATTTGGTGTAAATGAAAATATGTTACAGTGAAAAAAAAGTCACTTTGTTTTCACATCTCATGGATAGAAACATTCTCTATTTTTCCTTCAAACGGGGGAAGGAATGACAGTGCTAGATTCTTTTTTGAATTCATCATTTTAACCTACATCGCCCTAAAGTACAGAACATAGCGCCAATAAGCCACAACATAATATGATGCTTGTAGACCATATTAGCTAACATGATTAGAGACTTTTAGGGTCATCTGAGAAATTATCATGCTTATCACTAGAAACTTTCAGTCAGAGAAGTGGAGAGAGAGAGATGTACTTATTAGGGTGTTCATTGTCTTTCTATATGTGTGAGAGTATGTGTGTGTGGCGGGGGGGGTGGATTTTGTGTGGGGAGGTGTTTGAGTAGTCCCTTTCTGTTAATTCATACATTTAAACCAGTTTTGGTATGAAAACTCCTATTACTTATTCATTTGGGCTACTCCTCTATAATTTATAGTTTTAGAGACTGGTCTGGTAAGAATAAGAATTTAAGAGACTTGCCAGTGATCACAAAGCCAATAGGTGTCGGGGACAGGACTTAAACTATCATAACAGAATAACAAATTTAAAACTGGGAGGGATTTCCAACATGATTTAGTCCAAGTTCTTGATTTTTACAAAATAAAGAAAGAGAAATTTGGAGAGAATGAGTAACTTGACTATTAACACACAGGTGGTGTCAGAGCAAGGATTTGAACCCAGGTCCTTTGACTTCCAGTCCAGTACTCCATATTACTCTATGCTATTTCTCACTAGATAGGTTATCTTTCAAAGATAAATTTTAAATTGTCTCTTCTGGATCTATTTTCCAGGTCAGTTGTTTTTCCAATGAGATATTTCACATTGTTTGCCATTTTTTCATTCTTTTGGTTTTGTTTTGTGATTTCTTGGTTTCTCATAAAGTCATTGACCTC
>CM053770.1:463949025-463966793 GCA_028658325.1 Potorous gilbertii
CCTATTTTTCAAGGTGCTATTTTCTTCAGCATTTTTTTGGGTCTCCTTTATTAAGGTATTGACCCGTTTTTCATGCTTTTCTTGCATCTGTCTCATTTCTTTTCCCAGTTTTTCCTCCACCTGTCTGACTTGATTTTCAAAATCCTTTTTGAGCTCTTCCATGGCCTGAGCCCATGGGATGCCTAATTCAGATGTTTGGGATACAGAGGCCTTGACTCTTATGTCTTTACCTGATGGTAAGCATTGTTCCTCCTCCTCAGAAAGGAAAGGAGCTAATATCTTTTCACCAACAAAATAACCAAGAAAGTAACCTTCTATGGTCTTATTTTTTTCCCTTTTCTGGACATTTTTCCAGCCAGTTACTTGACTTCTGAGATTCCTCTCCACCTCAGCCCATATCTGCCCAGCTAGTGCTTGGGGTCTGAGATTCAAATGCTGCTCCCTAGCCTCAGAGCTTTTGGCAGCAGGACTGGCTGCTATTCAGGGTAAGATTAAATCAGGTTCTCAGGTAGGGGCAGGACCGCCTCCCAGGCTCAGTTCCCTCAGAGTGTTTATGCAGAGACCTTCTGTAATGGACCTCCTGCTGAGTTCCTGCCTACTCCAGGAGCCTCTCGATGCCTGCTGCCTCTGCTACTGCCTCCTGAGGGGCTTGAGTTATGGAGACACCCTGCTCCCCTCTCAGCCAGCCCAGAAGTCTGCAGCATCTGTGGGTGGAGGGATCCCAGTGGCCACCAGAGATTCTGTCCCTGAAGCCTGCTCAGATCTGCTCCTCCTGGGGCCTCGAGTCCAAGGTAGGGCTGTGTTCCACTCTCGTCTCGTGGGTGAGGGACCTTTGATGAGGGTTTTTCAGGTCTTTCTGGAACAGAAATCTCCTCCACTCTGTTGTTCTGTGGCTTCCACCTCTCCAGAATTTGTTAGGAGTTCTTCTTTACAGATATTTTACAGGCTGTGGTTTCAGAGCTAGCATAAGTGTGTCTTTCTACTCTGTCATCTTTTCTCCTCCCCCCAAAGATAACAATTTTAAATTAAAATAGGCTATGTTCATTTTCTTTAGGAGACTTCTATATCAGATAGTGAAATCTCAGATAAGGTTCTAAGTCTGAGGCAAGACATTTTCTCTCACTAAGGAAAGGGAAAGATAGTATTGTGTAAAGAATATTAGTAACATAGCAACATGAGTTCAGTTTTCAGTAGTACCATTCAATAACTGGGTGTTTTGGGGTAAGCCACAAAACTCTTTTAAGCTTCAATGAACTCATTCACAAAATTAAAGTGGTGGCCAAGATGATCTCTGCTGACTCCAGGTTCTGAGTGTAGTCTAATGGAAAGAGCTTCAACAACAATAGCAGCAGCAGTGGCAGAAACAACACTTTCATCATTCATTAGATGTTGCCCTTACCAAGGGTGTACTTAAACTGAATGCTAAATTTTTAGTAAGAGCATTTATACATCAGAAATTTGGTGAATAGTATAAATCATGGCTTGATTGATTGTTTTGTTGATTGACTATTCTGGGGTCAAAAGTATAGCACAGGGATCAAATCTAGTAGCAATCAGCAATGTGTGCGTTTGTTTGCATAATGGGTTTTACATTTTGAAATATCGTTATATTGTTAAGATGTAAAAAAAAAAATAGCTTAAGGGCTGTGCAAAAACAGAAGAGTAGTTTGCTGACCCATTGATCAATGCATCAGGAAGTAATGGAGAAAATGATAACAATACATATTAAACTTGAAATAGTATTATGTGTACATTCTTCTCCCTCCCCACTAGAGCTGATTGTTAAAAAAAATTATTAGCATACCACTGCTTATAATTCTAAAAACCCATATATCACTGCTACCTTTGAACTCTTCAAGCATTCTGGAAAAGTTCTTTTTAGAGGCAAGGAACAATAAACATCAAACAGTAGGTTTCATCTTTCATTTTGCCATCAGAGTTATAACTACAATATATGAGAAATAAAATTGTCCTTTTCATAGTCACTATTGCCATATAATAGCATCCATTTCTTTTGCAATTTAAAGTTTACTTGTTTCTATAACAATTTTCTCACAATAATCTTGTGAGAGGGGTGGTGCCAATATTTTTATCTCCATTTCACAGTCAGAGAAACTGAATCTTAGGAATAAAGTGACTTGACCAAAGTTCCACAACTAACTTGAGGCAACTAAGGCACACAGTAGATAGAGCACTGAACCTGGAATCAGGAAGACCTGAGTTTGAATTTGGCCTCAGACACTACCTAGTATCTGTGACTATGGGTGAGTCAATTAAGCTCTTTCTACTTAGTTTTCTCTTCTATAAAATGATGATACTGATAATGCACCTACCTTCCAAGGTTGTTGTGAAAGTAAAATAAGATGGTATTCATAAAGGGCTTTACAAATGTTAATGGTGATGATGATGAGTCGTCTAGGCTATGATTTTTGAACACAAGCCTCTTGACTCTATGTCTCATTTTTTTCCAATCCTTGATGTATGAATGAAGTACAGGCACATTGAGTTATAGTAATTCATGGTTCAATGATTTCAATAACTATCCATACAAATTCTTAGACACCGAAATTCTTGTTCTTGACTGGTAGAGCTTTTTAAATCTCACAGGATGTGCAGATGTCAAATACTTATGCCTTTTATTTTGTTTTGATTTTCTTTTCAGACTCAAAGATTTGCAGAGCAGGCTGCAATGAGCTGAAATGGAGTGAAATTCATTAGTGAATCAGAGTAAGGAAAGGGTGGGTTCAGAAAGGTGGCAAGGATTAGAATGGTGGCAAAAAGAAAGTTTTGAGAAGCATAACTAATAAAAAATGTACAGAACTTCATGTTAGAAGATGTGTTTGAGTTCTGACTTTGTCATTTGTTAACTATATGATTTTCCTGAAAGTTATTTAACTAACTGAGGCCTTTGTTTCTTCTCTTATAAAAAGAGAAAATATTGCTAGGACTGCCTCTTAGCAGAGCTGCTCTGAGGCCCAGGTAAGAAGAAAGAATACCTATAGTAGTTTCTAACAATGAAGTGTTACATAAATGAGTGATTTTCAAGACAGGTGCTTCCTCTATAATATGACAATGAGCAGCTATAAAATGTTAATGAAGTCTATACAAAGAAAATAATGGGAAAGTCTACCTTCAGGCTAATGTGGGTAGGTGGTGGCCATTTCAACCCTCACATATCTCTCTCATCTCACTCCTCTTCTTCCCTCACAATCATCACCTTGCTTTAGGCCCTCATCACCTGAATTATTGCAATAGGTTTCTCTGACCCAAGTTCTTTCCTACTATTGTCCATTATTCACATTGCTGACAAAGTAACTCTCCTTAAGCACAGAATTGACCATTTAACTCCTCTACTCACCCAAATCCATTGGCTTCCCAGCGCTCCTAGGATGATTTGTAAAATCCTCCTGTTAGCTATTAGAGCCCAACATAACCTGGACCCAGCCTCACTTTCTATTCTTATTAGACATTTGTGTACTCTGTGATCCAGTCAAACTGACCAAGACACACTCCATCTTCTTTCTCCAGGCCTTTGTGTTGGTTGTACCCCATGCTGGAATGTATTCTCTCTCTTCCTCCCAATGTTCCTGTTTTCATTTAAAACTCAGGTCAGGAGTCATCTTCTGCATGAAGCCTTTTCTGATCCCATCAACTGCTAGTGTTATCCTTCAAAAACTGCCTTATACTTAACTAATTCATGTGTGCGTAAGAGAGTATGCATTTATGCACTTGAGAGTTATAGATATACATATGTGGGAAGGGAAAGGCATGAACTTTTTTATAGGTCTTATTATATGCCGGGTACTGTGCTAAGCACTTTACAAATATCCATTTGATCCTCACAGCAACCTTTTGAGGTAGGTGTCACATGACAGCCAAATTGAGGAAACAGAAGCACATGGAGGTTAAGTGAATTGCCCAGCATTACACAGCAAGTGATTGTCTAAGGTTGGATTTGCATCCAGGTCTTTCTGATTCCACGCAAAGCACTGTGCGATCTAACTGCCCTTGCACATCCCCCCATGTATGTACATATATGCATGTGTATGTGTAAGTATATGGACATATACACACATGTATGTATGTACTACATAGGTACATATGTGCACACATACATATTAGATGTACTTATTGTCTCACCTATTAGAATATAAACTCATTGACAGAAGGGCTATTTTCATTTTTGTTCTTATGTCCCCAACATCTATCAGAGTGCATGAGAGATAGTAGACATTTAATAAAAACTTGTTTGATTTCCTCTCACAGGCTCTGAAGTGCACATTAATGGGCAGGTGTTGGGGAAAAAAATCCTTAAGGGAAAAGAAAAAAATTGAGAAACATTGAGGAAATTGTTCAGAGTGGAATAAGGATCAGAAAAGAAATATTTGAATATGTTGATGCTAATGAGGGTATGACGGTGGTGGTAAGAATGTCTCCAATACCATGTATTTATTTATACATAAACACATCCACACATATATACATGCTACATATTTGTTAAATATGTATGAGTATGTACACATATTTGTTTTTATGCTTTTTTCTCTTGATTTATACAATACAAAAGTAGTTTCAGAATTACACTATTCTTCATACTTTCCCCCTGTTTTTCTCATTCCTGTTAAAATTTTCTTCCACTTTCTTTTTTCTATATGATAGGTATTTCTGCTCATATAAATCGAGTTGCTGCCCTCTAACATTTTTTTTCCTAAAAGAATAAGGAAGACAAATGGTACATAGAAATAACTTGGAGACATCAGTTAACTTAGTGGAAATACTCTGTATATTGAGTATACGCATGTATGTGTGTGTATGTGTGTGTGTGTGTGTGTGTGTGTGTGTGTCTGTATTTTTTTTTCTACCTGATAAAATGTATTGCCCTTGAAAGCAGGGAATATTTCATTTTTTTTCTTTGTCTTTCTGGTCAAGAGCTGTCCTCACAGCTTTCAGGAAAATTTGGGTTCAAGTTTTGTCTCTCATGTATATTAGCTGTCAGACCCTTAGGCAAGCCTCCTAATATCTCAGTACTCTAGACAACTCTGTGAGAGGATCATTTTCAGGAAGAATGCTGACCCTTATTGACAGAAGGAGTTTCCATATCCAAGGGCTGCTTATATCAATGAAATCACAGGCCCAGCCCCACCTCCACACTGCACATAGTAATAAACATTATTTCTTTTTAATATCAAGAAATATTTGGAGGACAAGTTACCATGAAAATTTCAATAAAGGATGAATTCTCAAAATGGAATTTCAAGTTTTATATAACAGAAAATTTCTAAAAAAGGAAATGACATAGTTAATGAAGTAGGAACCAAGAAAACTCTTTTTCACTCTTCAGAACAGACTGATTAGAAATTGGAAAGTGCAGATAGTATAGCAGTTTAAGAAGGAGATACCCATGACTTAGAAAAAGGGAAGTCACAGCAAATAATGAGAAGAAAGCATAATAAGTAAAATATAGAAACTACTTTTATGTTTTGTTTTAATATCAAAAAGAGAAAAAAAGAGTTAAAAACAAACCCTTAGATTCATTAAGGGCAAGAATGATGATAAATGGAGGCTACAAATCACAGGGGAACTATAATAAAGGTAAGGGGAATAGCATTCTATGAGAAATGAGCAATCCCATTGCATTCATGGCAATCAGATGCCTCATCACCATGTGAAGGTGACTCAGGGACGTAGTAAGCATATAATAAATACTTGATTGAGTCAACCATTGATTTATTAACAAGAAATTCTAAGATTGGGAAGGGGCTATCAATTACAGATTCATAGAACTTCAGATTTGGAAGAGACCTTGAGATGCTTTGATCCAACCCATACATACATATATTTTTTAAAAAATCACCCTATAACATAACTGACAAATAGTTATCCAGGCTTAGTGGTGTCTCTTTGCACTATTCACATGTTGCTCCTAATTATGCTCTCTGGGCCCAATCAGAAAAAAATATAATCTCTCTGCCAGGTGACAGTCCTTCAAATTTCTGTGTAGATCCTTTCTTGTTTTTGACTCCTAATTCTCAATGAGGAATTACAGGACTGTGACAACTTAGTGGAGTTTGAGGGGGAGGAGGAAGAGACACAGACAGACACAGAGACAGAAAGACAGACAGAGAGAGAAAGATAGAGACAGGATGACAGAAACTGAGACAGAGAGAAACAGAGACATACAGAAAAAGACAGAGACAAGAACAGAGAGAGACAGATAGAGAGGTGAGGGAAGAAGGAGAATGATATTTATGGGGTGGGACTATAATGGGGGTCACTGTTGCTCTTTGAAGGGTATCGGGGGACCCTCCTCACTTGCAACTCCTTAATATACACTGTAAGTTCATACTGGACTCACTTGGTATGTCTTTCAGTTCTGTATTTTGGCAGTAATCTGTTAGAAGAATTATCATCTATAACCAACAGTATAATTATTGCTAGATCTGAGGGAAGACTTCTAGAGTATATAAGACAGGGACTCTGGGCAAAGGTGACCGGGTTATCAGGCTGACTAATGTTGCCAACACTGAATTGTACCTCTATGGTCTTGACTTCACTTCCCCCTGTATGGCAATGAAGCAATGAAATGTTTGAGGGAGACGACTGAAAGGAACTATCTGAATGGCTGACAGTATAGGAGGTGCTAGTATCTGTCACAAGAGATGACCAGCCTATCAATTATAAAAGAGAAGTGCATGGCATGGCCCAGCAAAGTGAAAACAACTGTCAGAATCCTAAAGGAGGCATCTTTAAGAAGCCTAATGAGTTTCTTCAGATTGATGTTGATTTGTCATGACTTTTCAATTCTCCTCACCTCACAGTATTCAGTTATGAGCACTTCTTTCCCCAACCTAGGTTTTTGTTTGCTCCCTTATTAGGAGCTACATCATCCTTGAAGTTAGGGATCCAACCTATGAAAACTTTGTGTTTTTTAAGACATTAATTCCTTCCTGCCAACATGAATTTACCCTTGCCCTGGACTCAGCTTCATCTCCTGAAAGTGAATTTTATTGCCAATTCTTAGGCCAATCCTTTCATCCATTTAAGGGAAAAGAGGCAAAAGAAATAATAATGAAACATCTATTGGATCTGAAAAATTCCCCTCGTTTAGGAGTTTTTTTCTAACAAAACAATACATTAATAGGTGGGTGACACTGTCTCCAATATATACTTTCACTCAGGAGTAGTAAAAATAATTTGATTTTGAGATAAGAGGGAGGCAAGGTATGTTAGAGTTTATTAGTGGATCCAGCAAAAAAAGAGATCAGACTGACTGACTTTCAAGGTCAACAACATGGAAGGACGGTAGGATTTCCTGGCCAACACACCATTCCATGAATTGTTTGTCCACCTCCTAGTAAGTGGCACGATATGGGGAAGAGAAAGATTTGTAGGTGCAAGGACCCTGACACACATCCAAGAGGGCCTGTTGCATAGGTTCTTAGATCTGCTTTTCTAAAAGGAAAGAAAGTTTTGAAAGGTTGCTCAAATCTACTTTAATTACATTCACCAACAGAGAAAATACAAAAAGAGAAATAAAAATTGACAGACAGGATTTCTGTCTGACCATACATTACAGATAGACAGATCCAATTGGCTGAGAATTACATATATACATTGTTACCAGAGAGAGAAGCACCAACATCTAGGTTATCAAAGCTGGGGTGGGGGACTCCTTAATGGTTGCCCAGAGCCTCAACTGGCACATGAACCTTCTTCCAAGCCCCCAAAGCAAAAATTTCACCTCAGAGTATATATATACTTTTCAGAGTCAGAGGGCACAACTCCTATGACCCAGTGCCTCATAAGAAATTAACAACAGGGATCTGAGGCCTATTAATGGATGGGGAAGATCTTCAATTCTCATTAACATAAATTAATATTACAAGATCACCTTTCTGCACTCAACTTATTGCCCTAAACCATGTTGAGGTCTCATAGCCAAGATTCACAATTATTGAAAGTTCATTTGGTAAGGTAATGGATAGAAGACAAAAATTGAATTAAGAAGTCCTATTTTATAATTATGCCTCAGCAACTTACTAACTGTGTGACACTGTACATCATATTTAACCTTTCTGAGCCTCTTATTCTTCATTTGTTAAATGATGGGGCTGAAATCGATCACACTTAGATCTTTTCAAGCTCTAAATCTATGACAAGCCCAATTCAATTGAATGAATAGAATGTCATTGGGAAAATGTCTTTAATTTTCTAGAATTATTTTCTTTCTTGAAGAAAGAGTAGCTATATAAGCAGTCTTTACTGGACATTCCTCTTAGAACTACTGATTCCTGAGACATCTATGCATTGTCTGGGGGAAGTCTGGATCTAGCAGAAGCTGTGAGTAGATGTAGCTCAGTAGATACTTGGATTTTAAATTTAGCATTTCAAAAGAATCTTAAAAGTCTACAACCTCATTTTTTCAGATAAGCAACGTGTTTTTATGTGTAATAGTGGACTCACAGAGCCACTTTGTTTTCAATTGAATAGTTGAAATAGCTAAACTCTTGTGTGCTTTGATGGACGCTACCAGTTGATTACATATGACTCAAAACTGAAGGAGTCTTTGAAGGTGTCTAAGCATTATTCCTCTTGTTCATTGAAGAGGAGGAACAAATGACTCAGTGGACCTTTAAAGAGAAGTTAGTCATCTTCTGTCATCTTTCTTCTCTGTGTAAAGTGTTACAGATTAGCAGAAATATTGAACTTCATGAGCAAGACAACTAGATCACATGACCTGGGTATGTGAATTTGAGGCTGTTGATTTTGTACTTGTTCTTTCCTAAGTACATATGATGACAAAAATTTGGAAACAAACTTGTACAACCTTGGAAGAAATCTTGTGCCCTTTACAAGATATTCTGGATCCTCATTTGGAGTTGACTAAATGGCAAAGAGGTGTCTGCACTAGAGAATGAGAATGAAGGAGACAGTACAGCCTTCCAGGGACAGGCAGACTGGAAGAGAGACACTCTAGGCACTGAAAAGAAGAAATGGGCACCAAGAAGAAGCACAGAGATCTTAGGTCTTCCTTAGAACATCTTTTCATTGATACAGAGCAAGTTAATATCAGGGTAAGTGCAGGAATTACCTCCAAATTCTTCAAGCCAAATGAGACCACATTAGCTATCAATTCTACCTGCCTGTTAAACTTAAAGATGGATAGTTATCCCTTCTCAATGAAGACTTCTCTTCTTCAGGCTATATATCTTAGATTCGTTGAACGTCTCCTCGTATGGAATGAACTTGAAGGTATTTAACATCTTCTTTGATGTCCTCTGAAAGATCTTTAGTTTATTCTTGTCCTTCTGAAAGAGTGGTGACTCAATCTAAACACTGTAGCTATTATCTGACCAGGGCAAAGAGGAGAGACTCACCCCTTTATTCCTTGATCCTGTGTCTCTGTTGCTTTGCCCAAGATTGCTTTAGCTTTCTTGATTACATTCCATGTTGTTGACTCACATTGTTCTGACATACTTCACTTACATACATACATGTACACATATGTTCATGCATGTACAAATGTTTTATACTCACACAAATGTATGTGTTTATTTGTGAGTATAACCTGAGTTCCAAAGTCCATTGATATGGTACTCTTTCCTCATTGGTGGAGATCATTGTGTCTCACTAAGTATCAGTGTGGAAAAAGGATGGATTTGATGAGAGAGAAAGAAAGGTTAATTTAAGGCTCTTAAAGTCTCTTAAAGTCTCTGGACCTTCTTTAGAATTCTTCAATCTCTTCAGTGTCTCTGGACCTTGCCATCACTTAGGGATTTCTGGTTTCTAGATTCAAGAGAAAAGATGGAAGAAGTCAACTCAACTTCAGGTTGCTGAAATGAGTGTAAAACATTGGGAAGAAACTGAGAAAAGAGGAGCTGACAGTCTCCATTACGTCTCTATCCCAACCTTGCTGTACTAGAGTCTTCAGGAGGAAGATGGGAACAGTTAAGTAGGTAGGTAGATGGAGAAAGGTTTATTTATCTACCTATCTATCTATTTCCATCTATCTTCATCTATCCAACTAAATCTATCAAGGAGGAAATTATTTAAATATGAATTCCATATCTCTCATACATCAAGCCAAACTAAGTTCAGAGATAGTAGGTTTTCCTGTTGTTAGGGAGCAGGCAAGGTTGGAAGTCATGACAAATCTTGGATATAGTGCAGTTACCGTGGTGGGGAAACTGTGGCTTGAGGCCACACTTAAGGATCTAGAAGGTCACATGTAGCCTCAAAGTCACAGATTTCCCACCCTGTTAAGTATTTGAGATTTTCAATGAGGAAAGAAATACTCTAATCTAGTGAAACTGCAGATATTCTAAATGTTAAAATATAAGTTTCAGAATTCCACAAGACATTGAAATTGATTTTCCTTTAAAAAAAATGAAGCTAAATCTATTGGACTTGAGGGAGAGAGATCAGAAGTAAAATTATAAACTTATCCCCACAAGAAACTTAATTGAAGACACAAAATAGAATTAAAATTCTTAAGAAACCAAAAAAGACTAAGGATGCTACACCAATGCAAGAAATGCTTTCTTCATTTTTAGTAAGAGCATCACTATATCAGAAGCCACAGTTTTGTGCTAACCGTATCTTGAGCTATTTATAGTATTTTTTTCCCTTAATCAGTTTATTCAGACTGCTTTATCAGTTGAGGTTGGATGAGCAAAATCTTTGAGGACAATACAACTATCCTAGGAAACACTAATAAGATAACTCTGCTTAGCAATTTAAGGTGTTAATAATAGAAAGAACTTATGTAGAGGATCAGACAAAAATAATGGAGTACATTCATGAATTATATTCAGCACAAGCAACCAAGCACCCCATCAAGTTCATGTAAGTTTTCTGCTTTTTTTTCTCAAACCATGCTGCTTGTTATATCTTAAAACACAATACATTACATATCCATTATATATATTACTATATCATTACATCATTATTATATACATTGTTATAATACAACACACATCTATTATACATTCAGAGTCCATTATAATCATATATCACAGCTACTTTAGCCATTCCCCAACTGTTTGTCATCGTTTTGATTTCCAATTCTTAGCCACCACAAAAAGAGCAGCAAAAATATTTTTGCACAAATAGGTCCTTTCCCCACTTTTTGAATGTCTTTGGGATATACACCTAGCAGTGGTATTACTGGATCAAAGGGTATGCACTTTTTATAGGTCTTTAGGCATAGTTCCAAATTGCTCTCCAGAATGGTTGTATCAGTTCACAACTCCACCAATAGTGCCTCAGTGTCTCAGCTTTCCCACAACCCCTCTAATGCCCAGCTTCCCCTTTTTTTGTCATGTTACCTACTCTAACAGGTGTGAGATGGTACTTTCAATTTGTTTTTCCAATTTGTATTTTTATGATCAATAGTTATTTAGAGCATTTTTATTTGGCTACAGATCATTTTGATTTTTTTTAATGAAAACTACTTGTTCGTATCCTTTGACCATTAATCAATTGGAGAATGACTTGAATATTTATAAATTTGACTCAGTTCTCTGTATATTTGACAAATTAGGCCTTTATCAGAGATATGTATTGTGTCCCCCTCTAGTTTTCTGTTTACCTTATAATTTTAGTTGCATTGGCTTTGTTATTGCAAAAGACTTTTAATGTTATGCTATCAAAATCATCTGTTTTATATTTTGTAATGTTCTCTATATCTTCTTTGGTCCTGAATTCTTCCCTTATCTATAAATCTGCCAGACAAACTATTCCATGCTCTCTTAATTTGCTTATGGCATCACCCTTTGCATATAAATCATGTACACATTTGGACCAAGACTTGTTATAAGGTATGAGATGTTCATCTGTATTTAATTCCTGCCATACTATTTTCTGGTTTACCTAAGAGATTTTGTCAAATGAGTTTTTGTTCCAAAAGTCTGAATATTTGGGTCTATCATATACTAGATTACTATATACTCATTTACTATAAAGTAGTGTGTACTGAATCTAGTCCACTGATCCATACCTCTGTTTCTTAGCCAATACTATACTGTTTTGACAATTACTGCTTTATAATATAATTTAATATCTGGTATGACTACATACTTTCTTTTGCATGCTTTTTCTTTGATTGATAATATCCCTGAATCTTTGTTCTTTTAAATGAATTTTGTTATTATTTTTTCTAGCTCTTAAAAATATTTTTGGTAGTTTGATTGGTATGATACTAAATAAATAGATTAATTTAGGTAGAATTTTCCTTTTTTATTATATTAGCCTGGCCTACCCAAGCATAATTAATATTTTTCCAATTGTTTAGATCTAACTTTATTTGTATAAAAAAGTGTTTTATATTTGTGTTCATATAGTTCCTGAGTTTGTTCTGGCAGGTAGACTCCCAAGTATTTCATATTGTCTACAGTTACTTTAAATGGAACTTCTCTTTCTATGTTTTGCTGCTGGAATTTGTTGGCAATATATAGAAATGCTGATGTTTTATGTGAGTTTATTTTGTATCCTGAAACTTTGCTGAAGTTAATAATTTCAAATAGTATTTTAGTTGATTCTCTAGGATTCTCTGAGTATAACATCATGTCATGGGCAAAGAGTGATAATTTTGTTTTCTCATTGCCCCTTCTAATTCCTTTTTATTCTCTTATTGCAATAGCTAATACTTCTACAACAGTATTTAAATAATAGAGGTGATAATGGGCATCCTTGCTTCACCCCCCTGATTGCATTGGGAAAGCTTCTAGATTATCTCCGTTATGGATAATGTTTGCTAATGATTTTAGATAAATGTTATTTATCACTTAAAGGTAAGCTCCATTTATTCCTATGTTCCATAGTGTTTTAAACGAAAATGGGTGCTATATTTTTGTCAAAAGTTTTTCTCAGTGTCTATTGAGATAATTCTATGATTTCTGTTAATTTTGTTATTTAATATGGTCAATTATGCTGATAATTTTCCAAATATTGAACCAGCCCTGCATTCCTAGTGTAAATCTCAATTACTTATCACTTATGATCTTTGTAATATATTATATATGTATACATATATGTGTGTGTATATATGATATATATGATATGTATATTAAACTACATCAATATTTATTAGAGGAATTGGTTTATAATTTTTTTTCTCTGTTTTGGCTCTTCCTGAATTGGATGTTGCCACCATGTTTGTGCTGTGAAAGAAAAGGAATTTAGTAGGACTCCTTTGTCTTTTTTCCCAAATAATTTATATAATGTGGGAATTAATTGTCCTTTAAATGTTTGATAGTATTCACTTGTGAATCTATCTTGTCCTGAAAATTTTTCTTAGGAAGTTCGTTATGGTTTGTTTGGTTTCTTTTTTTTCTAATATTGGGATATTTAAGTGATTTATATCCTTTTCTTTAATCTGGGTAATTTATATTTTTATATTTATCCATTTCATTTAAATTGTCAGATTTATTGGAATATAATTAATTAAACTAGCTCATAACAATTGTCTTAATTTCCTCCTCATTAGTGGAAAGTTTACCCCTTTCAGTTTTGATACTAGTAATTTGGTTTTCTTCTTTAATTTTTTTTAAAAAATCTAATTAACCATTGGGTTACCTATTTTATTATTTTTTTCATAAAATCAGCTTCTACTTTTATTTATCAGTTCAATGATTTTTTTCTTTTCAATTTTATTAATCTTATCTTTCATTTTCAAGATTTTCAACTTGGTGTTTAATTGGGTATTTTTAATTTGTTATTTTTTTAGCTTAGCTTTTACTTGCATGCCCAGTTCAATGATCTGCTTTTTTTCTGTTATTCATGCCTCTTTTATGTGGGATAATCTCTGGAAGCTTTTATTAGTACTGACAAACAGGCCTAACATGACTTCCCTAGGGTATCCATGAAGATTTTGGAATTCCTACAGCAGAGTATTGACTGTATCTCACTTCCCTCTAGCCTTGTTTCTCTGTCATCCCAATTATGGGCCACCTGTTCACCATTGCTTGACCTTGGAGCTGTAGATCAGGGTCAGGGTCAGGTCATAGGTCAGGGGTTAAAGCTTCCAGAGAGAGAATTGAGCTAAGGCCAGGGAAAAGAAAGTCTTAGTATGTGGTTGATGAGCCAGGATGTTTCTCCTTCAGAAAAGTCAGAAATCAAATGTGTATTGGAATTCTGACTTACTAAAGAGGCTGAGTATCTTTATGACTAGATCATAGAAATGAAAGGGTAGGCTAAGCCTTTAGCTCCAGTTCTAACTTTGAATTATCATTTGGTTTGAAGGAATTTTGTCTCTTTTTTTACTATAATATTTTTTTTGTTATCTGCAGAGTAAATGTAAACCTCTGCCTTCCCTACTTCTTCAATTATACCTGTAATCATAATTTCTATAATTTTTGAAGAATATCATTAAAACCTAACAAGATCTAAAAAAAAAAATTTACCCCCTTCAAACTCCCCTCTCCTTCTTCTAGTGTACTCATTTATGTATGTATGTATATATGTATATCATCCCATCAAAATAACCTTATATTCACATGGTTCATCTATATATACTCCTAATTGCTTTTATACTAATAAAAAAACCCTCTTCTAAAAACCATTGAGTTTTATACACACACACACACACACACACACACACACACACACACACACATATATATATAGTCTTGCCATGTAGAAATATAAGCAGTTTAGTCTTATTGAATTTATGTTTTCTCTTTATTCTTTTTAACCTTTTTATGTTTACCTTCAGTTGTGTATTTGGAGGTCATTTTTTTATTCACCTCTGTTCTTTTAATTAGAAATACTTGAAAATCCTCTATTTCTTCAAATGTCCACTTTTTTCCCTGAAAGAGTATATTCAGTTCACTCCTTTGCCTTCTGGTTTTTCATGTTCAAAGCCCTCTAGTTTCTTAATATGGAAGCTACCAAATCCTGCGTAATCCTGACTGTAGCTCCAGAATATTTGCTCTTTTTTTTTTGACTGCTTGCAACACTCCTTGAATTATGAGATCTGAAATTTGGCTATGATGTTCCTGGGAGTTTTCACTTTGGGGTCTCTTTTAGGTGGTATTTGGTGGATTCTTTCAAATTCTATTTTTGCCCTATGACTCTAATAAATTGTTGTAGTTTTCTTTGATGATTCTTTGAAATATGTTGAATAAGTTTTTTTTTCTTTTAATCATGACTTTTAGGTAGTCCAATAATTCTTTAAGTCAGTTATTTTTTCCAATGAGAAATTTAACATTATCTGCTATTATTATTTACTTTTTTATTTTTTCTAATCATATCCTGATATCTCATAAAGTAAGTAGTTTCTACTTGTTTAATTTCAATTTTTAAGGAATAATTTTCTTCAGTGAGCTTTTTGTACCCCCTTTTCCATTTGGTCAATTCTATTTTTTTAAAGAGTTTTTTCCCTCAGTAAATTTTTGTATATCTTTTCCCATGGTATTGACTTTTTCCATGATTCTCCTGCATTACTGTCATTTCTTTTTACAATTTTTCTCTTACTTCCCTAATTTGCTTTCTAAAATTCTTTTTAAACTTCTTCAGGAATTCTTTTTGGTCCTGAAACCAAATTACTTTTTCCTTTGAGGCTTTAAATGTAGCCATCTTGAAACTATTGCCCTCTTCTAAGTTTGTGACTTGATCCTCCCTATCACCATAGTAAAATAGTGTAGACACACTTGCTTTTGGGTATTTTTTAAAAGCATTTTTTTCTGAATTTTTGTGACTTGTTTTTATGTGAGAGTTGATACTCTCTGATATTGCACTGTCCCTGTGCTTTTTGTGCTTTGACTCTGGGTCTTCCTGTTGGCTTTCACTGGGCTTCAGGGCTTACCTGCTTGCTTTCACTGATTGGTAGGCTTCCCTTCTGACTTATACTGGGGCAAGGGACTCCCTGTTGGCCTTGCCTGGGTGTAGAGTTTAGCTGCTGGCCTACTCCAGGAATCCAGACTTTCTACGGTAGCTTAGTCCTTCTGGTGAATGATCCTGGAGAAGATATCCTATTGGTGCTCTGCCCTAGAGGTGGGGTCCTGCTGTTGGATTACTATGAAAACAGATTCTCTCTACTGGTAGGCTGTAGGGGTGGGGATTCCCTGCTGTCAAAAATTGATTCAAGACCTTGCTGGTGGTTTGTGCTGGAGGAAGGCTAACTGGAGTGGGGATTTGCTGGGATGCACAGACTACTCACTTGCCTATAGGGCTTCTGACTGGCAAAGGATGGGGTCTTGCTGGTGGATTGTCCCAGGTTTGGAGACTTCCTACAGGCCTCCTGCTATGAGGTTGGCTGCTGATACTCTCCTTGGATCTCACTTCCCTCCTACCCCAGTGAGACAGGCATTTCCTGTTGTACTGGTAAGCTGCTTCATTTCTCCCAGATTAATTCTGAGGTGATTTTCTAGTTGTTTGATGGGAAATGTTGTAAGGTTTCAAAGGGTTCCTTCCTCCTTCCATCATTTTGGCACCAAAAGTCCCCCATTTGAGGGTTTTTTTATTTTATGCCAAAGATGATTTGTCATTCCCTTCTCCAACTCATTTTACAGATGAGGAAACTGAAGCAAAAAGGGTTAGGTGACTTGCCTAGGATCACATAGCAAGTGAGGGCTTGAGGCTGGATTTTGCCTCAGAGAGATGAGTCTTTCCAACTTCAGGCTCAGCAATCTATCAAGAAAATTCACTCCCGGGGGTGGAGCCAAGATGGCGGAGTAGGAAGACTCACCTATGCTAGGTCCGAACCCACAGCCCATGGATTTCTTCTAAAAAGAACTCCTAACAAATTCTGGAACAGTGAAAGCCACGCAGCAACACAGCGAAGGAGATTTCTGATCCAGAGAGCCCTGAAAAACCAACCCCAAGGGTCCATTCCACCACGGACAGGAGCAGAGCTCTTCCCTCCCCTTCCGCAGCCACGTGGCACTGAGGGGAGCAAGCAGAGCCAAATAGGCATCAGGAACAGAATCTCCAGCAGCCGCGAAGGTCCCTCCACCCACAGACTCACAGGTCAGTGAGAGAGACTGGCTAAGAGGAGAGTGAGGTGTCTCCGGGATTCGGACCCCATCGGGAGGCAGTGACAGTGGCGGCCAGAGGCTCCCAGAGCAGGCAGGAGCTCAGCAGCAGCTCCATTACAAAAGGTCTCTGCATAAACCCCCTGAGGGAACTGAGTCTGGGAGGTGGCCCTGCCCCCACCTGAGAACCTGATTTAATCTTACCCTGAATAGCAGCCAGGCCAGCCACCAAAAGCCCTGAGGCTGGGGAGCAGCATCTGAATCTCAGACCCCAAGCATTAGCTGGGCACACCTAGGCCAGGGTGGAGAGGGCCCTCAGAAGTCAAGCAACTGGCTGGGAAAATACCCAGAAAAGGGAAAACAACTAAGACCATAGAAGGTTATTTTCTTGAAAAATGATTCCAAACCTTCATCTCTGAAGATGAAGAAGAAAACTGCTTACCGCCAGGTAAAGACATAGGAGTCAAGGCCTCTGTATCCCATACATCTGAAATAGGTGTACCATGGGCTCAGGCCATGGAAGAGCTCAAAAAGGATTTTGAAAATCAAGTTAGACAGGTGGAGGAAAAACTGGGAAAAGAAATGAGAGAGATGCAAGAAAAGCATGAACAACGGGTCAATACCTTGATAAAGGAGACCCCAAAAATTGCTGAAGAAAATAACACCTTGAAAAATAGGCTAACTCAACTGGCAAAAGAGGTTCAAAAAGCCAATGAGGAGAAGAATGCTTTCAAAAGCAGAATTAGCCAAGTGGAAAAAGAGGTGCAAAAGCTCACTGAAGAAAATAGTTCTCTC
>CM053770.1:463967293-463999272 GCA_028658325.1 Potorous gilbertii
GGGACAGGATCAAAAGAGAGAATAGAAACAATGGGGGGCAGGATAGGATGGAGGGAAATATAGTTAGACTTACACAACATGAATATTATGGAAGTCATTTGCAAAACTGCACAGATATGGCCTATATTGAATTGTCTGCCCTCCCAAAGGGAATTAGTGGGGAGGGAGGGATGGGGAGAAGCTGGATCTCAAAGTTTTAGGAACATCTGTTGAATATTGTTCTTGCTACTAGGAAATAAGAAATACAGGCAATGGGAAATAGAAAGTTATCTGGCCCTACAGGACAAAGGAGAAGATGGGGTAAGGGAAGGGAGGGATGAAAGAAGATCGGGCCGATTGGTGATATGTGTAATTAGAATGTTCAGTGTATTGGGGAAGGGGGGGGACAAATGGGGAGAAAATTTTGGAACGCAAAGTCTTGTGAAAATGAATGTAAAAAGTTAAATATATAAATTTATTAAAATAAAAAAGAAATGAAAATTCACTCCCCACTGCAAAAACTCAAGGGAAAAGATGAAGTGAGTTCAGTCTTCCCCTAAGAGTTTAGTTCTTCAACTACATCTGAATGTTGCCTTAAGAAGTGACTATCCCTAGAATGTTGTTGATTTGACTTATCCATAGTTACCAACTAATCATACCTCATAACATGATGAAAATGCTATCCACCTTTAGAGAAAGAACTGATGAAATCTGAATACATTTTGAAGTATTCTTTTAAAACTCTATTCATTATTTTTCTCTCCTTTTGTAATATGATAAATATGAAAATATTTTGTATGATTACACACGTGTAATCTATTTCAAATTAGTTGTCTTCTTAAGAAGGGGCAATGAGAGGGATGGAGAGAGAATTTGGAAGTCAATCTTTTTTTAAAAATGAATGTTAATTTTTTTCTTTACATATAATTAAGAAAAATAAATTAAAGATTAAATCCAGCAAAAATAATCATTCATCTAAGTTGTGGTTCATTCATATTACATCATTTCTTTTAAAAAGCTACTTTACATACTGATTTCCAGGGGCTTAATATGCAACTTTGATCCCAGTCTACCTTAATCCAACTTCTGTCAAAACATTTTTTGAGACAATGATAGTAAAATATAGCAAAAATAATAGACTAACATGAATTAGGACTCTTTGATGTATAAAAGGAACCATTGGACAGTAGAATAGAATAGTAAATGGGTCACTAGACTTGAAGTCAGGAAAACCTTCATTCAGAATCACAGCCTCTTTATATGACTCATTTTTCTTATCTGTAAAATGGGAGTTGAACTTGATGAAACTCAGAGAAAAAAATGATTTGATATGCATTTAGGGGCCACCAATTCTTTATCTGGATATGAATAGCATTTTCTTTCCTCAGTCCTTTGAAATTGTCTTGGATAATTCTGTTGCTGAGAAGAGCTGTCATTCATAGTTGATCATCACACAGTGTTGCTGATACTATGTACAATATTTTCTTGATTCTGTTCATTTTATTTTATATCAGTTCATACAAGTCTTTCCAGGTTTTTCTGAAACCTGCCTGTTCATTTCTTATTATACAATAGTATTCCTTTGCATTTATATACCAGTTTGTTCAGCCATTCCCATTTGATGGGCATCCCCTTAATTTCCAATTCTTTGCCATCACGAAAAGGGCTGCTATAAATATATTTGAACATCTAGGCTTTTTTCCCTTTTTTATGATTTTCTTGGTTTGCAGACCTAGTAATGATATTGCTGGAAGAAGGATATGTATAGATTGGTTGTCCTTTGGGGACAGTTTGAAATCACTCTCCAGAATGGTTGGATCAATCCTCAGCTCCAACAACAGTGTCCCAGTTTTCCCACATTCTCTCCAATATTTATCAGTTTTCTTTTTTGTCATATTAGCCAATCTAATAGGCATGAGATGATATCTCAGAGCCACTTAAATTTACATTTCATTGATAAAAATTGATTTAGAATACTTCTTCATATTCCTAGAGATAGCTTTGATTTCTTCATCTGAAAACTGTTTATATCTTTTAACCATTTATCAATGGTTTATAAATTTGACTCAGTTCTCTATATAGTTGAGAAATGATGCCTTTATCAGAGATACCTACTGGAAGGAGTGTTACCCAGATTTAGCAGCAAGCCCCCTGACATATCCCAGGAGAGTCTGCTAGCACAGTTTCTTAGATCTGCTATTTTAAAGGGAGAGAACCTTTTGAGGGGTCAACATCTTTCTTTAGTCACATATACCAACAGAGAAAATAAAAGCAGAGAAACAAAGACCAACAGACAGGGCTTCTAACTGTCTGACCACAAGAAATACATACATCAGAGATTAATGGATAGATCCAACTGTCTGGTCATTATAAATATACATAAACACCACAGAGAGAAGAACCAACAGGTGGCTTTTCAAAGTGAGGGGAGAAGTCTTTAATGGCCACCCAGAGTCTCATCTTGCACATGAACCTTCTTCCAAAGAGTAAACCCCCAAAGCAAAACCTCACCTCATACACACACACACACACACACACACACACACACGTATATATGTGCGTATATATGCATATGTATATATAAATATATGTGTATGTATATATATACATATATATGTGTATGTATGTATGTGTGTGTGTGTAGATATATATATATATATATATATATATATATATATATATATATATATATATATATATATAGTCAGAGAGCATCACAACCCAATGCCTCATTAAAAATTAACAAAAGCTTCCCTTAATAAGTCCAGGTAAGGCCTATTAATGGACAGGGAAGATCTTTAATTCCCACTAACATAAATCTCATTAATAATACACCAGATTTCTTGGTTGAATGTGGTTTTGTTCGTGGAAAAGCTTTTAAATTTCATATAACCAAAATTATCTATTCTACATTTTGTAATGCTCTTTATCTCTTGTTTGGTCATGAATTCTTCCAGTTTTATAGAACTGACAGATAGACCATTCCTTGCTTTTCTAATTTGCTTATGATTCCATCCCTTATATCTAAATCAGGAACCCATTTTGACCTTATCTTGGTACATACACAATGTGAGATGATGGTCTATACCTAATTTGTGTCCCATTGTTTTCCGTTTTTACCAGAAGCTTTTGGCAAATATTGAGTTCTTGTTTGAAAAGTTCGGGTCTTTGGGTTTATCAAACAGTAGGTTGTCCACTCTGCTATCTACCTCCATTTCATGGGAAAGGTTATCACATTCACATTCACACTTATGATTGCAAACTGTGTATTTCTTTCCAATCTATTCTTCCTCCTCTTTGTTCTCTCTCCTTTCACCCTTTCCCTCCTCACTAGTGCTTTATTTCTAACAACTCCCATGATTTTCCCTCTATTTTTTCAATCCCCACCCATCCCCTTTACTTAATATCCTTCAGTAATACTTACTGTTGGATAAGATCAATTTCTTCATTCAAGAAAAGGGCATATTATTACCTCTTTGAGCCAATACAGATGACAATAAGGGTTCAAGTGATGCTTATCATTCACCCTCCCATCTTCCTCATATTACTTCTCCCTTTCTGCTGCACTGATTCTATTTTTCTTTCTCATCCCTTAAGCTATTTTGTCATTTCCTAAAATTTGTCTTACATCTATATTCTCTGTGTATGTATATTCCTTCTAGCAGTATTATTAGTGATAACATTTTTAAAAATTACACATACCATCTTCCCATAAAGACTTTATTCTCTATTGAATCTCAAATGTTTTCTTTTCCCTTTTTGCCTGTTTTTGCTTCTCCTGGGTTTTGATATTAGAGATCAAATTTTTGTTTTAGTTTGGTTTAGTTTCCTGGTCTTCTTATAAAAGATTAAAATTCTTCTGTTTCATTGAAGAACCATTTTTTCCCTTGTTGTGTTATGCTTGCTTTTGCTAGAAGAGTGTTCTTGGTTGCAGTTCTAGTTCCTTTGCTTATGGAATATTGCTCTCTATGACATTGATCCTTTAATATTGTAACCCTGATTGTTGCTCCCTGATTTTTGAATTGTTTCTTTCTGGTCAATTGTAATATTTTTTACTTCACCTGATAGTTCTGAAATTTGGCTATAATGTTTCTTGGAATTTTTATTTTAGGATCTCTTTCCTGAGGTGACTGGAGATTCAAGTGCCTATTTGCCCTCCTGGTTCCAGGCCATCAGAGTAGTTTTCCTTGATAATTTCTTGGAAATTGTTGTCCAGATCCTTCTTTTGCTTATGGCTTTGAAGTAGTCCAATGATTCTGAAAATGTTTTCTCCTGGATCTATTTTCCAGGTCAGTTGTTTTTTTTTTTTTCCCCAAGAGCTATTTTACATTTTCTTCCATTTTTTTTTATTCTTTTAATTTGTTTGACTTATTCTTGATGTCTCAGAGTCTTTGACTTCCATTTGCCCAGTTCTATCTTTTAAAATGTTGTTTACTTCAAACAGCTTTTCTACCTTTTCTTTTTGGCCAATTGTACTTTTTAAGGAGTTGCTTTCTTCAGTGGAATTTTGTGTCTTCTTTTTCATTTGGCCAATTCTATTTTTAAATAGTTTTCTACTGACAATTTTTCATAATTCTCTTTCATTACTCTCATTTCCCTTCCCAGTTTTTCTTATACTTCTCTTATATGATTTTTAAGCTCCTTTTTGACTTCTTCCATGAGTTCTTCCTAGGCTTGTGACCACATACTATTTTTCTTTGAGGATTTGCCCACAAATGTTTTGACATTGTTGCCCTCTTCTGAGGTTGTGGCTTGATCTTTCCTCTCACAGTAATAAGTTTATATAGTCAGATTATTTTGTTGTTGGGTTTTTGTGTGTGGGGGTGTGGAGTTTGTTTTTGCCCATTTTTTGAACTTTTATTCCTTTAAGTTAAATTTGAACTCTGCTCCAAAAGTAGAAGGGGCACTTTCTAAGTCTTCTTGTATCAGCAGGTCCTTTTTTACTTGGTGCTGCACTGATGTTACTGTAAGACCCACAGGAGCCCCCCCTCCCCAAGTCTAGTGTTGATTTGAGGGGTTGAAGTGGGAGGTGGCTAGCACAGCTAGAAGCTCTGTGGGTCTGTCAGCTTACCTGGTGCTTAATTGGAGTCTGAGTGGTGATGTTTGGCATGTGATAAAGCCTGGTGGATTTTTCTTCATTTCACTGGGGTTACACTGAATTACATGGTGCTCTAGGCTCTGTAGGATGCATGTTTACTTGAAGCTATGCTGAAGCACATGATGGTTCTTGGAGCTGGAGTCTGCAGGTTCCCCTGGTTTTGCTAAGGCATGTTGGAGATCCTGATTTTGGCATTTGTCTGATCCACCAGGGTTCAGGATCTCCTACTGGTTTAATGAGGTTGGGCTTACTGCTGGCTTGCTGAGATGCTTCCTTTCTTGAAATGTTCTTCCCTTTTACCTGAGAGTAGCACCTATGTGATATTCACAGTGCCTACAGTAGTCACAAATATCCTGGCATAATTGTGGATCGAAAAATACAAGACTCTCTACATGGAAGGTAGAACCAACTTATTTATTCAGACACCAAAAAGCCAAATCTATCATAATTTATACACAATAACAATGTAGAGGGCAATACCATCCCCAAGCCTTCCCTCTGGTAGGCTTCTCACAAACCAGTTCCCTTTAACAAATCACAAGCAGACTCCCTTAAAAAAATCACAAATGAGCTCTGGCTAGCCAGCTTCCTGGTGCCTGTATCCTTCCTAGCTCTGGCTATGACTAAATTGCTCTCAGCTCTTCTCTAGCTCTGCCTCTGCCTGTTCCACCTTTCCTGTTCCATCCATCCAGCAAACTCCTCACACAACAGACTTCATGTGACTCAGGCTTCCATGTAACCCAGGCAGGTCACATGGGCCTATCAATGAATGGGAAATATCTTCCCTTTTAAATTAACATTGCATATGGCACCAAGATCTTTCATATTCAAATCATAGCACAGTTCAGTTTGATGAGGCAACTGGTATCAGCAGACCTTTAAGAGGGAAAACAGAAAATAAGCATATAAAATAACATTTCAGGCAACTGGTATCAACAGAACTTTACAATAATATCAGGGATCACACAAACTAAACATATTAAACAATATCTCAGAGTGAGACTTCAGTACAAGCACCCCATCATTTCCCCCTTGAATGAATGGGGCCCACTTTTTATCTTGGGATAAAAAGTGAAGGTCTCTTTTTCCATAGCTACTTCCTGTTGAGATTGGATGTAGAGCTGTCCCTGCCCCAAAAGATTCCATCCAAGGGGTTGGTTCTTTAGTTGGCATTTAGAGCTTGGTCAATACTAGGTCCAGAGGTGACATTGCAGTTGTGGACAAAGGGTGACCTCTCGCTTAAGCAATCAGGCATCTGTAAGTTGAGGGTACTAAGTCTGCAGAAAACAAACCTGACAAAGTGAACAGACAAAAAGCCAAAAAGAAACAAGGAGACAATAACCAATAGCAAGGTAGATACAGGGTCAGCTATGCTTCTGAATCCTACTATCATAGCCTCTTTCATTGTTGTTTACTGTTTTCTAATTTAAACTTTTGGGGTTCTCATTCAGATGAGAATTAGATGCATGCTTTCCTCAGAGCTGGGGCCTAACCAGTTCCCCATGCTTCCTTCAAGTGTGACCAAGCTGGACACAATGTTTCAAGAGGATCTTTAGGGGTAGTTCTCACCTCGCTGCTCAGGCTAATATCAAGTCTCTTTCCTCAGTATTATTTATATAGTTCATTATTCAGAATGCCATCTATTCTTACATAATCCATCACTGCTATCAATAGAGCAGTAAATAATTCTTTTCTTGTCATTCTACTCTGACTTTCATTTTGCTGGCTATTTATACTTGCTTTCAAGGAAATTTATCTTTTTTCACTGATTTTCCCCATCCAAGATACCAATGATTCCCACATCATTTGGGTAAACTGGCTCAAAATGTCTGTGACCTCCCGCTGAGTAAAATCCTTAATTACCTCCCCAACTAACATTTCTAGTGCCATATTGAATAACAGTGGTGATAATGGACATCCTGGTTTCACCCCTGATCTTATTGGAAATGCATCTAGCTTATCCCCATTACATATAATGCTTGTTGATGGTTTTGGTCTATATTGCTTATTATTTTATGGAAGCCTTCATTTATTCTTATACTTTCAAGTGTTTTCAATAGGAATGGGTGTTGTATTTTATCAAAAGCTTTTTCTGCATCTATTGAGATAAAATCATGTGTTTCTGTTAGTTTTGCTGTTGATATGATCAATAAAGCTGATAGTTTTCCTAATATTGAACCACCCCTGCATTCCTGGTATAAATCTTACCTCATCATAATACATTATTCTCATGAGAAGTTACTGTATTCTTTTTGATAATATCTTATTTAAAATTTTTGCTTCTATATTCATTATAGAAATTGGTCTATAATTTTCTTTCTCTGTTTTGACCCTTCATGGTTTAGGTATCAGAGCCATATTTGTATCATAAAAAGAATTTAGTAGGACTCATGCATAGGTGCCAATGACAGAGGAAATTTTAACCCAGATCTCTTTACTCCTTGTCAGGAGTGCTAGGGTTCCTGAAACACCTTTGGATCACCAAATTTGGTTGAGAGAAAGCAATTATATAACTTGAAGAAAATATTACAAAATAGATTCCCTTTACAAATACCAGGAGGAAACCTTAAGAAAACTAATAAGAAATTAATCAGAAACAGTGTCTGTTCTGACCAATTTCCCCAAATTGTCTATATAGCATTGGAATTAACTGTTCTTTAAATGTTTCATAGAAATTCCCTTTTAAATCTATCTGACCCTAGAGAATTTTTCCAAAGGAGTTCATTGATCGTTTATTAAATTTCTTTTTCTGAAATGGGATTATTTAAGTATTCCAATTCCTCTTCTCTTAACCTGGGAAATTTATATTTTTAAAAATATTCATCCATCTCACTTAGATTGTCAAATTTATGAGGATACAGTTGGGCAAAGTAATTTCTAATTATTGTTTTAATTACCTTCTTGTTGGAGGTGGATTCACCCTTTTCATTATTGATATTGATTATTTGGTTTTCCTCCTTTTTTTAAAAAATCAAATTGACCAAAGGTTTTTCAATTTTATTGCTTTTTTCATAAAATCAACTCTTAGTTTTGTTTATTAGCTCAATAGTTTTCTTAATTTCAATTTTATTAATCTCTCCTTTGGTTTTCAGTATTTCTAATTTGGTATTTACTTGGAGATTTTCAATTTGTTTTTTTTTCTAGCTTTTTGAGTTGCATGCCCAAGTCATTGATCTCCTCTTTCTCTATTTTATTCATGTAAACATTCAATGATATAAAACTTGCCCTAAGAACTGTTTTTGCAGTATCCCATAAGATTTGGTAGGTTGTCTCATTACTATCATTCTCTTGAATGAAGTTGTTGATTGTTGCTATGATTTGTTGTTTAACACACTCATTCTTTAGGGTTATATTATTTAGTTTGCAAATAATTTTTGGTTTATCTTTCCATGGTCTTTTTATTTATAAATTTTTTATTGCATTATGATCTGAGAAGGATGCATTGACTATATTTGTCTTTCTGCACTGAATTTGGAGGTTTTCATGTCCTAGTACATGGTCAATTTTTCATATGTGCCATGTACCATGACAAACAAGCCTTATTCCTGTCTATCCCCATTCAATTTTCTCCAGAGATCTATCATATCTATCTTATCAGAATTTTATTCACCTCTTCAACTTCTTGTTTTTTGAGGTTAGATTTATCAAGTTCAGAAAGGAGGAAGTTGAGGTCCCACAATAGTATAGCTTTCCTGCCTATTTCTTCCTGTAACTCCCTTAACTTCTCTTCTAAGTATCTGGATACAATACCACTTAGAGCATACATATTTAGTAATAATATTGTTTCATTATCTATGATAGCTTTCAGCAGTATACAGTTTCCTCCTTATTTCTTTTGATTTGATGTTTTTCTTCTTTTGCCTTGTCTGAGATTAGGATTGCCACCTCTGCTTTTTTTATATCAGCTGAAGCACAATATATTCTGCTCCAAATTTTTACCTTTAGCCTATGTCAGATGTGTTTCTTGTAAGCAATATATTGTTGGATTATGGTTTTTAATCCATTCTACTATTTGCCTCTGTTTTATGGGACAATTCATGCCATTCACATTCACAGTTGTGATTACTGTCTGTGGCTTTCCCTCCATCCTCTTCCCCCCACCCTTATTCTCTCTTTCTCCTTCCCCTACACAAAAAAGTTGTAATTTTTTATCACTACCTCTCTCTCAATTTTCCCTCCCTTCTTTCAGCCACCCTTCCATTTACTCCCCTTTTCCCTTATCATTTCTTTCCTCCCTTTTAACTTCCCCTCCCTTTTCTTTCCCCTTTCCCCTCTACTGCCTATAGAGCTAGTTAGATTTCCATACTTAAATGAGTTTGTTGCTCCCTCCTTGATTCTAATCAGAGGAGAGTAAAGTTCAACGGATGCTCATCTCCCTTCCCTCTTTCCCTTTCAGGCAATATATTTCTTTTGCCTCTTCCTGTGATGTAATTTACCTTTTTCTGCCTCTTCCTTTTCACATCTCCCATTACAATTCCTTTTTACCCTTAAATCATATTTTTATCGTCATATTATCTACTTTATACTCACTCCCTCTATCTATGTGTATCCCTTTTATATATCATAGTAAAAATACAGTTCTCAAGATTAACCAGTATCAGTTTTTCCTTATAGAGACATAGTTTGCACAAGATTTTTTTTCCTTTTCTCCCTATTTATACCTCTCTTGATTTTTGTGTTTGAAATTGGATTTTTTACTTACCCTTGGCCTTTTCATCAGGAAGATCTGAAAATCCTTTGTTTCACTGAATGTCTATATCCTTGCCTGAAATATTATGCTCAATTTTGCTGAGTACTTGATCTTTCCTTGGTTGTAGTCCCAGATCCTTTGCCTTATAGAATATCATATTCCTATGCATCTGATCTTTTAATGTAGAAGCTGGATGGTCTTGTGTGATGCGGGCTGCAGCTCCTCAATATTTGAATTATTTCTTTCTGACTGCCTGCAATATTTTCTCCTTTACTTGATAGTTCTGGAATTTAGCAACAATATTCCTTGTTGTTTTCAGTTTGGGATCCCTTTTAAGAGGTGAACAGTGATTTTTTTCAATTTTTGTCCTCTGGATCTAGGACCTCTGGGCAATTTTCCTTGGTGATTTCTTGGAAGATATTTAGGCTCTTTTTTTTCATCATGGCTTTCTGGTAGATCAATTATTCTTAGATTTTCTCTCCTGAATCTATTTTTCATGTCAGTTGTTTATCCAATGGAATATTTTATATGTTTTTTATGTTTTTTTCATTCTTTAGATTCTGTTCGATTGATTGTTGATATGTCATAGAGTCATTTACTTCTACTTGGCAAATTCTAATTTTTAATAGATTGGTTTTTTTAGTTAACTTTTTCATTTCCATTTACCCAATTGTTTCTTTTAAGGAATTATTTTCTCCTGTTAGGTTTTGTACTTCCTTTTCCATTTGTACAATTTTTCTATTTCAGGAGCTGTTCTCTTCAGTGAATTCTTTTTTCATATTTTAAAAATCATTAACCAGTTTTTCTTCTACTTTCTAATTTGACTCTTAACATCCTTCTTGATCTCTTCCAAGAAGGCTCTTTGGGCTTGTGACCTCATATTCCCTTCTGAAATTTCAGTTGGAAGTACAGTCTCCATGCTGACCTCTTTGTCATTTGTGTTTTGATCCTTGTCCCCATGGAAAGAAAGGGCCTTTTCTTTTCTGGTTGGCTCCTTGCTCATCATGATCACCCCTTACCTGGCTTTTAAAATTGATCTCTGCTTCTGGGGCCCAGTGAGCTCTGTCCTACCATTCTCGTGCTTAAAATTTGAGTCTTTGTGTATTGTGGCCCCTGGTTCTTTCAGCTTGAAGCTATAATCCTGCAGTTTACATTATGATGAGCTGGCTGATGTACCAAAGCAGGGGTCAGGTGAAATCTTTCCGTGTTTCCCCCAAGTTACCCTAGAGCTAGCTGCATTAAGTATGGTGGAGGAGTGATCTGGCCCCAGGTAGTCTCTGATGAGCTAGAGCATAGGCAAGCTCAGTGGTTCATGAAACCCATGTATGCTAGTGTCTTCCTGATTCTCCTGGCTGTGCTAAGGCATGCCTGGGGTCCTGTTGTCGGTGATTGCAGGCTCCACTCCCCTGGGGTTCAGGATATCTTCTCAATTCACTGAGGTGGGGTTGTCTCAGATAACTCTGGTCTTCTACTGGTCCCCTTCAGCCATAGCAAGAGAGACCCCCCTTTGCAATTTTCCTAGCTTCCCCAGCTAAGAGACTGCTTACTTTTTTGACTGATCCCACTGTTCCAGATTTTTCCTGGGGAAATATTCTCTGGATTTTTCAAGACCAACAAGGGTAGAGGGATTTCATTTACTTATCAATCTGCCATCTTGACCCCTGGAAATTCAAGCAGATGACTTACAGACATTTAATCTGTGGGCTGATAATCTCAGGAGAGGCTGCTACAGCGACCTGGGGTTCTACAGTTCTTTCTCACTCATTTCCACTGGACTCCTGTCCTGAGTTTCTGCGAAAATGCTACGTCAGACTGCTTGGGGTTTCCTGCTTGACTTTGCTTTTACGGGGTCCACACTAGTATATACACTATACACTGTGTGCTCCGCATTCCTGCAGCCCTATGCAACAGATTCTTCTTGCTGACCTTTTAGGCTGTTCTGAGCTGGAAATCTGCAACACTCTGACTCCTATTGTATTCTGCCACTTTAAAATTTTTTCAGATTTTCTTTTTAGAGGTATCTGAAGGAATTTATCTTAGAGCTTCAGTGAGAACTTGTTCTCACTCCACCATCTTCAAAACTTTTTGGGATATCCATTTCTTCCTGTAAAGCCTTTCTACCTCCAAATAGACATCTGTTATTTCATGATCTCATCCATATTGCCATTTGTAGTGTCAATGTGATATTCACATTGCCTACAGTAGCCACTAATATGCCAGCACAATTTTGAATCTTGAAATACAATGAACTCTCCACATAAGACAAAACCAAAACATTTATTCAGACACCGGAAAGTCAAATCCATCATAACCTATATACAATAACATTGCAGAGGGCAACACCATCCCCAAGCCTTCCCCCTTCTAGGCTTCCCACAAACCAGTTCCATTAGACAAATCACAAGCAGGTTCTCTTAAAGAAAATAACAAATAAGCTCTTCCACTCATGCCAGCCAGCTGTCTCCTTGCCGGCATCCTACCTAGCTCTTACTGCTGTCATAACTAAATTCCTCTCAGCTCTGTTTCAGCTCTGCCTCTTCCTGTTCCACCCTTCCTATTCCACCTGCCCAGCAAATTCTTCCCACTACAGGCTCCATGTGACTCAGACTTCCATGTGACCCAGGAAGATCACATGGGCCTGACAATGAATGGGAAAGATCTTTCTATTTAAATTACCATTACAGTGAGATGGACCTTTCTTGCTGATTCTCTAAGTCTGCTAGGCTAAAAGACTGCTCTGTTCCATCTTTCTGCTGATTCTAAAGTCCCAGGATTTTTTTCTGGGTCATTATTTTATGGTTGTTTTGAAGTGAATATGTTAGAGATACAGTGATTTACTGCTCATGCTGCCATCTTCACTCTTGCAAGTAGAATGTTAATCTTCATTGTTAAGATTTTCTCTAATACTTTCTTAAATCTAGACAATAAAAATGATAAATCAAGCCTTATTTGTAGCATATGCCAATATCAGAGATATATATGTTTGCACTGAAAATTTAACAATTGACTTTCCCCATGCAAATTCAAGGTGACTCCAGCACAACCCTGTGTGCAACCCATTTTCCCCTGTTTTACAGATATTTCTATTTTACAGAAATAACACAGATTCATATTAAGTGATTGATAAAGCCCCTTTTAAAAGAAATTATGCTAAAAGTAAGAAAGAAAAAGGGAATGAGTGAGTAGTAATTTTATCAGGACCATTATTTATACTGCCTTCTTGCCTCCTGGAAGTCCTCATCATTTCTTATAACACTGGACTATTCCATCCCAATCATATACCACAACTTGTTCAGCCATTGCATTTGTATAAAGAGTTCACATAACAGTGCTGATAAGGGCATAGATCTTTAGGTATTCTTATCTGTGGTCATTATTAGATCTTTATGGCATTACTTCTGCTTCTTAAGAAATCAAAACAGAAGTTAGAATGGCCAAATCAGGGAGTAAATCAGAAATTATAATATTGCTGTTAAAACACTATATCACACACTTCCACACTTTTCCACCCTTTTCAGCACAAAAATTTGAGCACTTCAAATGTTTTATTTAAATATATTTGATCAGTTCAGCAGCGAAGAAGAAAAATTCATTTTGAAACTTAATGCTTATTTCCATGTAGAAAACACTCCATTTTTAAAATTGAAAGAATAGGTTCAGGAACTAGGGCATACAAAGGCAGAAAAATTAGAACTGTTTTTAAGGAGTGATTTATTTAGCATTAGCTCACAACAATTTTGAAAAGGTCAGAAGTATGTCAATTCTCCATGTAGGTTTTCATGTGAGTGTCAAGGATATCAAACACTGAGTGCTTTATGGATCATCTCACTTCAAAAAATAACTCAAAAGTACTGGGCTGTAAATTGCTGACATGGAGATGTCAAACCCCACCAAAAAAATCCCTATATGGTAAATCTTAAAAACTGCCAATCCCATCAAAAGCCCAATATCTGCCCTAAATTATAGAATCTGACTCTTATTTTCACTGGGCACTCGAGTTCTAAGAATTAGCCCATCATACTCTTACTAATGGGATGTGATCTTTGCTGCTGATTGCTGTCTCATCTCAGGATCTTTTAAAAAAGATAAGTGACGGTTAAAAATTTTGAGACTCCTTAATTTATGGCCATTTACATTTTGAAAGACCATAATAGTTTTCAGATTGCTAAGACCTTCTACATGTCCCCTTCCCTATCACTATCCCCTCATAACAGCTATATCCTTTTGGAATTATTAGGGCCTGATAGCTATACATAAAGTTGAAATAATGGGGTTTGGCATCTGAGAACTCCTTAATTCTCCTTCATCAATATTCCTGTAATAATCGAAAATGTCAGGGTAAAATGATGGCAAGCTACAGACATCTATCACTTATAATCATAAAGATGTGGATATGATCACGACAGAATGTGAGCTGTTTACAGAGTCAGAAGAAAGAGAAGAGAATGATCTTCAAAATTCAGTAAAACATAGTGATATTTATATTGACTGAATATAACTTTTTTTTAAAATTAACATCTATACAAAGAGAAGTTTTCAAAATTAAATAGTATTAAACTTCCAAAATATGTTTTATTTAAATTTCAAAACAGTTAATACAGAGAAAAAATTTTAAAAAATGTATGTTCATTCATTAACATAAATATTACTCTTAAAATACCACCATGTACACAGGGATATGTACTCTGGTTACTAAAATACAGTTCAGTAGCCATAAGTTGTTGCTAGTGAGATCTGAGGTTTGTCATTTAACCTTTCTAGTCCTCAGTTCTCTCATCTATAAAATGATTGTATTAGTTTAGATGAATTTCAAAGTATATTCTGGTCCTAAATTTTTTTTCGTAACTGCTGGCACTCTTCAGAATAACCAATCCCAATTCTATGTAGAATAGAGGTAAACCTTAGGCCAGGAAATAGGAAATTAACATTTGTTCCAAAATTCCAAATTATGAATACATAACTACAAAAAAAACAACTACTACTGCTGCTGCTGCTACTACTACTACTACTACTACTAATAGTATTGCTACCAGTATCAATAAGAAGATGAAGGCTAAATAGAATCAACAAAAGAAAGATATACCTACAAATAAGTTAGTACCTAAAGGAATCAGATACCAAGCATAAAAAAAATGAAGATGTTTATGACAGAATACGTTAAGAGACCTAATGGCATCCTGGAATCAAAACTTAATATTTAATATAATTGAAAGTATTTAACCTCTGGGGTTAGACTATGAAATGGCTGATCCAAAGGTGGACACAAAAGGCATTGCTTGATTGATGTACACATGACCTTAGCCAATAAAATAGTACTGAACTAATAGCTAAAATAACTATATCATGTGGAGTTTTTTTGTTTGTCTTTGGTGTATGCCTGTATGTGTGTGTGTGTGTGTGTGTGTGTGTGTGTGTGACCATATGTATGTTTGTATATGTAAACTGAAGATTTTTTAGTAAGCAATCAGGAAATCAGAATTAGGACATCACCACTAGAAAAGTTCCAGTACTTATAGATACTTGTAGCAAAACTACTTCTAGATCCTGGATTTAGTGATCAATGTAGGTTACTCAAGGTAATGGTAAAAACTGTGCCACTACTCCAGGACAATTTAAAAGCTACCAAATATGTATAAAAAAAGGACCTGATAATTAAAAAATATTCATCAGAATCATGTTATCTTATATAGATTAACAAACAAGTCTTTGTACTACAAATATAACTTAAAATATGCTGGAAAAAATATTCAATGTATTTTCCAAGAACATGATAAATTTTTTTTATGGAAATAATTTTTAAACAAGCGAATATTATTTTATGCCAATAGTAAAAAATTTAGGACCCCTCAAAAAAACCTTTATTTTTGTGGAATATATTTATCAATATTTTTTATATCAAAAGTAAAATTATATCAAAAATATAAAATATTATAAAAATAATTATGACTTCACAGACTCCTCAAAGGGTTGTAGGAAGTCCCAGGGACCCCAAGATCAGACTTTGACAGCAGCTGAGCTAATGTAATTGAAATAGATTTACTTCCAAATATGGCCTACAGAAGGTCTAACATTCAAGAATGGAATCAATGGCCTTCCATTGATAATTTCCACATAAATTCTATTTAAAAATGTGACAAGGAAATAAAGAACACAATGTCAAATTAACACGGGTTTGTTTATAGTTACAACAATTTAAGATTCAATTTCGGGAACTGGTCTTCCCACTAGAAATTACATGCTGGTGATCCTTAAGGATCTTTGTCTTAGTGATTGGCATATGTTATGCAAGTATATTGAAAAAAAAAATATGTAATACATTATGCTAGTTTTAAACCACACAATTTTTTGTTGATGTTGTCCTTTGTATTCAAAAAGAACCAAAATGAATCACTATGTCAAGGTCAATATACACTGTGTCAGACTGTAGCTAATTAGACCAATATGAGCTCAGAAGCCTCTACTGCAGATCAGACAGAAATAACCCATATGGACATTTGGGATTGAGATGTCTCTAAATTTGCAAACACAAATTTAGCACCTTTTGAATGTCTACCATAGCATTTTCTAGTAGTTAAAATTAATTATCAGAAACTTACTGTCTTTCATAATCTTACAGATGTCAAATCTCCATACTATACGTAAAGATCTCAAAATATCTTTCAGAACTCAACAAATAAATTGTACTGGAACCAGGCCATTAGAACTCACAGAACTAATGCCTACAATTATACAACTATAAAACTGGTCCATAAAAATTTAAGAACAACATATTTAGTAGATGCCATTAAACAAAATACTAGCAATCTCTTACGACTTGGAATAAAAATAATCACAATTAATGGACCTAAAAGAGGAGATACTATCATCTGGGAACAGTATAAATACATTTTATCCCTGTTTTCTTATGTATTTGAGTTGTATGGAAGATTCTTTCACTGAGGCAATAGAAGATGACCTTTCATTCTATACTTTTGTTCAACTGCATGTCCCAGAAACATTTCAACTCAATTTGTGTAAGACTTCACTCATTTTCTTCCTATAAACTCTCCCCTCTTCCAGACTTTCCTAATTCTGAACAGGTTTAATCCATCTCAACCTATCTGATGCATTTAACAGGGCTGGTCACTCTCTCCTCCTGTGTGCTTTTATTCTTTCTGGGTTTTAGTGATTCTAATCTCTTCTAGCCTGTCTCCCAACTGTATAACCACTCCTTACAAGTCATGAAGCAAACTGTTCTTCCAAATCACATACCTATCAATGTGTGACCCCAAGGTTCATCCAAGATGTTTTCATGGGTGATCTCTAGTTTTCCTGATCTATATTTTGCTACTGGAACCAGATGGCTCCAGAGGTGAAAGTGAGACTGGTGGTGACCTTGCACAGCCCTCCCTCACTTAAATCTGATTCATTTGCAAGTCATGACATCATCTTCCTGACTTCATGGTCCTCTTCAAACATGAAAGACAGACAGAAGCTCACTGTGTTGGTCATCTCATCAGCTCCCATGGAATTAGCTATATCCCTAGACATAGGACTTTAAGATACTTATACCCAGACCCAGTCCCTCTTTTTATCTTCACTTAGGCATTACAAATTTCCTATTCAACACTTCAAAATGGATTTGATTTCAAATTCAACACATCTCAAACATTGTCTATACTTATTATCTTTCCCCTACTCTTTACTACTTTCAAAGTTTCCTACATTCATTGAAGGTACCACCATATCTCCAGCCTTCCAGATACCTTAAATATCAGCATTATTTTGAACTTTTTGGTTTGTTTCACTCTTTATAACCAATTAGTTGTTAAATTTGTCTACCATCACAAAATCTGTTACATCTGACCCCTTCTTTTCTTTAATAGGTCAACCACTTTAGTTCAGGACTTTATCATATATCCCTCAGACTAATTGGTTTCCTTTCCACTAGTCTTCTTTCTCCATTTTTAGCACTGGCTATCTCCTATTCCCAGAATTCACTTCCTTCTTAGCTCTACCTCATAGAGTCCTCTCCCTTTAACTTAACGTTCAGGTACTATCTCTGTGAAGACTGGAGATTCCACCAACTGCTAGTGGCCTCCTCAAAATACCTTGAATTCTTTAAATTACTCTTCCTTCACTAGCCACCAAGTTCTGGCAACAATGCCCAATTTCCTCCCTAATCCGGACCTCCTTTTCTGTTTGTCAGGGAAAATTCAAAGAACAGAAACTTGCTCTGGATGATAATCTAACATGGTCGAACTTTTTGTTGTAATACATTTTACTCAGAGAATAGATGGACAGAGCTAACTGGAGCAAAAGGGCAGCTTGTGTGGCATAGCAGTAAACTAGAGGGAATGGGCCCAGCATCTCACTGCCAGTGAAGTCATCCAGGAGGCCTTTGTTCTCTTGCCATTCTTGACTCCATGGTTAATTAGGTTAAATCTTCATTATTCCTTTTTTCTCCATTCCATTGCTTTATCCTTTTAAATATCTTGCCTTACTAGACTTTTTAACATCAGTGCCTTTTGCTCCTAATCATGTGCTGCTGAAGAAAACTCCGAAAGTCACTAAATGATAGTGAATGTGTTCACTACAAACTTTTGTTGCATAATCTTAACTGGGCCATCACTACAACAATGTAATCCTCACTAATTGAATCACTATTCTTCTCACCACAGTGGTTTCCCAAACCTTTTCGTTCCTTTCATAATCCTTTAGTGCCCTACTCTCATGTTCTCAGTTGAAAATTATTGAAAAAAAATTGAGACCATTGTCAAAGAGTTCCCTCTTTATTCATCAGCTCACATCACTATATGATCACTATCACAATGAACTTCTGTCATTAAGTTTTCTTTCATCCATGTTTCATGTAAAAGGTGACCCTTCTGCTTGTCAAGGCAAAACTCTCTCTAGGTGCACAAATAATCTAATTCCATCCCATCTTCTGAAACAGATTGTCATCAATTGGTAATCAATTCCTTATCCATCAGGGCTCTATCCTGGGCCTCTTCTTTCCCTTTCTATAAAATTTCACTTGGTTATGTAATCAGCTTCTATGGTTTCAATTATCATATTTATATAAATGATATACATTTATGAGGTACATTAGCCTCATTGCTCTTCCTTGAACAACATGCAATATCTCCTGGCTTCATACACTTTCACTTATTGTCCTTCATGCTTATAAATCTTTCCCCTCTCATCCTTGCTTCCCTACCAATTTCCCTCAAATTAGCTTAAATCCCATATTCTACAAAACACCCTTCCAAGTCCTCCCTAATCTTTGTACCTTCCTTTTGAGGCTCCCCTCAATTTATTTTCTATGACTCATGTGTATGTAGTTCTTTACATATTGTCTCCATTAACCAATAAGCTTGAGAGCAGGAACCCTTTCTCTTTACTTTTGTTACTATCGTCTGCACCTAACATAGGGACTGACACATAGTAGGCACTTAATGCTAATTAAGTCCTGCCTTCCTGACAGATCAGACAGATATTGAAATGTTGCATGTCCTGAAGTTAGAAGAAATGAGACAGCCTTGAGTCTCAGTCCCCAAGGTAACCATCAACAAATGGAAAGGAGTCAGGCAGTGAGGAATATAAGGGAAAAAAAATTACCAAAGATCAAGAAAGACAAAGACCTTAAGCATAAATCAAAGTACCTTAAACATTTTGTGTATTTGTCCACTTAAGTTTATGCTGTATGTGTATGTATGCATATAGGTAACATATATGTATAGTCTTTGAATATTCTGTGTATACATGTGTACAATGCATAACCAGTGCATGCATAAAGTATCTACATGCAAATGTATATTATGTTTTTGTATATATAACACATCTTTTGTATACATGCTACATGCATACACATTTGTATGTGTGTGTATTTCCATTTTTCATCTGATGCCTTGCCAGATTTCAGCTCCACAGAATAAGATGCCATTTCCAGGACAAGCATATCACTTTTAACTGGTAACTCCAGCCTTGACAGATCCCATAATCCCTCAGTCTCCTCTTCCTTCTGTTTGGAGGGCAGAAGAATGAGTACCAAAACATCCACTGTGCTTTACCTTACAAAGTATCCAGAAATCAAACCCATCAAATCACACCGTCTCCATTGACTCCCCTGCCTAGATTCAACTGCCTGGAGTAAGATACCCTTGCTCTGGGTATTCCCTTGTGTTGCATGCCTATCCCAATGTCTCCTTTTGCATGCTAATTCCCCCTGTAGTGAACTTCAGAAAAACCCTAGATAATAAGAGGAATAGCACTCTCGCTGCTTTATATCCATATTCTTTCCATTTTTTTCATCATCATGAATATGTAATTTAAGATTTTTCAACTGGAATCTGGTCTTTCTGGCTAATGACTCCCTAAGCAGTTTTCTCTCCCAGATCTAGTGACTGATTTCAAAGGAGCTGTCAGAATTCTGTTTTAATATTTAACCCTTCCTTCAGACTCTAGTTTGCTCTATTTAGATTGACAGAAAAGTTGTTGATCCTATATCAACTACTGGGAGGTTATTCTATTATACCTTGTTATGACATTTCAGGACTTTGTTGCAGCACTGTTCTTGTTTCAGTTCCTGCTCTTTTGGTTTTGATGGATGAATGTCATTGATGAAAGAGTACAATTATTGTTCTCAGAAGGGAAATATTGTATCTGTGTGATTTATTTTGCATGGGCTTTAAGGATTCATTTTCCCTAATATGTTTTTGAGAAAAAAAGAAAAGAAAGAAGTTTAGACAAGAATGACATGATAGATTTTTATAAAATATAAGATCATTAGATTTATCAGTAGGAATATTGATAGGTGACAGACGGTCAGATTTTTCAACTTGAGGGGTCATGCTTCAGTTTTTGTTTTAGTCTAAGTTTTACAATAGCCATGATGATGATGATGATGATGATGATGATGATGGTGATGATGATGACAACAAAAGCACATTCAAATATTGGTAATGATGTTTTATTCACATTGAGATTTTTAGCACTCATCTAGAGCACTATACCTTTTCATGTTTTAAAAGATAGTGGAATACCGTGTTATAAGAAATGATAACCTTGACTTCCAGGAGCCAACATTGTGGAGCTTGAAGTCAAACAAAGGATGGCTAGGAGGAAGAGATGAGGAGGAAGAGTGGGTAGGTATAGGGGGTAGCCAGGGAAAATGTTTAGAGTGAAGAAATAGAGTACCAAGAAATAGAGTGTCACTGTCACCAGCAGAGTATGAAGTGGATTGGAGTATAGGGTAAAACGATTGGAAAAGGAGGAAAGGCTGTGAAGAACTTTAAAAGTAAGACAGAGAATCTGATATTTGATCCTGGAGGTCACAGGAAGCCACTGGAGTTTACTGAATAAGGAGTGATATGGTCAAACCTGAATTTAAGGAAGAGGAATAGCATAGGAAAACAGCGTAACAGTTTTCATTGATCTGGTAAGCCTTTTCAGAACTTTTCTTAAGGATTAAATTCTAGCTGTATCAGACCCTTTGTTAAGAATCACATTGCAGATATTAGGAAAGTGAGCTCATTCATTGTTAACAGTGTAACTTGGGAAGTTCTTAAACAGCGGCTGTGTCTACCCAAAAAAATGGTTGGAAAATCAATTAGCCTGTCCTTTTATCTTACATCAAATGACCACACATGACTGAATCTTCTCATTGAATGTGCATCATACAAACAGAAACTGTGTTAGAAAGTTCTGGTATGAGTACCCTGCTGATGAAGTCTACTTGCATCACATCTATGCTATTAATGATTTACCAAACCAGCATTTTGCTAGGTAGTAACAAGACACATCTCCCTATTGATATGACCCATCCCTTTTTTGTCATAATGCCAGATGCTGTGTTAGGTGTCACATTCTGTAAGGGCAGCTTGGTGGGGATCTGAAAATACAATATGGAAGCAGATGTCAAATATACTATGGAAATTCTACTCACTATAATGCAAACCTTCTGAAAAGCCTTAGAATTAGGCTCCCTGTGATTCTTAATGTTCAAGAAAGGGAAAAATACTACCTACATTTCCTATTCAATTTTATTTTGAAAGTTTTCAGACTGAAAAAAAAATACCCTCTATGAAGGCTCCTTGCTTTTAGTTCAGAATTCTGGAAGGGAATCCTGTGTCAAAATTGCTAAAGTCTGAAAATATAGGTATTCTATTTTGGAAATATTAGGGAACCCCTGCACATTATTGAGGTTATCGAGACTCTTGAGCACCAATTAATTCTTCGACATAGATCCTTTTCCTGCCTAGTGAATACCATAAATCATTTTTTCAAAATAATGTTTTAAATGCATTAAAAACATAAGATTAGAACAGAAACAAACTATGATGAAATATAATTATCAATATTTAATTATCTTAAATTAATTATTTATTTTTTGTTTTCAGCATTCATTTTCACAAGATTTTGAGTTCCAAATTTTCCCTCCATCACTCCTCTCCCCCCACCCCAAGATGGCATGTATTCTGATTATCCCTTCCTCCATTCTGCCCTCCCTTCTGTCACCCCCGAATACCCTTTTCCCTTACCTTCTTGCAGGGCAAGATAGATTTCTATACCCCATTGCCTGTAAATCTTATTTCCCGGTTGAATGTAGAAACAATTTTTAATATTTGTTTTTAAAACTTTGAGTTCCAAATTGTCTCCCTTCTTTTCTCTCCACCTACACTCATTGAGAAGGCAAGCAATTCAATATAGGTTATACATGTCTAGTTATTCCATAATAGTCATATTGTGAAAGACTTTATTCCCTCCATCCTATCCCGGTCCCCCCACTAATTCTATTTTCTCCTTTGACCCTGTTCCTTTTCAAGTGTTTGCTTCTGAATATCCCCTTTCCCAATCTACCCTCCCTTCTATTATTCTCCTCCCCTCTTATCTTCTTCCCCCTTACTTTCCTCTAAGGTAAGATAACCAATTGTATGTGTATGTTATTCCCTCCTTAAGCCAAATCGGATGACAGTAAGACTCATTCATTTCCTCTCATCTCCTCCTTCTTCTCCTTCATTGTGAAACCTTTTTCTTGACTCTTTTCTGTTAGATGATTTACCCCCATTCTATCTCTCCCTTCCTCCTTCTTCCAATATATTTATCTTTTAACCATTAATTTTGTTTTTTGATATCATCCTTTCATATTCAACTCACCCTCTGCCCTCTGTCTATCTATCTATCTATCTGTCCATCTGTCTATTTGTTCATCTATCTCTAAGTATATATATATATATATATATACACACACACACACACACACACACACACACACACGTATACATACATATGCAAAAACACATCAATACATACATATAGATAGATATAGATATAAAAATATAGATATAGCCTACAACTACCGTAGTATTGAGAAAAGGGTCATGAGTAACAAATATCATCTTTCTATGTAGCAATATAAAAAGTTCAACTTTCAAAAGTGCCTTATGATTACTCTTTCCTGTTTAGCTTTTCTTTCTTCTCTTGTTCCTTATATGTGAAAGTCAAATTTTCTATTCAACTCTGGTCTTTTCATCAAGAATGCTTCAAAGTCTCATATTTCATTGAATATCCATTTTTCCCCTGAAGTTTTTCTGGGTAGGTGATTCTTGATTTGAATTCTACTTCCTCTGACCTCTGGAATATCATATTTCAGGCCCTTTGAACCCTTAATGTAGAAACTCCCAGATCTTGTGTTATCTTGATTGTATTTCCACAATACTCAAATTGTTTCTTTCTGCCTGCTTGCAATATTTTCTCCTTGACTTTGTAAGTTGGCTACAGTTTTGGAGATATCTTTCAAGAGGTGATTGATGTATTCTTTCCATTTCTATTTTGCCCTCTGGTTCTAGAATATCAGGGTGATTTGCTTGAGAATTTCTTGAAAGATGATGTCTAGGTTTTTTTTTTTAATTATGGCTTTCAGGTAGTCCAACATTTTTATATTATTTCTCCTGGATCTATTTTCCAGGTCAGTGGTTTTTCCAATGAAATATTTCACATTGTCTTCTATTTTTCATTCTTTTGTTTTTGTTTTATAAGGCCTTGATTCTCATAAAGTCATTAGCTTCCATTTGCTCCATTCTAATTTTGAAGGAAGTATTTTCTTCAATGAGCTTTTGGACCTCCTTTTCCATTTGGGCAATTTTTCTTTCTAAAACATTTTTCTCCTCATTGACTTTTTGGAGCTCTTTTGCCGCTTGGGTTAGTCTATTTTTAAGGTGTTATTTTCTTCAGTAATTTTGGATCTCCTTCCGTAAGTTGTTGACTCAATTTTCATGATTTTTTGGCATCACTCTCATTTCTCTTCCCAACTTTTCCTCTGCTTCACATGACCTGTAACCAATTCCTATTTTTCTTGGAGGCTCTTGATGTAGGAGCTTTGAATTTGTTATGATCATCTATGTCAAATGCAGGAGATAGATCAAGAAGGGTAAGGATTAGCAAATGATCATCAAGAAGTAAGAGTAATCTATAAATATTTGTCACCTAAAAACAAAACATATTAATAAAACTTTAAAATCAAAAGATTAATGATTGACAGAATAGGGAATATGATCAGTACTCTATTACATTCTTATATCACAAATTATTCATCTATTTTTTAAAATGATGACCATCCCCTTATTATTCATTCTTTGTACCCACCAAAATATATGTTAGAAACATATTTGTGCATAAAAAATTTTTTGGTCTTATTTTGATTTCTTTTCACTTTTGGCCTAACAACATATGCAGTGTATAGCAACTATTGTTGTATCATTTTAGAATCTGTCTTCTAATCATCTAGTATAAATTGGTCTCTCAAATAAAAAACTATAACTGTCAAATCTGATGGTCCTTTGCTAATCGTTATCCTTCTTGACCTATGTCCTACATTTGACATTGATGATCACTCTCACTTCCAAGATGATCTCTCCTTTCTGAGTTTTTATGACCCTACTTTTTCTGATTTTCTTTCCATCGGTCTGACTGTTTCTAGTCTGTCTTCTTCTTTGGGGGTTTGTCATCCATCTCACAACTCCCAATCTAGATTTTCCTTTAAGAAATGAGGAAATAAATAATTTTTCAAAAAAGACATGGAAAAATATGCAAGCTAATGCAGACTGAAATATGTAGAAGAACAATTTGTTCTATAAACTCAATATTATAAAGTAAATAACTTGAAGACCTTCATAAACTAATGAATGAAACTGGCAAAATCAGGACAATGATTTATACTATAAAACATTATAAAAATAGAAAAAGATATGTTTGTTTTTATTTAAGGTAATTGAGGGAATTTGTTTGGTTATAAAATAATTTTTTTTTCTTTTCACAAAGCAATATTGGAAGGAAAGGAAATAAATAAATTTGTCCACTTGAAAAATAGAGATGTGAACAGACTGCTACAAATAGAAAATGTTAATGCATTTTAAGATGAGATCACTGTATTATTGGTTTTACTTAATTTATTTATACTTTGTTACAAAATACCTCCCATTAAGTGAGAGTAATCTACAAATATTTGTCTCTTTAAAACAAAACATTTTAATAAAATTTTAGAAATGAAATGATTCATGGGTGACAAGAGCAGGGGTTATGAACAGTATTTTATAGAAAATTATCTAAAAAATAAAAAGTTGTGTGTGTGTGTTTAAGAATACATGAGATAGGTACATTTGAAGGTAGAATGGAAAAAGTCATTATAGAGGAATTAGGTTCAGGTAAAAATCAGGAAGATTGAAGGGAATGAAATCAAAGGTACATACAACAGGTATTGAATTTGGAAAATAGAAGTTCTTTCTCACTGTCAGAGACTAGGGGAAAGGAGGAGAGGGTAGAATGTAATGTTAAATACTTTTTGACATGAAGAGAAAGGGAGACTAGGGAGTTCATTTGAAATTATTAGAATATTCTGCATAAAGTGTGAAATGAGGTCTTCAGTTGAAAGAGCATTAAGGGTTTTGTAAGAAGCTTCAGAATTGCAGTGAAGATTAAAATAGGTTCATTGGAAAGTGATATAGGGAACTAATTTGCCATCACAGAGGAAAAGAAATGCCTCATTGTAGTGAGGAACTTGATGAAATTAGAGTATCACTTTATAATTTGTGTAATCAGCCAGGTTATGTGATTTCCTCCTTTTCCTTTCAGCAACAAGCAAATACGAGTGGGTAAGGCAGATAGTAGGAATACTAATTGGATTGATGTTCTCAAAGGATAAATATGAATAGGTCAAAGGCTTATGGAATTTGAAAGTAGAAGATATGGAGTTGAATTTTTTAAGTATAGGATAAATATTGAAGAAGTACAGGTCTAAAGTCAAAGTAGATGCAATGGCCTGATAGAATATTAAGGGGTTAGTAGTTCCTAATAAGGAAAAATAATGGGTTTCCAAGGGATAGGAAGAGATTAAATGATATGAGGTTTTGTTTTGATAGAGAAATGTCAGAATTTCTCATGAAGAATTTTGAACACATGAATGATAGTAGACCCTATATTTTACCACCATTATTTTCTTTGAAGTGATGAGAAGGAATAAATCATGGAACTTAAGAAGGTAGAGGAATTGGGAGGTTATGGAGTTTGACACATCATCGGTATAGACACTGAATAAGGGCAATGGATAGAATACCAGAATTGGAGCCTTGAAGACCCCCAAGTTCAAATCAAGACTCACTTTTTCATGCCCCTGTAATGACAGAGTCAGTACACAATCAGGATAAAAGGCTTGTACATTCCTTAGATTAAATAGATGATTTTTTTCAAGCAGACTTTCAAAGTACATACTCTGTAGAATTGCATGCTTTCTCTCATTTGCTAGTTTGGGATGACCTCCAAGGCCAGGACCTTGATAATTAAGGCATCCCACCAGTCACTGAATTCTTATAAAATGAGAATAAAAACTATTACTAATGAAATTTGTTTGTGAGCCATTTCACCAGCTCAATTTTTCTTCATGACTTAAGAAATTTTTTTTTAAAGAAAGAAAAATAAACTACCTAGAAGATCATTTTATGTAATACTGGATTTTTTTCCCCAAGGACAAGAATCAATAAAGTCATTTTACAGGATGACACTTTTTTTACTTACAGAAGAGCCCTGAGGCATGCAGTACTTATATATTAGTTCAAATTTTCATAGTAATTCATAGAAATGAAAATATATTGTTATATAATTTGAATCCTCTCTTATGATCTATTATGCACATGATAGGGTTTTGTTTTCTTTTTAACCTTGTATTTAAATTGCAATATTTAGGTTTATGTTATGTTTTTGTTTCTTTTCTCTATTATGTATTTGTATTCTAGCATTTGAGTCTAAAATAAAACTAAAATAAAATTCTAAAAAAGCAGTCTCTGTCCTTAAATAACTTAAATTCTTTTGAGTAGAAACAAGATACATGCCAAAAAGCACCCAATAAATATATACATGGAAAACCAAGGTAACTATTTTCCAGTTATTCACCTTCTCTTATGCTTTGACATAAGACACTTGAGAAATGCAGCTCTGTACCCACAGAGAAAGGAGAACCATGGATGTCTTACTTTTAGTGGCTTACTTAAATAATGGACACTGAATTACTATGAAAATTTGAACTAATATATAAGTAATGCATGCCTCAGGGCTCTTCTGTAAATAAAAAAAGTGTCATCCTGTAAAATGACTTTATTGATTCTTGTCCTTGGGGGAAAAAAAATCCAGTATTACATAAAATGATCTTCTAGGTAGTTTATTTTTCTTTCTTTAAAAAAAATTCTTAATTAAATCATGAAGAAAAATTGAGCTGGTGAAATGGCTCATAAACAAATTTCATTAGTAATAGTTTTTGTTCTCATTTTATAAGAATTCAGTGACTGTGGTGGGATGCCTTAATTATCAAGGTCCTGGCCTTGGAGGTCATCCCAAACTAGCAAATGAGAGAAAACATTCTCTCATTTCTACAGAGTATGTACTTTGGAAGTCTGCTTGAAAAAAATCATCTATTTAATCTAAGGAATGTACAAGTCTTTTATCCTGATTGTGTACTGACTCTGTCATTACAGGGGCATGAAAAAGTGAGAGGTGAGGACGCTAAAATCATGAGAGTGGCAAAACCATACATATAGAGACTTGCTTCCCATTCCATCATTGTCTCATAGTACTTGTTTTGATGTCATCACTACCAAATTCTATTCTATAGCGTCAGCAATCAGGTCATTCTGTTCATGTTTCCTTTCTATAATTAGAAAAGTTCTGTTTTTGCCTTTTGTTTGTTTTAATACAACTTAGACTTGTGCAAAATGAGCTATCTAAATTGACTTTCTTGTGGAAACACAGATATAAGCACTATTCTATTCCATTTGCTTTTTGTAAGATGGGAGACAAAAGGAACAAGTTGATGGATCTGATGAATTCTACATTTAAAATTATGTCAAATATAAATACCTCAGGATCCATTATGAGTATTATCACTTAGAATATATCATATAGTTTTTTTCTAATTAAAGCCAGGAAAAAAACAAACACTGGAACACCTATCTAACATGAACAAGTCATTTCCCATTATTTTTTTTTAAATTGCTCCACAGCAATTTTGAAGAGTTTTTTTAGTATCTAGTTAGTCTAGTTTCAGAAGTTGTACTTCATAAGAACACTTTGATGTCACAATAGATTTATGGAACTTATTGTATCACTATAGGCCACCACCTTATCTTCATTTTCTTCTGTATCTTAGGGAACAGATTTTTTTTGACACAAGCCTCAGTGAGGTAAATCATTTCTATTTAAGAGGTGATAAAACAAGCCAAATAAGTCATGACATATACACTCCCTTATCTTCAAAGAATATCATTCACAAAATGAATATCAAGGGTTTTGAAGAGACAGGAAAGAAACTAGTACAAATCCTCCAGCATCGAGTTGGGGGTATGTGTGTGTATAAAACAGACCATTTTTATTGGGCATGTACATAGAAAGAAGTCCCTTGTGGAAAATTACTAGTTTTCTACATTTCCTTGATTCCACACACAAAAAAGAGTGACTTTGTACTTTCGTATTCTATTCTCATGTCATTCGAGAGATATTTATGAGAGGCACTTAGGAAGAGTGGAAAGAGTTAGGAGGTATAGAACCTATGTTCAAATTCTGTCCTTGTTACTTATTATTTGTTTGGTCCTGAATTGGCAGATAACTTCATGTCTTGATGTTGGTGCCATCATTTGTAAAAGGAGGGCAATATATATTAGGGGGCCTTTAAGATACTTTTGTAGTTTCAAATCTATGATCCTTCGGTAAGCAATTTACTATCTTTTCTCTTCCTTTTCCCATATGTAAAAGAGAGACTTAGATCACATGATCTCTAAGTTTTCTTATGGCTCTGAATTCTTGATGTATGTAACAATATGATGTATCTCTATATCAGAGATGTCATAAATACAACAAGTACATGGAATAATACATTTTCCTAGGGCCATTCATTAATAGCTTAAACCTAATTATTCAAGAATAATTCTATTCTATAGCATAAGACACTTGAGAAATGCAGCATTCAAGAATAACAAAAATTGACTTTCATGTAGTTCATCTTAGATGACAAGTCTATAATTTTTTTCCTTTCCAAAGTCATTGTAAAAAGATATTGATAATAACTTATAATCGCTCCTGAGGTCCAACAGTTAAAGTTTATTGTACCATTATCACATTTGTAACTTTGCACCTTTTTAAATAATATAATTTCTTCTGAGCTGGAACATTGTAACCTGTCCTTCCTGACAAATATGCTACTTAGTTCTGAACATATGTATGATGTTATTATATTTATTTCTAGGGAAGCCTATCCTTTAATGATAAGATTTAAGCTCCTTTTCTCATACAGAACTTTCTAATTCATATCACTGTCATGAGTCTCTTCCTTCTTCAATCCAAATTCCATACAACTCCTAAAGTGATTTCCCTAAAGCATAGGTACTACCATGTCACTCACCTATTTTATAAATTTGAATGACTCCAAGATCAAAATTTTTTCATCCTTTTTAATATTTGTTATTATATAAGTTTTATAATTTATAAAAGTATTATAACAGTATAAATATATGATATGTATTATATCATGGTATGTATATACATATATATGAATACATATACTTAAAATGTTTCAGTGATATGTGATTGTGAATAAAAATGTATTTGGTGAGCACTGGCATAGATGAATGAGAGCTGGCCTCGGAGTTAGGAAGATCTTGGTTCTTGTTCCTTCTGACATATATTTGTTTAACTATGGGCAAGTGACTTCATTGTTCACATTGCCCCAGGCAATTCTAAGATTTTAAATTGCAGAGAATTTGATTATCTGAATTGGTAGAAAGAAGTTTATTCTCAAAGTGTTCTTTATAGCACTGAAATTACAGTTATAACTTTAAAAAAAAGCGTGATTTTTCTCTAACATCATGCTTTTTTTCCAAAAAATGCAGTAGACCATGGGTAATATCATAGAACTTAGAACAGAAGGAACCTTAAAGATCAAATGGTTGAAAATTCCCACTTCAGAGGTCGTATGTTGAAGTCTAGAGAGGAAGACTGGTTTGTGTTATGCCTTGCAGGTAATAGAAAACAGCTTGTATTCAAAACCTATGGGCCCGATGATTAATACTTGTGTCTTGATATACAGTGAAAATAACAAAACATTTCCTCTTTAGAATCTGATATATAGCATAATGAACCCACTTAAATATATGTCAAAGTCCCCTGAAACCATGATCTTTCACTAGGAGACTATCTTCACTCACAGTAAATTATGTATTGACTATCACACTACCCAAATGATTTAGGTAATATTTGTAATATTTATAAAGTATTACATTACATACAATATTTGTAATATTTGTAAAGTATTACATTACATACAGGATTTGGCTACCTTCAGCACATGCCTTCTTTCCATTACAATTGTACTTGGAGTCTATTTCCTCTCAACCCAGGTCAAAGTTCCATTTTGCTCCATTGGTCATTTATCCCTCACTTTTTTGAAAAATCTTCAAGGCCCTTCAGTTTTCTTGTAAATGTAGAGTTGTTTCAGTTCAACTCTGAGTTCTATTAATTAAATATTGTCATATGGAAGATAAAGACTCAGACTTGCGAATGTAAAGCATTGTATATACATTATCTTTTTTGTACCTCACTGCAACCCTGGGAGATGATAATCCTCATTTTATAGATGGGGAAACTGATGCTGACAAAGTTAAATTCCTTGCCCAGGATCACATAGCTACTGAGAATTTTGAGGCAGAATTTGAACTCAGGTCTTTCTGAGTTCAAATATAAAATGTTGGAAATTGCTGAATGCCTAGCAAATAACTCTAAGTAGCCTAAAGACAGAAACTTTAACATGAATGCAAAGGGTATAACATTGCTCTAAAGCATAATTTTCTTTAAAAATACCATAGAAAGTGACTCTATGTTTTATTGAGGTTATATAAGAAGCTACTGTAAAGTGGGCTACAGGTGCCACAGGTAAACTTGTTTTTAAAATTTTAATGGGCTGGGATGGAGCCAAGATGGTGGAGTAGAAAGACTCACATTTGCTAGCTCCGAACCCACAGCCCATGGATTCCCTCTAAAAAGAACTCCTGACAAATTCTGGAACAGTGGAAGCTGCACAGAAACACAGTGAAGGAGATTTCCATTGCAGAGAGCCCTGAAACACCGACCACAAAGGTACCCCAGATAGGAGTGGAGTCCTGCCTGGCCGAGCGCTCCCCTCCCCCGCCCAGGCCATGCGGGACTGAGAGGAGCAAGCAGAGCCCAGCAGGCTTCAGGGACCTGATTCTCCCGAGGCTGCGAAGGTCCCTCCACCCACACATGCACAGGTCAGTGAGAGAGACGGGCTGAGAGGGGAGCGGGGGATCTCCGGGACTCGGACCCCCTTGGGAGGTGGGGCGGCCGCGGCAGAGGCGGAGGCAGCTCGGCCAGAGACTCCTGGGGAGGCTCCATTTTATGAGATCTCTGCATAAACCCCCTGAGGGAACTGAGCCTGAGAGGCGGCCCTGCCCCCACCTGAGAACCAGCAGATAAGCTCCCATTGAAGAGCAGTCAGGCCTGCCGCCAAAAGCCCTGAGGCTGGGGAGCAGCATTTGAATCTCAGACCACAAGCACTAGCGGGCAGATCTAGGCCAGGAGGTGGAGAGGACTCTCAGAAACCAAGTAACTGGCTGGGAAAATGCCCAGAAAAGGGAAAAAAGCTAAGACCATAGATGGTTATTTTCTTGAGAAGATCAT
>CM053770.1:463999772-464030919 GCA_028658325.1 Potorous gilbertii
TCTTTCAGATATTTGGGATACAGAGGCTTCAACTCCCATGTCTTTACCTGATGGTAAGCAGACCTCCTCGTCGTCAAATGGAGGAATGATCTTCTCAAGGAAATAACCATCTATTGTCTTAGTTTTTTTCCCTTTTCTGGGCATTTTCCCAGCCAGTTACTTGATTTCTGAGAGTCCTCTCCACCCCCTGACCTAGATCCGCAGTTAGTGCTTGGGGTCTGAGATTCAAATGCTGCTCCCCAGCCTCAGGGCTTTTGGCGGCAGGCTTGACTGCTCTTCAAAGGGGGCTTATCTGCTGGTTCTCAGGTGGGGGCAGGGCCGCCCCCCAGGCCCAGCTCCCTCAGGAGGTTTATACAGAGATCCTCTGTAGTGGATCTGGGGTGGAGCTCCAGCCCACCCTGGGAGTCCGTACCTGAGCTGCCTCTGCTTCTGGCCGAGCTGCCTCATCCTCTGCCGTGGCGGCCGCTTCCTAGGGGTCCGAGTCCCAGAGATCCCCTGCTCCCCTCTCAGCCCGTCTCTCTCACTGACCTGTGTGTCTGTGGGTGGAGGGTCCTTCACCGTGTTGCTGCGCGGCTTCCACTGTTCCAGAATTTGTCAGGAGTTCTTTTTACAGGAAATCTATGGGTTGTGGGTTCGGACCTAGCATAGGTGAGTCTTTCTACTCTGCCATCTTGGCTCCGCCAGGAGTGGTCTACTTTAATCAAGCATATGTTTCATTCACTTAGTTCAGGGGGATAAGTCCACACCCTGAACTTCAGTGAAAATACAAACAAAAATTACAAACAGAAAGACCAACAGACAGGGCTGCCAACTCTGAACATAGATAATACAGACCATGTTACCAGAGAGTGACGTACCAACATCTGGGTTTTCAAAGCTGGGGGGTTCTTTAGCGACTACCCAGAGTTTCATCTGGCACTGAAACTTCTTTCCAAAAAATAAGCCCCAAAATAAAATCTCACCTTAGAGTATATATACATTTTTCAGAGCTGGAAGACTTGACTCTCATAACCCAGTACCTCATTAGAAATTAACAAAAGGTATCTGAAGCTTCTTAATGGATGGGGAAGATCTTTAACTCTTGCCCCCACCCACCATTAACCTTATATTAATGTTGCAGTCACGTATTTCAAGAGGCTCTGAGAGGGCAGGGTGAAGGTGGAACATGAGTGGCTGCTACATATCCAGGTAGAGAGATAGAAAGAGCCGGTTTAAAGAATGAATTAATTGAAATGAGAAAAAGAGGTTAATATCTATGAAAAGTCTTACCTTTCTAAACATTTTTATATTGGTGTTATCAAGGTATCCTCAGAGAAAATTAACTTAAAATATTATATTATATAGTAGTGATTTGAATAGAATTCCTGAATTCAGGCTTTTAATGATAAGCCTCCTAATCTTTCTTTAAAGCTCTTCTTGAGGGATGTTGCCATGTAAATTTCACCTTTTTTCTCTAATTGAATGGAGCAGTAACAGCAGTTTCTTATGTGCAGCCCTATATACATTGTGTGTATGAGAGGGATCTGTGTTTTCTTCAAATAGAGTAGTAAAATCAAGAGAAGATGACTCCTTCCCCTGGATCCCCAAACCCTGTAAGACATTGAGCAGAAATATCCTAGTGAATTGTAGGAGTCATTGTATAGTGTGCCTAATTTATTCTATAGATTAGCCACTCTATTTCTTAGCCAGTACTAGATTGATTTGATGATTAACACTTTGTAGTATAGTTTGAAATCTGGAATTGCTAAGCTGGTTTTTTTTGATATTTTTTTCTTTCATTGATTTCCTTGATATCCTTGAACTTTTGTTTTTCTAGATGAATTTAGTTATTAATTTTTTTCTAGCTTCATAAAGTAATTTTTGGTAGTTGTTATGGCATTGAATAAGTAGGCAGAATTTTCATTTTTATTATATTGGCTTGGCCTACCAATAAGTAATTAATATTTCTCCAACTGTTTAAATCTGACTTTATTCATATGAAAAATGTTTTGTAATTTTGTTCATACCATTCCTGGATTTGTCTTGGCAGACAGACTTCCAAATATCTTATATCATCTGCAGTTTATTTTAAATGGAAGTAATTCTCTTTTATGAAAGGCACATCGACATAGGATGACACCTCAAAGGGATGCTGGTGCTATATGAAAGTTTTTAAGAATTAGATTGGCCACATTAGTAGATAACACGGAGATTGCCGATGGATGCAGGGAGTTTGGACATTAGGAAGAGGAATGGAATGAATGAAGTGTTAAGATACTGTCATGTTCTGCCAGAGTCTTCTCTTCTTCAGGATAAACATCCTCAGTTCCTTCAATTGATGCTCACAGAGCTTAGAGTAAAGATATTTCGGCATGCTAATTACTCTCCCCTGGACTCTCTACTTTATCAATGTCTTTCAAAAAATGATGCAGAGAAGTGAAAGGATTATAGATATTGTCTGAACATGGCAGGAATATGAGGTTTCCCGCACAAGACCTAATGCTTTTCTTAATATAACCTATGATCTCATTGGTTTGCTTGGCTGCTCTGACACATTATTGATTCACATTGAACTTGCAAGATAATAAAATTCCCAATTTTTTTTCCAGAAAGAAAAATATATATGCCTTGACATGAAAAATGTGATGCTTTTTTTTCTAGGTTTAGGAGGGGGAAAATTTAAGAACGCTACTTCCCCTCATTTTTTGTTCTGAGAGTAGATTGAAGGTATATGCAATGTGATATTAACACATGACAATAAAATTTGTATACTTAATTAACTAAAATTGGGATTACAGGTATAATTAAAATATAGTGATCACATACGGAAGGGTACATGGTTAATAGCCATGTGCTAGAAAATATATAAATGTTAATGTCAAATGAGGTGACTTTGTCTACAAAATGAATTGTTAAACCTTGACAAAAGGAGAGCTCTGACTAAAACCCTTATATAGGACATTTTTTTAGCTGAGTGACACTGGGCAAGACCCTTAAACTTTCTGGACCTCAGTTTCCTCATTTATAGTATCAGAGATTTGGACTCTATAACCATTGGTATTTGGGCCTTGATTAAAGAAGATCTGAGTTCAAATTTCAATTGCTGAATGACCCTGGGCAAGTCAGTTAACATTGACTTGCCTCCGTTTCCTTACATATAAAATTTGTGTAATAATCACACCTATTTCCCAGAGTTACATCAAGTGAAATGACATTTGTAAACCTTTTATCACAGTGCCTGAGACATAGTAGGTACTTAGTAAATTATCATTTTTTCTTTTCTTCCTTCCTTAATTCTTCATCTACAATTCTGTGGTCCTAGTTTGCTGATTTCTCATAGTCAAGAATCCCTTTTCTATTCCTAGAATTTTGTATTAATTAGAGCCCATTAATAGTTATTGAAAGTAATTGAGGGTAGAGAGACTCTCTATCTGAAGTCGTAAACCCCATTTTTAACCAATTCCTTCAGGGGTATTGTGAATTTTGTTCCATTACTAGATTAGTTTGATCATAAAGAAAGTATCAAGTGAAGTAGCTGGCTTTTAAGCATTTGATCCCGTTAGAATCCTGGGTCTGTGGCTAGGTGGATGATGTTCAGTTAAGTATGAATACGTATACTCATGACAATTCAATGTAGATATGTTGTGAATTACATAGCCCTCTTTTAAAGCCTAAACCAAACCACATAACAGACAGTTCACTTATTCAAGATTAGGGCAATTTTTTGTGAATGTTAATTCAGGGAAACTCCTTGTTGTCTGCAACTTTTGAATGCTGTTTTATGAATGATTTTTAGGGCTGTGGGATGGGATGGAGAAATAAGTAAGCAGGGAGGACTCAGACCCTAGAGAAGGCTGGGAGAAAAAAATATATTCCCATTTCTAGTTCATGGAGTACACACACTCCACAAACAGAATTAACTTTTCTTTAAAAGAAAATGATTAAGCAACTCTAGCCTTGGGCCATGATAATTTATATTCAGCAATTTATGAGTTTTTTACTGACTTCATTATTTAGTGACAGGAAAATCCATACTTATTATAGGAATCTTTCAGTTCGTACCTATTTCACACATTTAGGAGATAGAGTACCCATCAATAGCGAAGAAGAGGCAAAAAGCACTCTACAGTGGCCATCTGTTCTAAAATGGTGGCCTTCTATATTTCTAAGATTATTCATAATAGGTCATTCTCTGAACATTTGTCCAACAGTTATTCTAGCTTCTGAAAAAGGGAGCAGCAAGTTTATTTGCATATTACAGTCCACAATTTATTTTCTGTTTAGACATTTGAGTTACTAACATGAAGGATTTTTTCATGATTTTTCTCTACTTTATCATCCATTAATATTGACCCAGATTCTCTGGACCCCAATAGTCTCAGTATAGAGACTATTTTTCAAAGGTTTAAGTCAATAGTAAAAATAAATCATTTTTATATGCTAAGGTAGAAAGCATCCTGTTTGAAGACAGAGGACCTGAGCTCAATCCTAGTAATACAATTTCTTTGTTTCATCTTGGAAAAGTCTCCTCATTCATTTCAGCCTCAGTCTATTTGCCAAATAAAAGAGTTGAACAAGATCATCTCAGCAGTGTTGTGCAGCTTTAGAGCTGTGCTGGCAATATATTGCTTTAAGGGTTACAAAATGTTTTCTTAATGTGCAATCACAGAGGTGGGCTAATAAAATATTCATTTTTTAAAAGGGATTATCTAAAGAGGCTGAATGACTTAGATGTGATCACACAGCTAGAGACAGAGCTTGGCTTCAAACCCAGAGTTTCTGACCTCAAACCCATCGTGTTATTCATTAACCTAAACTTCTTATCAAGAAGGTAATCTCTCAAAAATTAAATAGCTGTAAATAAAAGGGACATGAAATCTAATATGGTAAATATCAATTTCAGTCCCAGAAAACAGGTTAAATTGCAAATCACTGTTGGAGATATGGGTGATGTCATCGGTAAGGATTTTAGGCACACTCAATGGACCTGATATACATGAATTTCATATGTGTGTACACACATGTATATATGTATATATGTGTGTATGCATATATATGTAGGCTTACTCATTTTTTTTTACAAGAATGGGATAATTAAAGTCAGTGTATGTGTGTATGTGAGAGAGGAAGTGATATTGGGAAAGACTATGGTGTAAACACAGGATATTGAGATCTTACTTTTTTTAAAGAAAATGTAGCTATATTTACTTTCAAACATGGTTGTTTATTTTTGCTGAATTTTTTTGTTATTGTTTTAATCATGGTCTATGAGTAAGAAGGAGAGGTATTAGTAAGTGAAAGATATAAACAAAAGTTAATAATTATAGTTGTATATCTATGTCAATCTACCTATGTTTTAAGTGTGCATGTGAAAGGAGAAAATAATATAACTATAATTTATATTTAGGAACACAGATTGGTTTTAAACATAAAGTCATGGAATATTGGTAACCAGAATCTGGGGGCTACCTGCTGTCTTTAAAGTAAGAAATGACAATGAGTTTGAGTACATTAAGAGGAGGACAACCAGGATGATGAAGGATCTGCGAATCATATTATTAGTGTTGAAGAAATTGTGGATTTTAAAGCTGGAGAACAGAAGACTTATGCATACATGATACAAAAATAGAGAAAAATAAAATTCAAAAATTAGAAGTTCTGTCATATGGAGAAGGGGTTCATCTGCTTTTACTTAGATCTAAAAAACACTAATGGATGAGATGGTTCATGCTGCCTCTATAAGGGGAAAAATTTACTAATGATTAAATATGTCAGGGAGTAGGATGCATTGCTTCACGAAATAGAGATTGTTTTTAGAAAAGATCTTTTAAGGAAAAGCATGTTTGAAGTGTTGATGATTTAGACAGAAGTTAGACTTTGAGCAGCTAGGTGGTACAGTTGAAAGACTGACAAATCTGGAGTCAGGAAGATTCATCTTCCTGTATTCAAATCTGGCCTCAGATACTTCCTAACTGTGTGACTTTGGGCAAGTCACTTAACCTTGTTTTGGTCCATTTTCTCATCTGTAAAATAAGCCAGGGAAAGAAATGACAAACTACTCCAGTGTCTTTGCCAAGAAAACCCCAAATGGGGTCATGAAGAATCACACATGAAATGAAAGAAAACAACAAAACAAAGAGGTTAGAATCAGTGACCTCTGGGGTCTCTAAGTCTATCATCCAGCAGTTGTATACCAGTGTATAAGATGCACTAATTAAATGAGTATCTTACTTATTAATATCATAATTAAATGAATATCAAACTGATTAAATGAATATCATATTATCTGTATGAGATTCAGCAGCTACAGAAAACTGAAGACTGCAATCAGATTCTAATTTATTGAATTAACAAGAGTATAAAAGCAATTATTAAACTCTTAAACCTACTAAGGATACAAAAAGAGAAACAACCTGTTTCCTCAAAGAGCTTGTATTCTTATTTATGATATTTATTTTGTATTTAATTTTCCTCATTTACATGTAAAAACAATTTTTAACATTTGTTTTTAAAACTTTGTGACCCAAATTCTCTCCCTTTCTCCCTCCCCATTCCTCCTCAATGAGAAGGAAGCAATCCTATACAGGTTACATATGTGTAGTCATATAATACATATCCATAAGTCAGGTTGCAAAAGAAAACATAGATCCAAAAAAATCAAGAATAATAATGAAAGTGAAAACAAGTTGCTTTAATCTCTATTTAGACACCATCAGTTCTTTCTCTGGGGATGGATAGCAATTTTCATTCTAAATCCTCAGAGTTGTCATTGGGCCATTGCATTGCTGAGAATAGCTAAGTCATCCACAGCAGATCGTCTTACAATATTGCTGTTCCTTTGTACTCAGTACATATTACTTTGTATCAAACCTTGTAAATCTTTCCAGGGTTTTTTTTCAAACAATTCTGCTCATCATTTCTTATAAAGCAATGATATTTCATTAGAACTACATACCACAACCTATTCAGCCATTCCCCAACTGATGTGCATCCCCTCAATTTCTAATTCTTTAACCCCAGAAAAGAGCTGCCATATGTGTGTGTGTCTATATATGTGTATACATACATACATATATGTGTATATAGATAGACAGATAGATACATAGATAGAAAGATATATCTCCTTTTTCTTTTTGTTTTTATCTCTTTGGGGATATAGATCTAGTAGTGGTAATGCTAGGTCAAAGGGTAAACATGGTCCTACAGCCCCTTGGGCAAAGTTCCAAATTGTTCTATAGAATGGTTTAATCAATTCACAACTCTGGCAACAGTACATTTATGTATTATTTTTTTCCATATCTCCTCCAACACTTGTAATTTTCTGTCCTATTATCTCATCTAATAGGTATGAGGCAGTGCCTCAGAACTGTTTGAAGTTGTATTTCTCTAATTAATAGTGAGTTAGAAGAGTTTTTCATCTGACTGTAGAGTGCTTTAATTACTTCATCTGAAAACTGATGATATCTTTTGACCATTTATCAATTGGAGAATGGTTCTTCTTTTTATAAATTTGACAGAGTTCTCTATGTGTTTTGGAAATGATGCCTTTATCAGAGAAACTTGCTTCAATTTTTTTTTCACAATTACTATTGCTGACTGTATTTTTCTCCATCCTACTCTCCCTCTCCCAATTAATTCCATCTCTCTTTCCTTTCATCTTGTCCCTCCTCAAATGTGTTTTACTTCTGACTACTCCTTTCCCCTATCTGCACTTCCTTCTATTATCATCCCTTTCCCTTCTCTTATCCTTTTCCCCTTCTATTTTCCTGTAGGGTAAGATAGATTTCTACGCCATATTGCCTGTGTATTTAACTTTTCAGTTACACGTAAAAACAATTTTTAACATTTGTCTTGAAAACTTTGAGTTCCAAACTCTCTACCTTCTTCCTTCTCCACCCACCCTCATTGAGAAGGCAAGGAATTTGATATAGATTATACATGTGTAGTCATGCAAAAAAATACCAAAATAGTCATGTTGTAGAAGACTAACTATATTTCCCTCCATCCTATTTCTTCCATTTAGTTTATTCTCTCCTTTGACCCTCTCTTCAAAAGTGTTTGCTTCTCATTACCCCCTGCCCTTCTATTACCACCCCTCCTTCTCTCCTTCTTCCCTACTTTCCTGTAAGAAAAGAAAGATTACTATCAACATGTATCACAAGGTTACACATGTATACCCTATATAGAATTGTTTACCTTCTCAATAAAGGGGAGGGAGAAGGAGGAAGGGAGGGAATTTGGAACTCAAAATTTGAAAATCAAATGTTGAAAAATGTTTTTACAAGTAACAGAGGAAAAACAAAATACTAAATAACAACAGCCACAAAAAAAACTCTTTCCCTGTACCCATTTAAGTTGGGTTTTTGACATCCAGATCAAGGATGAAGATTTTATTTCTCTGATTGCATGATAGAGCTTTATAGAAGTTAGTATAGAAATTAATAAACTATAGCAAAAAATTACCATACCTTTTGCTGTTTAGTGTAAGGGCAGGTCTTATTTAAGATGTTTAAAGTTACATCAGTAGGATAATCATTAGATTTATTCAGAAGTCACTGGTACAATCTATGGGAACATTGCATATTATTCTCTTATAACATCTGATTAGTTAATGTCTTTATTTTTTCAATTTTATACACATAAAATATTAAGCAGCTGTACCAGAAGAGATTAAATTGCATTTTAGACTTTTTCTTTAAATGGAAGGCATAATTTTACTATTTGGAAATTAAAATACAGTGTATAAAGTAGAGATTAGCAGTTATTATCATAATTTTAAATCCTCAGAGATTATTTCCTCAACTGCTGAGAAATAGCAGTCTTAAGATCTCCTTTATATTGTGAAAATGAAAGATTATCTTTAAATGATTTCCATGCTACCTTGAAATGACTTATGCAGTTGGAAAATGTGCAAAAATATTTAAACTGCAAAAAGATTGGTAAATGACAAATCAAATGTATAAACTTCATTTATTTGTTCAAAAATGTTTCTAAATTCATCAAAGTCATCACATATCACCTGGAGCATTAGATTTTTCAAAAATATTTAGTCATAACTAGAGATAGGATGCATAAAATTTAGCCATTTTAAAGTACAAATGGAGCTGTACCTCTCATATTCCGTCTACTTTAAATAAAGTCCCATCAAAATCTGACTTAGGTATCAGTTATTTCTCATGGGTTGAATCAATATACTGCCCAATTCTTAACATCAAGAGGTCATAATCTCAGAAGGGTGATAGCATGTCTACATATCCTGCCCCTCACAAATACAACCAAACTAGTACATGATAAGTTCTTTTCTAATCACCCATGTTTCCACGACCAATTAAGTTTTGAAGGCAAGATACAAACTCAGGATTCCTTGATTCCAAGTTCAGTGCCTTTTCCAACATTCCATATTATTTTTATTGCTAGTGTAGAAGCCCAGTATAAGGACTTTTAGGGTAGGGAATTAATTTGCCATTTTGAACACTAGTGGAAAAGATCCTCATGTTCAATTTTCAATGGAAAGTGATATTCTTATTTCAACCCTCACCATAAGGTACAATGATTAAGAATAAGAAAATTTGTTCTCGTAACCAGAAACAAACAAAAAAATATATTGTTCAAAATGGTCTGTGGTTCTTTAAACTCTGTCAAGCCCATATTGTCTCTAGGATCAAATAAAAATATGATTACCTAGGATTTGAAGTTTATCACATATGGGCTTCAGATAATCATTGCACATGACTCTCCACAAATGCTATAGTCCATCAAAATGACTACCTTTATGTTTACAAAGTAATATACAACATTCTATTTCCCACCTCCATGTCTTTACATAGTCTGCTTCCTCTTATATGAAATAATTCTTCTATTCTACTATCTTTTAAAATTTCTTCCTTCTTTAAAAATTACTATTATAAATTTAACAGATATGAATACTTTATATGTTAAAATACCTATTTTGCAGATGAGAAAATGCAGACAAATACAGAATGGAAAAGGTATAAAAAAGTTTCACTTTCATATTACCTTTGTCATTCTGTATTTGTCTGCATTTTCTCATGCAAAAGAGTAGGTGTGAAGACCATTCGTTGCCTTCTGTTATCTTTGCACACAGTGCCATTAAGAAGGAAGAAGCATGGTTCCTACATCTTACAAAAATCGTTCTAAGCTCCTTGGCCCTACAAAAGCAGGCAGAAAGTCAAATTTGCACTACAGACTTTAGTTAGCATGCCCCTGACCTGCAGGCAGGGAATACACCCAACCTAGACATGAACAGGACACCAACTTTGTATGGATGCTGAATATTTCTAATATTTCTAAATATTTTCAGTGGCTCTAATGACTCAGACTTTCAATTAATTTTTTCAATAAAGGATAATATCATAGTATGATAGTTCAATAAGTTCATTATCATCACATATAGAAGAATGTCTTCCAAATATAAAGGTGACAACCCATCCATACCCTCTTGTCCCGTGTTCCTCTTATCATGTCACCCTATAATATCAACCTGCTAGGGTCTTCTTACCTCCTCTCCTCATATTTTGTAGATATCAATAGCTGTCCAACAGTTACTCCTTGGTATTGCCACATAGGATATCAAGCCACAAGAATATAAGATGGGTATTGAACGTACAATTTATTTTAAATGAACACACAGTTCAACGTGTCAGCAAGCAAGGAGGATTTAATCATTGTATCTTTCATGTAAGACTCATCCCAGTAATTGGCAAATTGGCTTAATTGACTTAAACCGTGGCTTAAGACTGGAAAATAAGAGGAAAACATTATTTTACTGGCCAGTTATCTACAACCTGAAAATCAAAGAAACCTTTAAAAGAAAAAAATGTGACAATATAATTGGCATAGATTGAGAAATAGATTTTTAACAAATCTCTACATGTTTTCAGTAGAACTTATTACAGAAGGTAAAATATATAATCAGAATGCACAAGGAATAAGTTCCTTTGACTTCTTGGAAACCTTTGATGAAACTTTACATGGAGGGATGATGAATAAGCTAAGAGACACAAGAATTCTGGGCAGCATATGTGAATCACTGAAATAAGCTAAAAATGAAAAAATGTAGAAAACTTTCAAAATGGTTTATGACCAGATTCTTGGGCAAGGGTTAAGTGGAGTTTCATAAAGGTCACTCTCTTGTTCTATTGCTTTTAAGTCATGGAAGTGACAATCTTTATTTCACTCAAAGTTTGGTTGCTAAAAAACAGAAAGAACAATAGGAGTCAGTGTTATTCATGAGGCTACAGTGTTTGATATGATTATCAGAAAACTACAGAAATTATAAATATCAGAAAATAATATTGTTATGAAAATTATTAGAAATTGGCAAATCATTAGAATGTCTAATTTCTTTTGTACACAAAGTTTAAACAAGGCTTTTTTATGAAAAGTAAAGAATCACATTATTTTTTTAAATAGTCAGTCAGGTTGATAACATATGACGTAAATAACTATGAGGGCAGAATGTAGCTACTCCTCCTCCTATTTTATCACCAACACTAGCTCCAGCACCAGTACACCATTCTTCCTCTTCCTCCTCTTCCTCTTCCTATTACTAACCCTACTTCTAATAATAACTTTTGTATAGTGTATATTACATCCTAAGCACTGTGTTAAATACTTTACAAACATTATTTCATTTTATTATTATGTAAATTAGAACGGTCATGATATATTCTCTTACCAGGTACTTTTTACCTTGAAAATCATAAGATTTAATCAAAAAAGTATTTTTCTCTTTATCTCATCTTTTCATAATATCTATTTTATGTAAATTTTACAAAATAGTTATTGGGATAGTAGTACCTGTAAACATATATAAACATATGTTTGTATGTATATACATGCATACACATAAAATAGACATTATGAAAGGATGTGATAAAGATAAAAAGAAATAAATTTGGCTTCAATCTCAATAGGCAGTCAGCTGAGCGGGGAAGTGTGGGAAAGAAGAGGTAGGTTGCCTACTAAACTGAGAGTTTACGGAGACATTGTGCTGACCTCATTGCTATATGCTTGTGAAAGCTGGAGAGTCTACCAGGGCCATGCCAGGAAACTGCTGCTTTTTTTAGTATTGTCTTAGGAAGAATCTAAAAATCATCTAGCAAGAGAAAGTTCTGGACAGTGAGGACCTTTCTCAAAGGGAATTGCCAAGCATTCAAACTCTAATATAGAAAACTAAAGGACTCTGGTACTTAGTTCTAATGCAAACATTCTTTTCCTAAAAGACTATTTTTATGGAGAATTCAAGCAACAAAGATATTCACATTGTGGTCAAAAGAAGCAATACAAGGAAAACTTTGGAATGGATTGCGTGGCATGGGAGACAATAGCAAGGGACCACACAGTATGGTACATCTGTATCAAAAACACTGTTCCCTATGAGTGAAGCAGAATTGCAGTAGTTAAAAACAAAAATGCGAGATATGCAAATTTAGAGAGTACTTCACTCCAAATGTTCATATGGACTATTTGTGTCCAACCTATGGTAGAGCTCCTATTGGTCTGATCAGCCACAGTAGGATACACTGTCCCTTGACTCCAACATAGTGATGTCATTTTGGTCCTCTTCAAGGAGGAGGAAAAGCAACTAACCAAGCAGCTTGTAGGAGGCATGGATAGAAATGATCTGAGGAGTGGCTTGCTTCTTAAGAGAGGAGGAGAGTGTGAGGAAAAACCTGAAGCACTCCCAGAATGCTCATTGCCAGGGAGAGGCAAGCAAGTCCATAGAGCTGAGAGGCTGAGGGCTCTTCTCTTCAGTTTCTCAGAGGAGTAACAGACTAGAACTTTATCTGTACATGCAAATAGTGCTAATCTTGAGATACAGGTCTGATTCAGAACAAAATTGCTTCCCTCTTGGCTAATTTATACATTGACTTAGCCCCTTCTCAAGAAAATCTCATTATAGCAAAGTAATGAACAATTTTTTATCCAAATAAACAGCAAAAAATTGAAAAAAATGGAGATTAGAATATTCCAGAAAATGCAGTATAGTATATTCTCTAGATTATAATGGAATAAGACCTCAGCTCAGCAAGAAAGATGAAAATATACACAGTCTCTAGGGAGGAAAGTTGGAAATCAGGGACATGTTAGAGCCAGCTTCTACCATATGACTGTAAATTGCAGTCTTTTTTTCACTTCTCTTCCAAATGATTGAAATGATTTGTATCTCTCTCTGAAGTTATTGTACCAATTTCATTCAACATAAAAATGGTAACATCATTTCAGTGTTCTCTCCATCAGCTAGGAGTGACAAAAAAATGTCCTATGCTTTACATATTTGCATACCTGTGTATGCATGTATATACATGCACACACATATAAAACAACATGCTCATCTACTCATTTACTCATTACATATGTGTATATATATACATAGGCATGTAATACACACATACATGTTCATAGAAATACATGTGTACCCACAGGCATGATGTATCACACATACACAAGTACATACATCTATGTGTATGGATATATATTTATATGCTTATATACATGCACATAAAAGTATACATTGGTACATGTATGGTATGCATTTGTATTTTCACAGATGAACATACAAACACTTACATTATGAATTCATATCTACACCCACATTTATAGTAGAGTTCTCTTTAGAAATGAAATCATAGGGTTCTAGTCAAAGCATAATTATTCACTTGGAATGTGTCATGTGTGTGCATGTGTGTATGTATATATATATGCATATAAGTATATATCCATACATACAAATATACATATATATATGCACCCATACATGTAGAATGCACATATACATTCAACATACTGCTATAATATTTAGCTATTATCTCCCTCTATTCCTTTTCCAATGTTAATCTAGATATATTATATATGTACATATATTTTTATCATAGCCTTATTTTCCCCAGATTCAGTACTCTTTCTATTACACCTACCTTCTCCTAACATATTATTTTTTACCCTGAACTCAGATTTATCTAGAAGTTGATTCTCTTTTCTTTATTCTGTTGGTGTTAACTACTATAATTTGAACAAATAGTACCACTTTTTTCACAGTTGCTAATTTCTTTCTGTCAACGGACCCATGGGGTGAAAAATTCCTACATGTTTGGAATTCTCTATGCATGCATTTTGATAACCTAGAACTTGCTGTCTGTGAACCAATCCTATTATTTTCTGATTAGGTAGAGAAATGATTCTTTAACAATGTAAAGCTGAGGAAGGCATTCATGGTCGTGAAGAGAATAGTCTACTTAAGTGGCAATTTTCTTCTGTGGTCTCCTCAAGATGACTCTCATTATGGTCTCTCAATCCCCTTGTTCATAGAGTGAAAAACAATTGCTGTAACTTGACTGTCAGTACTGGCAATTTCACTTTATTTTCTGTACTCAGAGTGTGTGTGTCCCAGGAAGTCACATGTGTTTTTCTTCCCTTTTATTGCTTCAGCCAAATCTCTTCTTGATGCCAAGAAGACAATGCTGTCATTTCAGAATGAGTGCAGCACAAATGATTGTATAGGATGCAAAATTTGAGTCATATTATTTAATGCCTAGTGAAGATCAACATCATGCCTATGTGGCCAGTCTCCAATCTTTTTTCTGTATGCACCTTTTAAGAAGTTCTCGTTTGTTTCACCTTTACATGAAGCTTAAAAATTATCTGTGGTTTCTCCATTTATTCTCCCTGTCTTATCCACCAAATTTGTGTTCTGCCTGTAGAAAACTCAGGGCAAATAAAAAATTAAAACATCCATCTCCTATTAAGTTGGACTACAGAGAGCAATTTTTATTAGAGAGGGTTGATTGCAATTTAAGTAATTCTGATAGTAATGGAGACATGTTTAGAATAATCAACAAAATGATATATTGTTCACAAACCAGGTGAACACACACTAAGAAATATACTCAATATTATCTCTTTTTATGGTGCTTTATTTAAAAAAATGGTAGCTTTAGTCTAAATGAAATCAGAGACATCCTGAAGTTTGTTGTGAATGCATTGACTTCATGAGCTAGATAAATGGCTATTTCTCCAATGGTATTGATTAAATATTTACAAGAGCTAAAGCAGAATTATGGCCTTATTTTCATTTGCTTGTATTGATGTCTACCACACTGCTGATTCTAGGAATTCACCTCATGTACATAGGTCCATAGGAATGCTTGGGGTAAATAGAGCCTGCCTGCTGATGCATGACCGTCTGAATGAGGAAGATACAAAATGAGGGAATTTATGGAATCCCTCAATTTTCTCTTGCCTTTTCAAAAACCAACCTTCATTTAAGTGTTCTTGTGCTGGACAATAGAGAAAGGACACTATTCTCTACATTTTATCCTCTCAGTACTTCTCTGCTAATCTCACCTTCTTCTTGAAGCCCCCAATAGCATAGTAACATCTGGGAGGAGAGTATGCATGCCCCTAAATTCCCACATGGGTTTTGCCAACCTACTTTAATGCATTCATATTCACTGTATGTAATATATACTATTTATTCATTTTTGCATGGGTGGAGAAATGTGAAGAGGCAGAAAGGCCCAGGAAGAAACATGAAGTTGAGTAAGCTTTTCTCCAGTCACTAAAAGGGGAGCTAGACTAAAACCGTATTTGTTTGTCCAGCTAAATATTGCTAGTGCAAGAGTATGAGCCTGGTTCAGAACAAAATCACTTAGCTGTTCCCTCACTTACATCAACAGTTCAGCCCCATCACTCCCCACTCTACTTATCCAATAGTAACTAGAAGGTGCTGAAGGGGAATCAACTCTTTTAATTAAAAGACTGGTGATTGTATTGATATGGGTATTACTTTAAAAGCAATATATTATAACTCAGCCATGCCTACATATTTTTTGATACTTTCACTTGCCTTTCCAAAAGTTCATTACATGTTGATCATTGAACAACTATCTCATATTTGGAATAGCAACATCCAAATTATGACATAAATGATTTTTAAATGATGTTATTAGCAGCACCTATTTCCCACTTTCCTGTCAATTGACCAGCATTACGGCAGAAATGAAGGACAAAAAGGACAGAGGTCATTTTGAATTTTTTTTGTATATTGGTTTGCCATTGTCAAATAATTCATTGTCAAGAAGCCAGTCTACTGATTTTCTTTCTGTTCAGCTAGGCTAGTGGTCAGAGAGCAGACTGCTCTTAAGACCCTATTTGAAGGCTATCCAGCTTTTATTTCAGTGTCATAATCTTTGAGAACCTAGCATCAATTGTGTGATTTTATTCTGCTTGAGTGTTACAAGGTTTATTTTATTTTATTATTTTTCATCAGAAAAGCTGGGGAAAAAATTTTTAAATGAATACTTCTTAATTGGAAAAAAATTTTAAAAGAACCGAGAGTCATTTGTGTCCCTGAAAAAAACACCAGATTAGAACCTTGGTAACTTGTGAAGGCCTTTTAAAAATTATTTATCAAGTATTGTAAATACATTAATGATATTTATTAATTGATTTTATTTTTCATTACCATAATAATAAAATACACTGTGATGCCAAAGATCCAGTTATATTGTACATCAAAGCATTTCCTCCAAATACATGGTATAGTGGGCATCTTCTTTCACAAAAACTCATGTTGCTTTTCTCCCCTGTCACTATGATCATAATACATATTATGTGGCATGAATGTTTTAAAATTTTATGCTGATATTTCAAAGTTTAATGGAATTTAGAATGTGAGAAGAGTACACATGTGTGTGTATATATGCATTCATATGCATATAGATATTTATGCATATATACACATATATACATATATGCACATATACTTTATAATAGGAAAAAGCGTAAGATCATATATACACATGTATAAATACACACATATTTATATGTACATACACATATAGCACACATACATACATGCATACATATGCACATATATATGTATACACATGAATATATACATATATAAAAATCTAATCTTTCACATCATCAAGTAGCAAGGGCAAAAAAGACCTTAAAATATGTTCTATTAATGATAAAGGTTGAAAGGATGATTAAACACTTTCTTCTACATTCTCACTATTTCTTCTTTTATTTCTTTTTTTTTTTTGTCCTGTAGGAAGACACCTGAAATAGACTTATACATTGTGGAGGCACCCCAGGGTTCTATGAAAGCACTCCTATTGCTGTGTTGTCTGTCCTAGACTGATCAAAGTCGATTTCTTCTGGTGGAGATGATTCCTTCTAGGAGAGGGTACAGGCAATAGTGAAAGCATTTAAAGATTGTAGGTTTATGCTAGAGTTATTTTCAGAGAACAATAACTGGGAAATCATAGACTTCCAAAATAAAATGGATGACAGATTAACCCAGGCATATTACCAGAAAAATTGGAGTAGACGCTCAGATATGGTCAGTGATAGTAGTGATTTGTTCTTTCACAATAAGGGTTGTCAGGCTGTAGAAAAGGTTATTGCTGAATTTCTGAGTGTATATATATATTTACCTCCAGTAGCAACTATCCTTTCATGAGTTCTACATATCTTCTTTCCTCTCTAAGCTCCAATTCTGACTTCCTGCACTTTCTCTGTTGTGCCACAAGCCAGCCATATTTCTACTTTTGACTTCTGGTCATATTATAGTTAATTATATTGTAATTTTTTTTACTAAAATTTCTGAATCTTTTCCCCATCTTTTGTCCTTTGTAGATGGCTTTTGGAGCATATGTAGAAGAACTGGTTTTCTTAGTGGCTTTTATTGCCTCCATTTTAAACCAGAAGTCACTTACTACTTTTGTCATTATAGTTCAAATTTACCAGTCTAATGCCATGATGCTGAATGACACATTCAAAGTTATTAGGACTCTTTGGGGGACTGGACAGCAACCTACCTTCTCTTACTTGATATCCATTCTTGTCCTGCTCCCGAAATTTTTCTTCTACTTTCTGACTTCAATAAATTTCTCATTACTTGAAGATTGTTACTGTTATTGAATATTATTCTGATGATCAGATTAACATTATTCATACTAATGTATGAATAAGATTGAACGACTTTAAGGGAATATTTTAATTTTAGACAAGTTAACTAGAATAAAGTTCTAAAAGACAGAATTCATTTTTGAGCAGGAAGTCTTCACCTCTAGGCCTTTTATTCAGTGAGTCCTACCCTATTTCTAGATTGTCTCATAGAATCATCACCACATGGTTACCATCCATCTCCCTTCCTCATCTCAGCAAGTAACTTTTTACCTTCCATAGAATAGGAAAATTAGGCTATAGCCTGAGCAGCCATTTTGGATTGGCACATCAAACTTATAAACATTCAGTGTCAAATCATAATCTCAATCATGGATGGGCCTCCTTTTCCCCCTACTTTCCCACCAAAGTAAACACCGTCACAAATAATGAAGTGGTAACATTTCTCATGCCTTGGTTTGGTTTGGTATTCCCATTAGAGCATAATTAGGAATAGAATGTAGTCAGAGGCATGGCGGTTTCAGTCAGATGCGTCAGAAATTAAATATGTTTGTTTGCAATAGAGGGTTCTGACTTTGAAGAGTGCAGATCTGAATGTGCAATGCCATTGGAGAAATGCTTTATGTTGCAGCTCTGACTGAGCTGACTGCAGCAAGAATTTTCATTACGAGAACGCTATACTTATAGACTTTCTTGATTAGCTCTCCTGGGGGTATGCTTTTTTCACACAATGAGCCAGCATAAAAAAAATAACTTCACTCTATTTTCATCATGTATTCTACACAGTCTGACCTTCTTCACAAAGGTAGCACTCAGGGGACTCTACACCTTCATAATAAATCCTGGTGTGTTTGCAGTTGGGAGTGGTGATGGAAGAGAGTATGTACCTCTGATGATGGGTAGTTACAGTTTCATTAGCAGAATCAGGAATTATATGGGCTGGTGCTTATGAGAGAATAGGCACCCTGCCTTGAGTTGAAGGAAAGCAAAGTTTAAAAAAGGGACATCATTAAATGGTGCTAGTTTACTACCTGAAATGGGAATTGGAGCATATTAGGAGGTATGAGTCAGTTCTTCCTAAGACAAAAGAGAAAGAACTTTTCTGCACAAGCAGAGGTTTGAGAAAGAATTTTCAACCTAATAGACCATCATAGCATGATGAAACATTAATAAATGTTTTTCTTTCTTATTCTTGATGTAAATAACTTCTTGTGAAGCAGCTTTCAATGGACTAATCATTTGTTTCAGGTTCTTAAAAGTGACTATCACCATAAACAAAAATGATACTCACCAATGTGTGGAGATGCAGAAGGTACTAATTTGAGGGTGCTAATTGCCCTGCTTCCTCCGGAGACATCCCTTTTCTACTGGCACAATACAGTACCACCATTTTGAATTAAGAAACTCTGATTCTAAGAAAAGATTTTAAAAATGCAAATATATTGTCCAAGAGGGATAATAGGTTAGGTTATTACCAGCTATTAGCAACTCTGAATGGATTTTAAAAATCAGTACAGCTTTGAAATAGAGAGAACTCAGCAATACTATTACTACTACTACTGTTACTACTGCCACCACCACCGCCACTACTACTACTGCTACCACTACTACTACTACTACTACTACAGGCAGCAGGTCAGAATGTGAGTTGCAAAAAAGTTGAAGAATTTCACTGGAAGAGGCTGTTTCCTTACAAGGGAATTCCCTATACCAATGAAATTGTGGTCCTATTCCCGATACCTAATAATAACTAGTTAAAGAGAGACATATGATAGAATAGAGTGCAAGATATGGAATTAATGAGACTTGTGTTCAAGTCATGTCCCCTTAGACAGTTAGTCTCTGTGTGAACCAAGGTAAATCACTTTACCACTCTGAGCCTATTTCCACATCTGTAAATAAATGGATTGGACCTACTCATTTCTAAGGTCTCTTTCACTTCAATTATCCTGTGATTTCAGGATCAGGAGCATCCTTAACGATGTAATGATGTAAGAGGTGAAGGGAAGGAAAGTAAAAAATAATGGAAAATACGATGATATGTATTTAGGCTTATATATAGATATAGATATCTATCTATCTATATACACACATACACTCATATGTATATACATATATATATATATATATATATATATATATATATATATATATATATATATATATAGTTTGACCTTTATATACCCCAGGACAATTATGATGGCTATGAAATATTTATAGGAATAGGAAAACAGTGGTGAATTGGCTTGTCAAAGTAACATTGAATGTTTAGCACCTCAAGCTGTGTGATCCAACAGTTCTTAAGAAGGCTGTCTCAGATGATTTGGAAGAGGTTTGAAAGATGACTTCTTCAATCTAATAGAATGAAGACAATTAATAATCAAACTATACCAAAACAATGTTATTTCTTAAAAGTAGCATTCAATATAAAGACCATGGGCAATCCATATCTCATAACACTTGACTTAAAAAAGTGAACTAATGATAAATGGATGAATAATGAAGCATTTATTGAACACTTTCTATGTGCCAGGAACTGTTCTAAGTGCTGTCTTCAAAGAGCTTAAATGTAAGAAGAGAGTAAAATGGTCAGAAACAATGAGAAAGTGATGTGGAGATCAGGTTTCAGGCAAGAAAACAGCCTACCTCTTAGAACGCAGGGATCCAGAGAATGAGTCCAGGTAGTTCCCAGAGGAGGAAAAAAATAATAATAGTTGGCATTTACAAGGTGCTTACTATTTGCCATATATTTAAATTTTTTTATCTCTTTTGATCCCCACAACTGGAAAGTAGCTAGTGTTATTAACCTCATTTTAGAGATAAGAAATCTGAGGCAAGTTCAGGTTCACAGGACTTGTAAGAGGGGGAGGTCCAATTTAAACTCAGGTCTTCATGACTCCAGGTCCAGTACTGTATCTACTATGTTACCTAGCTGCCTCTAAAGATACAGAGGAAAGACAGAAATAGAGAAGAGTTAGAGTAGAGACTGTATGCATGGCCTGGAAATAGCCGAAAAGTAATGTCAATTCCTAGGTTTGAAAAAGATAAGATGAAAGCTCATCTCTCAGAGCCCAGAAGTCCAAGAGAAGGATTCACGTGGTCTATAAGGGATGACTGGAGTAAAAGCAATATGTTCTAGAAACATCAAGAAAATGATGTGGAGATCTGAATCTAGGCAAAATAAGGTAAAACCTTATCTCGTAAAAATATTACAGGATCCACACACAATAGTATGTACTGTGTCATTTATTATGCCAAGAACCACAGTTGGAGAAATAAACAGATCAAATAGAACCATTATTTGAAGTTTTATTTTTTTTTGTCCCCCATAGCAATACAAATGGTAAACCATCCATGTCTTTGAAACTCATGTGATCACATCAGTTTACAAAAGGGAGTGTTCTCAGCTCCCATCTTACTGCTTCACTCATTTCTGATATCTTGAAGAAGACAATGGAGTTCTTGGACTGTTCAGCTATCATCTCTAGATCTTTCAGAATGATCAGCCAATCTTCTTTTACTACCATAGATGATCCTGTTATCTTTTATTCTGAATTCTTCCAAATTGTTTATTTGCTACATCCACTAGCCACCTGATTTTGAATTTTTGAGCCACGGCAACTTATAAAACAATAAATAATGATATATATCTATATGATACATGTGTACACTATACTTTATATGATAAACATGCTATACTATACAAATGCTGATATATAGATCCATATCTCTATTAGTAGACAATGGAATGTGTTTGAACTAAGATACAAGAAATTAAAAGAAAAGACTACATTTCATTTAGTTCTTATATTTGGATTTAATTACATTTCCTTTTCCATATGTGAAAGATAGAGAGATAGATCAATAGATGTACATATCAGTAGTTATAATACAAATATAGTAAATCATATAGAGTATGGAATATACAATATATAGTATGGTATATATGAGCAGATAGGTGGTGGAGTAGATAGAGTGCTGGGTCTCAAGTCAGGAAGACTCATTTTCCTGAGTTTAATCTGACCTTAGAAATTTACTAGCTATGTGACCCTGGACAAATCACTTAACCCTGTTTGCTTCAGTTTAGTCATGTGTGACAGAAACTAGAAAAAGAAATAGCAAACCATTCCAGTATCTTTGTTAAGAAAAACTAAATGTGATTATGAAGAGTCAGATATGACTGAAAACAATAACACAGTATATAAAATGTGTATTGTGTAGGCACATATATTATTCTATATATCAATATTATTTGTTTCACAGGTTGGTACTCTGTATTTATATCATGTATTCTGATTTATATATGTTGTTTCACTCCACTGGAACATGACCTTCTTGGGAACAGAGATTAACACAGTGACTGGTATTCTAGGTTAAAATATCACTTTGTTGTTCAACCTATTGTTGTATTGTATGTTCTTGGGGCTTTTTGGTATGCTGATTACAGTACTCCAGCTACTCTTCAACCTGCTTTCTTCTTACTGAGATTATACTGGGCCACCCCTTTTCATATAAGCATCCTCCAGAAAAAGTATCCTATGTTAGAGAAATTCAGTGTGTCAGAATTCACTTAAAATATGGAGCATATAAACCTTATAATCCTAGTAACTGCTGAACATTGACAAAATTTATTAAAATATTGAAGAGTATAAGGTCTCACCAATACATGTAGAGTTACACTAGTAAACTCCTTCTAAGTTGACATTGAACCATTCATTAATAATTACCATTTCAATTTGTCTATTCAGTCAGTTCATTACTCCATTTTAGTGTACCAATATTTATCCCAAATTTCTCTGTATTTCAAGCAACTAGAGTGGTCCAAAAGGACCATTTTTTTGAGTGGGTAGTAGAAAGCATTCTTGGCTAGATAGTGTTTGGAATAGATGACTTTAAAGTTCTATTCAAGATGTGAAATTCTTTGATTCTGTGAAATACATTTTTATAAGCTGATTTGGCAAGGTAGCCACCATGAGTAATAATATTTCCATTGGAAAATATGTTCAAAGCTCCAAACAACCCATTTACAAATGACCTTTTGAAACAAAACCCATTTATACGTTGGAAACTGACTAGACTGAGATTTTTTTATTGTACTATATTTTCTGCATTTTCTGGAAACATGGATTTTCTTTTCATGTAGTTAGTAAACAATGGATCTCTGACCTCAAATGATGATCCTTCATGTGTTGGTAACACATTGAAGCAGGAATATTAATTCGCACAACAATAAAATCAATACTGGAATAATATATTATCTTGGATAAACCCTATGACTGAATCCAACATGCTATAATCCACTCAGGTGATGGGTGATTAATACCAATGTTTAAAGAAGATTTATTTCATTGTTTGTGTAGATTTCATGGAATGAATTTTCATTTATAAATGTTCTCAAATGAATATGTATGTCTATAGTCTTCTGCTAATATTATCTCATGAAGGGAAGAGAAGGACTGAATTTCACCCAACTATTAGAAACTCTTAGTGGTAAAAAAGCTGCCTAATTAAGAAGGATCAAAATTTCCTAAATTGAAACCATTTGAGTCTTCTCACTTGGAAAGACAAAACTGAATTCTATCAGTATCACACGTTGTTTATATTTCTCACAGTTTTGTTCTTGGAAATTTAAAAGTGACTGAAATATTTTTATTAAAGTAGACAACTTACTACCATTTTTAGAGGAAACATGTCTCCCCTCTCTATCAAAATAGACATCTCTTCACTTTTTCCTCCTTATTTTCTACCCAGCTTCAGAGTAAATAATTTATTATATGTATTTGAAAACAAAGTGAACACATGAGATTAAAATATTGTACTGAATTCAGGTCAGGTATGACTGAAACCAAATTTGTAAGTAAAATTCAGTCAAGCTTAGCAGTGCAATGACTATCCATTATCATGCTACTAGAAAATGTAATGAATTCTTCACAGAATCATAGGTTTTGGGATTTTGTTGGACAGTTTCATTGCTATATAATCCAACACATAAATGAAGGTGAGAGGGGCTAGGATTTAAGTATTTATTAAGCACCTATAACTTGTCAGACACTGTGTTAAGTCTTTTCCAAATACTATCTCATTAGATTCTCACAATGATATGGGTAGTTAGGTGCCATCATGATCCCCATTTGAGAGTGAGGAAACTCAGGCAGACAGAGGTTAAATGATTAGCCTAGGACCACTCATCTAGGCAGTGTTTGAGAATGGAATAGAATTTTGGCCTTCCTGATTACAGGTCCAGTGATCTATTTGATGTGTCAGCTAGTTGCCTCTGAATTATAACATATGTGACAAGTCGTCATTTAGTGTCTAGGAATTAGGAACCCATTAACTTCCTAGGCAGGCCGTTACCAGTTTTAAACAGATTACATAATATGTTCTCTAAGAATGGCCAGGAATTTGGCATCCCTATTTTTAAGGCAGATCCACAGAACTTAAATCCCCTTGTCAGATTTCATCTTCAGTTGTTTTGCAAGCTAATTTTGCTCTCTTGTATCTCTTGCTTTCAATGGATAGTGATTAGGGAAAAAAAAACTTATTCCCCTTAAGCAGTTATTCACTTAAATTCTTCTGATTTTTCCCAAGACATCAAAATCACATAAAATACTTTTTATGTTCCTTCTTACAGTTCTCTGTTGTGTCTTCACTATGTGTTCCAGCAAGGCAGCAGTGCTCTTGTTATCAGGTTAATAAATGACTAAGTTCCACTGGAGCAAGGGATCACAAACTATATGCACTCTTCTATTTTTTCCTAGTGATAAATCTCTCACTTGATAATTTCTGTCTTTTCTACATAATTTTTGGAATGTTTCTCTTTTCCCCTGCACTGGCCTTCCCTCTCTTCCCCCTTTCTTCTTCTCCATATATTTTTCTCCAAATGTACCAAATGACACTTCTTCTAATTATTCTAATATTCTTCTAATAGCATTCAAAAACACACAGAAAGAGCAGCAGGCTCCATCTTGAAGAATAGCCTCTGATTTGATTTTAAGCAGTAATTGAACAGCTATTCTCTTTCTTTGGTTCCTCTTTTATGTAATACTCTTCAGCTCTCTGACATCCTGACAAGGGTCATGCATCTATGCTTCCATCTGATATCTTCCTTCTCACTCTCCATCTCCTAAGGTGCAGCATTGCTTTTGTTTTCCTAAAAAGCACTTGCTTCATTTTCTGTAACTACTTAAATTGTGGAGAGGAGAATCATTCTTTCCTTTCTTTCACCTTTCTTAGGATGAAGATCATCCTATATTTGGAACAGAAATAACAGTCCCTCAACAATCCTGCATCAAAAATACAAGTATTGAATAATTGTTGTAAATCATTGCAATTTTCTTTGGTTTCTATTCTGATTTGGATTTCTATTAGGATTTTCATAAGTATGGGTATTTCCTAGGCACATAATGCAAACTGTTAGAGCAGGTATAGGTTTGCCATTTGGGCTGAGTCGAATTAATCTTACTGAATTGACAATTTCTGCCTTGAATTATGCTTTCTAAGTTCAACAGAGAGGATGAAAGGACTTAGGCCTCATTCTTTACAAAAAGAATTTGTATTAATACGATCTATGAAGGCAGGAATGTAACACAGATGTAGCTACACAAAATAAAAAGTAAAGACAATGATATGTCTTCAAGGTGAACATCAATAGAAATGAATGGTTTCACAGTTATAAAAATACTTTGAATTCAAATAGATTTCTTAGCGTCCTGAAATTAAGATAATGAAATGAAGAAATTCTATGTAAAATGTTATTATTTTCTCATTATGACTATGGTATATATCACACATTGAGTCTGTGTATATTTGTCAAGAAGTCAAAGGAAAAGAATGGAATTATTTGTTAATCCCATTGCATTGAATTCCATTGAAGACAATTGAATTGTATATCAAATTAAAATTACTGTGGTATATTAAGGAACTCAAATGATCTTGAGAGGAAATGATTTACAAATGAGGTTTTTATTATAGCAAATCACAAGAAAAATCTAGGAAATTTTTCTCATCTTATTTAGTCTTCTATAGACTGATTCTAACACTAAGCTGAAATGGATTTTTAAACAAGCTAATTGAATTAGTTCATGAAACAGATCTGAGTAAAAGATGAGCAACAGATCCTTAGGCAAAACATTGGGTAAATGTGTCACAATAATTCCCTAATAAATACAAACTGTATCTTGAATTTACAAAGGGCTGATGTTCCACACTTTGAATTTAATTTTACTCTAAATAACTCAAGACAAAGTTACTTTACAATACTTTACAATACTTAAAACATTTTAAACTCAGGTTTAAAGATATTTTGTTTCTTGTTTTTTAAATGTTATTTGTCTTTTTGTTTATGTTTTAAAACTTCTGAAATCAGACATATATCAGAATAAAACAGAAAAAATGTAATTATTTCACTAATATTGAGAAAATCAAGTAGTTTGAATGTGGGGGTAGTAAATCTCCTCTATGCTATTCATATTAATACATAACGCATTAGGCACACTACCTACTTTTGGGGTCTGGCAGGGGACAGCCTTTTTGAATCAGACAAAATACAGACAACATTATTTTAAAAGGTTCATACAATTATCAGTAATATCCTAGACATATTGGGTTGTCATCTATGATACATGCCATACATTAAACCCTCTACCTAGAAAGTATCTTTCAAATAGCAGAGCTTCAATAAGTTTAGCTGAATAATTTCAAGGCTATATCTCCGACTAGGCTTGGCATGGAAATTCTTTTATAATCTTGTTTCAGTCTAACTGCCAGACATTATATTTGGCTTGCTTTCATAAAATATTTGTTCCAGACAAGCGAACCTATTCCCTATTGCCTAATTTAGGTTCTACTTCCTCCTAGAAGCATTTATTGACTCCTCCTCATCAGTGATCTCTTTCTCCTCAAATCATTTTGTATTTACTTTTCTATCTGCATGTTATATCATCTACTAGAGTATGAACTCCTTGGAGGTTGTGATTTTCCCAACTTTATTGTTTTATCTTTAGAGACTTGCTTATGGTAGGCACTTTACAAATGGTGGTTGAACTCAATTTAAATTTTGTCCTCTAACCAACACTCTTTTCTTATTGCTTTGGCAGCTAATTTTCATTTAAATTACAAAAGGGAGCGTTATGGGGAAATAGATACTAATGATCATATGATTATTTTATGCATTAAAATATAAAAAGCAAACTATTTAATTAACTCTAGAAAAGTAAGGCTACTTGAGTGCCAAAAATCAAAATATGAGCCTATGGCAAAGTTTTAATATGATTATTGATTTTAGGCAGTATTTTTTTCTTTTCAATATTGTCACCAATGGTTTAATTTGTGTTTATATGAGAAAATGTGTTTCTTTATGTTGCTCTCAAATATAATTCTCTGTTAATTTTCTTTATTTTGAACTTTAAAATTACCAAATGAGTCCATATATAAAACAGAATGGGAAAAAGAGGATTGATTTCATCTAAAGGTTTCTATTATGGAAAGTTTGTGTTTTTTCTTTTGAATAATATAAGAAATTCAACCTACAACTTCCAAAAAAATCCTGCTTCTCTGTGTTTCCTTTACGCCTTCCTTCTAGTCTTTTTTTTTTACAAAATGACTTTAATGCCTTTTTAATTTTTGTTTTCCATTTAGTATCTTTGCATTTTATCTTCTAAGAAAAAGTGAAATAAAAATCTTTTAAAAAGTGAAATTTTCATAGTTAAACAAAACAAATTCCAGCATTTGCTGCATCTAAAAACTTTTTGAATAATTTTGGATCTTGACTATCATTTCTCTCTAAAATAGTGAGTAGCATACTTCATTAGTTTTCTGAAATTTTAGTCATTTCTTTGATCTTAATTTTTAACTCAAATTTACTTGTCTTTACAACATTGGTTTTGTTCTATAACTTATTCTATCGTTCATTTGATTTTGCTCTGCATCAACTCATGTAAGTCTTTGGTGCATTCCCTTGTTTTCATGTACCTCTACTTGGTAAATATTTTAAAATTTTAAATAGGTAACCTTTAAATTTTTGTGTTGTTAGCTTTTATGCTTTTGAATAATGTATATTTATTATTAAATCTCGAAACTGCTCTAATTCTTTTGAGAAATCCTGTACATTCTATAGTACCACTGATGAAGTCACAAATCCTCAAGATTTTTAAACACTGGTGCACTCTACATTTTAACAACTGTATAATTTTTATATCATTTTACAGTTTTACTATTGACTGAGATGTACAAAGGATAAAAGACACAACTATAATTATTATTTCTCAACTAAAAACAAAGTAAGGAGAAAAACTGATCAGGTAATAAATGGTACATAAAGATTTCTCTCCAAACATGTCTTTCATAGCTATACTGAAGCATAATCAACTTCATGATAAATAAAAAAAACAACAATATCTTAATTTCGTAGGTTTTATTATTAGTTTCAAACAAGTCACAAAACAAGATTTTGTTCCCCCAATATATTCACTATTATCATGGAACTTTCCAGGGCAAAGTGTAAATGGAAGAATTCTTTGTAGATAATAAAGTTCTCCAGATGTTCCTGCAATGTCACAAAAGAACCTACTAAATAAGATTCATAATTAAGAGTTTGGCTTAAGTATTTGAACAGTAAGAACCAAGAAAAACATGAGTTTCATTCAAATTATGATAAAATTATGGAATATGTGGGTCATAGAGTTAGACAACCAGTTGCTTGGTTGGTGGTTGTCTTAGTTCTTGAAAGGGACCAAAATGATATCACTATAGTAGAGTCAAGCTACACTGGGTCTGACTGTGACTGATCAGACCAATATGAGGTTGGAATTCTCAGGTCAGACATAAATAGTTCATATGAACATCTGTGCTGGGTTCTTTAAATTTGCGCCACTTGTATTTCTATCGAGCTACTTCAATTCTGCTTTGTTCATAGCATAGAACCTTTATTTTTTTTCCATTTATTATTTTACTTTTTAATTTTTTAAAATTAATTTATTTACGTTCTCAACATTCATTTCCACAAAATTTTGAGTTCCAAATTATCTCCCCATTTCTCCCCTCCCCCATCACAAAACGCCAAGCATTCTAATTACCCCTATCACCAATCTGCCCTCCATTCTAAAACCCTTCTCTTTCCTTATTCTCATCTTCTCTTTTGTCCTGTAGGGAAAGACAAATTTCTATATCCCATTACCTATATTTTTTATTTCCTAGTTGTGTGCAAGAACAATACTCAACAGTTGTTCCTAAAACCTTGAGTTGCAACTTCTCATTCTCCCTCCCTCTCCACCCATCCCCACTGGGAAGGCAAGTAATTCAATATAGGCCATATCTGTGTAGTTTTGCAAATGACTTCCATAAGAGTCGTGTTGTATAAGACTAACTATATTTCCCTCCATCCTATCCTACCCCCCATATCTTCTATTATCTCTTTTGACTTTGTCCCTCCCCAAGAGTGTTGACTTCTAATAGCTCCCTCTTCCCACTGCCCTCCCTTCCATCATCCCCCCACCCTGCTTATCCCCCTCTCTCCCACTTTTCTGTATTGTAAGATAGGTTTTCATATCAAAATGAGTATGTATATTATTCCTACCTTGAGTTGAATGTGATGAGAGTAAGCTTCATGTTTTCTCTTTCAACTCTCCCTTTTTCCCTCCACTGAAAAGTCTTTTATTTGCCTCTTTTATGAGAGATAATTTGCCCCATCCCCATTCTATTTCTCCCTTTCTCCTCCCAATATATTCCTCTCTCACCCATTAATTTCATTTTTTTAGATATGATTCCATCGTATTCAATTCACCCTGTGCTCTCTCTTTATCTCTGTCACTCTCTCTCTCTCTCTCTGTGTATATGTGTATGTAATCCCACCAACCACCCTGACACTGAAAAAAAAGTTTCAAGAGTTACAAATATTGTCTTTCCATGTAAGAAAGTAAATAGTTCAACTTTAGTAACTCCCTTATAATTTCTCTCTCCTGTTTACATTTTCATACTTGTCTTGATTCTTGTGTTTGAAAGTCAAATTTTCTTATTAGTTCTGTTTTTTTCATGAAGAATACTTGAAAGTCCTCTATTTCATTGAAAGCCCAGTTTTTCCCCTGAAGTATTATACTCAGTTTTGCTGGGTAGGTGATTCTTGGTTTTAGGCCTAGTTCTTTTGACTTCTGGAGTACCATATTCCATGCCCTTCGATCCCTTAATATAGAAGCTGCTAGATCTTGTGTTACCCTGATTGTATTTCCACAATACTCAAATTGTTTCTTCTAGCTGCTTGCAATATTTTCTGCTTGACCTGGGAACTCTGGAATTTGGCTACAGTGTTACTAGGAGTTTCTCTTTTTTATATTTCTTTCAGGAGGTGATTGATGGATTCTTTCAATATTTATTTTGCCCCCTGGTTCTAGAATATCAGGGCAGTTTTCCTCGAAAATTTCATGAAAGATGATGTCTAGGTTCATTTTTTGATCATGGCTTTCAGGTAGTCCCATAATTTTTAATTTGTCTCTCCTGGATCTATTTTCCAGGTCAGTTGTTTTTCCAATGAGATATTTCACATTATCTTCCATTTTTTTTTTCATTCTTTTGGTTTTGTTTTGTGATTTCTTGCCTTCTCATAAAGTCATTGGAATCCATCTGTTCCATTCTAATTTTCAAAGAACTATTTTCTTCAGTGAGCTTTTGAACCTCCTTTTCCATTGGCTAATTCTGCTTTTGAAAGCATTCTTCTCCTCATTGGCTTTTTGAACCTCTTTTTCCAACTGAGTTGGCCTATTTTTTTATTTATTTTTTATTTTTTTAATAAAATTTATTTATTTAACTTTTTATGTTCATTTTCACAAAATTTCAGGTTCCAAAATTTTCTCCCCATTTGTCCCCTCACCCCCCCCAAAACACTGAGCATTCTAATTTCCCCTATCACCAATCTGCCCTCTCTTCTATCATCCCTCCCTTCTCTTGTCCCCATCTTCTCTTTTGTCCCGTAGGGGCAGATAGCTTTCTTTTCTGCATTACCTGTATTTCTTATTTCCTACTAGCAAGAACAATACTCAACAGTTGTTCCTAAAACTTTGAGTTCCAGTTTCTCCCCATCCCTCCCTCCCCACCCATTCCCTTTGGAAAGGCAGGCAATTCAATGTAGGCCATATCTGTGTAGTTTTGCAAATGACTTCTATAATAGTCGTGTTGTGTAAGACTAACTATATTTCCCTCCATCCTATCCTGCCCCACATTGTTGCTATTCTCTCCTTTGATC
>CM053770.1:464031419-464081102 GCA_028658325.1 Potorous gilbertii
GATTTCCACAATATTGGCATTGTTTCTGTCTAGCTGCGTGCAATATTTTCTCCTTGACCTGGGACCTCTGGAATTTGGCCACAATGTTCCTAGGAGTTTCTCTTTTTGGATGTCTTTCAGGCGGTGATTGATGAATTCCTTGAATACTTATTTTGCCCTCTGGTTCTAGAACATCAGGGCAGTTTTCCTTGATAATTTCATGAAGGATGATGTCTAGGCTCTTTTTTCATCATGGCTTTCAGGTAGTCCCATAGTTTTTAAATTGTCTCTCCTGGATCTATTTTCCAGGTCAGTTGTTTTTCCAATGAGATATTTCACATTATCTTCCATTTTTTTTGTTCTTTTGGTTTTGTTTTGTGATTTTTTGGCTTCTCCTAAAGTCATTGGCCTCTATCTGTTCCATTCTAATTTTGAGAGAACTATTTTCTTCAGTGAGCTTTTGAATCTCTTTTTCCACTTGGCTAATTCTGCTTTTGAAAGCATTCTTCTCCTCATTGGCTTTTTGAACCTCTTTTGCCAGTTGAGTTAGCCTATTTTTCAAGGTGCTATTTTCTTCAGCATTTTTTTGGGTCTCCTTTTGAAAGGTATTGACCCATTTTTCATGCTTTTCTTGCACCTCTTTCATTTCTCTTCACAGTTTTTCCTCCACCTGTCTAACTTGATTTTCAAAATCCTTTTTGAGCTCTTCCATGGCCTGAGCCCATTGGATATCTATTTCAAATGTTTGAGATACAGAGGCCTTGACTACTATGTCTTTACCTGATGGTAAGCATTGTTCTTCCTGGTCAGAGAGGAAGGGCAGAAATATCTGGTCACCAAGAAAGTAACCTTCTATGGTCTTATTTTTTTCCCTTTTCCAGGCATTTCCCCATCCAGTTACTTGACTTCTGAGATTCTTGTCCACCTTTTCCTAGATCAGCCCAGCTAGTGCTTGGGGTCTGAGATTCAAATGCTGCTCCCCAGACTCAGGGCTTTTGGCAGCAGTCCTGGCTGCTATTCAATGGGAGCTTAAGTTCTGGTGCTCATGTGGGGGCAGGGCCGCCTCCCAGGCTCAATTCCCTCAATGCAGAGACCTTCTATAATGGACCTCCTGCCTGCTCTCAGAGCCTCTGGCCACAGATGCCACTGCTCCTGCCTCCCGAGGGGCCCGAGTCATGGAGACACCCTGCTCTCCTCTCTGCCTGTCAAGAGGTCTTTCTCACTGACCTGTGCATCTGTGGGTGAAGGGACCTTCGCGTCTCCTGGAGATTCTGTCCCTGAAGCCTGCTTGGATCTGTTCTTCTCTGTGCCACACGGCCAGGGCAGGGCTGGGCTCCGCTCCTGTTCAGTGTGTGTTGGACCTTTGGGATCGATTTTTCAGGGCTTTCTGGAATGGAAATCTCCTTCACTCTGTTTCTGTGAGACTTCCCCTTCTCCAGAATTTGTTGGGAATTCTTTTTCCAGGAGATCCATGTGCTGTGGGTTTGGGGCTAGTGTATGCCAGTCTTTCTACTCCACCATCTTGGCTCCACCCCAGCCTTTTTTTAATAGTATTATTTTCTTCAACTTTTTGGGATCTCCTTTTGCAAGTTATTGACCTACTTTTCATGATTTTCTTGCATCTCTCTCATTTCTCTTCCCATTTTTTCCTTCACCTCTCTTACTTGATTTTCAGAATCTTTTTTGAGGACTTTCATGGCCTGAGACCACTGAATATTTATTTTGAATGTTTGGGATACAGAAGCTTTAACTTTTATATCTTTCCCTGATGGTAAGTCATGTTCTTCCTCATCTGAAAGAATGGGAGAAGATATCTGTTCACCATGAAAATAACCTTTTATAATCTTATTTTTTTCTCCCTGTTTTGGGCATTTTTCCAACCAGTTCCTTCACTCTTGGGCCCTTTGTCAAGAGTAGAGTATACTCTAGGGGTCTGTAAGATCTCAGTTCCTCCAAGGTGGTACAATCAAGTGTTTATATTGGTCCGGGAGCAAGTAGAAAATTTAGTGCTAGAATCTGAGTAGTAGAGTTTCCCCTTCCCAACCGTCACACTTTCAGTTCTGCCAAGACAGCACTGGGGGCTGAGATTAAGATAAGCTGCAGGGTCAGGGCCACCATTCAGTGTGAGATAAAGATGAGCTGCTCAAATCCCTCAGGAGTATTAGATGGGGGCATGGCCTCTACATAGAGCTGAGGTCAGAGTCAGTTGCTCAGTGTCCCCAGGAGTTTTACAATCTAACAATGGATGTGGGCTGCTGTGGAAGCTGCTGCTGCCTGTCCAATGCAGCCACTGCCAAGGCTGGCGCTATGAAAAGGCCCTTCTCCCTTCTTGGCAAGCTGAAAAAACCCTATCACTGACCTGTGATGCCTGTGGGTAGAGGGATCTTTGAACCCCTTTTTCTGTGACTGGGGATTCTGCCCCTGAGGCCTGTTCATGTCCTCCTCCCAGAGATGTGCTTCACCCTGGGCTGGAAATCTCCACTCTGTTGTTCTGTGTCTTCTGCTGCTATAGAATTTGTTGAGAGTCTGTCTTTACAGGTATTTTATCGGCTGTGGGAGAAGAGTTAGTATACGTGTATCTTTACACTCCACCATCTTGGCTCCACCCTTCCATAGAACCTTTTTTGATGAGGGCACATCATGCTGGACAGTACTGTGCCAGTGTTCCTCATGTCACACAGTGAATCCCAAAGTTCCTGAGAGAGACCTTGAGAGTGTCTCTTTATTGCTTCTGACTGCCATGTGAGCACTTGTCCTGTGTGAGTTCTCCATAAGATAGTCTTTTAGGTAAGCATATGTTTGGCATTCTAACACTGTGTCCAGCTACTCTGCAATAGTGTTTGAATGCTTGACAGTTTAGTTAAAGAACCTCTGTGTCTGATATCTTATCGAGGTGATCTTCACAATCTTCCTTGGGCAATTCAAATGGAACCAATTCAATTTTCTAGCATAACATTGCTATACTTCCAGGTTTCACAGACTTATAAAAAGGTCAGAACAATAGCTGTGTAGATTTTTTGGTTTGGTAGAAAGTTCTTTTCTTCCCCATACTTTTTTTCACATCTTCCTAAACACTGAGCTAGCTCTGGCAATTCATGTGCCAACTGCTTTATCAATGTGTATATCCCTAGAAAGTTTACTGCCAAGGTAAGCCAACTTATCCACAAAATGAAAACTTCTCTATTTGCTGTGACCAGTGGTTCCATGTATCAGTGCTGTGGTGCTTGACTGATGGAGTATATGTGTTTTCTTAGTGTTAATCATTAGGCCAAAATTAGCACAAGCAAGAGAATTGAACCATGCTTTGTTGGATCTCAGCTTCAGTGACTGCATTGAGTACAAAGTCATCTACAAACAAACAAACACACACCAATACCCCTTCCATTTTGGTTTTGGCTTATACCGTTTTCCAAGTTGAAGAATTTGCCATCAGTGAGGTGTCCTTGATGGCATGTTCATATTCATTAAAGGCATTTGACAAAATGGCTGAAAATATCTTGCACATCAGCTAATTCAGCTAATCAATGAATTAGGTCTAGAACTGGAAGAGCACCCTGGATTGCATTGATGGAATAAAATGCTTTTTATAACCCCAAGCTTTTGTTTCAAACAAGATTTTTTATTTTTACCCTAGTTATATTGACAGACTACCTCTTTTAACAATATTTTTCCAATGATGTCAAATATCTGACAATCATGTTGCAGTCAATGTGGAGGTTGCAAAAGACCAATGTTGTTTTACATAGCCCTTTACTCCATATCTGACATGATTTTGGATATTTAATGAGGTCCACTATATCAAAATTATTAATTTCCTTGATGCCAATGTGTAACTAGATTGGATAATGTATAGTATATAGAAATTGAAATAAAGAAGACAAGTTCAAATGTGGACTCTGGTACATAGCCATTGTATAACCTTGGGTAACTTATTTAACCACTGTCTGCCTCAGTTTTATACTCCATAAAATGAGGTTACTAAGAGCATCTCTCTCACAGGATCAAATGAGATAGTAAATATAAAGGAACTTGCATACTTTAAAGCACTATACAAATTATAGCCTTATTACTATTGTTGGTATAGGTATTCAACAGCAGAAACTTAGGTTCCTGTTGTTCTGGGCCCTGCTAAATTGTGAAGCTTATCAAAAACAAAATACTAGCAGTACTTTACAATTTCTCAGAACCTATAATTAGTAAAATTCCTGTCATTTAAATAGAAATTTATTCTCTACTTTAATTTCAGTTTACATTTCTCTCTAGACCCCCCTGAACTCTTTGGGATTGTGGCAAAATACAAGTTACTGGAAATGTTTGGATGGGAAGGGTAAGTAGAGTTTATTACATCTAGACACTGGATGTGGGAAAGTTTGGAAAATTTGGAATAATACAAGTAAATCTTTGGGAAATAGCTCTGTGGTCTTTAAGAGGCACTTTTATCTTACAAAGGATTTAATACAAAATTTCATCAAATACTGAGTCAATTTACTAAAGAAATCCATTTTCAGAAAGAAATCCACTACTTGAAACCCAGCATAGCTATATTTCTTGTAACCTCTGGGGCTATCATTGCCTACCTACGTTGCTAGCAAGAAAACCTCCAAGTAACATAAGGAGTTTTGGAACTCCTCCTCTCTTGCTTAAATTTGGTCTCTCAGTCAAAATGCTTATCTGTGTTATGGTTCAAACATTATTTTCCACTCTTATACCCCTGAGTCAGAAGCCTAAGTTCCTTTAATTCATCCTGGGCACTCCACTAAGCAGTGGGCTGAGTCATAGTGAACATATTCTATTAAACCATATTATGAATCTGTTTGCCATGTAACACCTGCAGAGTACAACTGAAATAAGTCAGGGTTGGCAGAGTTGGTGACCTTTGCCTTATTTCCCACTGGTATCAAAATTTCCATACTCATTACCTCTTACATTTTCAAGCAAATTGTTCAGATGCCACAAACTCTTCATGGTTGGAATAATCATACAAAGTATTCCTAACTAAATGAAATGTTTGCTTTAAAGAATCTGGGATTGGAATATAAACGTTTTCTATTGCCATTGATAAATCTTTCACATACAGAAAAGATCCAGGAAAATTCTATTACACATTTCAAATGAACATGATATTGATGAAAGAGAAATATATCTAAATCATTTTTTTCTTTGTTTACTAATGGCATGATTTTCATATATTGACAATGAATACTCATGACAGTCCCCAAGTACTTTTTCATATTCGATTTCATGACTTTGGCAGGCATCTTTTTATTTTATTTGAGTAATCATTTTCAAAATAAAGATTCTAAGGGATTATTTATATTTCATTCACTTACCTCATGGTGAACTGTATATGTGATAGCTCACTGGTAATCATTGATTCTCTTTCAAATCCCATTGGCCATAGTCTTTTTCTTAGGTAGGTACAATTCACTAATGGAATTAGGATGTGGAGTTAAATAATTTAGTATCTAAAATTAAATTATAATACTTTTATGGCTAAAGCAGTTATGAATCATGTGTGACTGAATAACTTGCTGGGAGCAAAAGGAACTGGAGAGAAATTAATTGTTTGAATGACAATGCTGTGAATCAGAAGAGGAATTTGTGATTTAGGGTAAAACAAAAGACAGATTTGAAGTACTCCAAGGAAAATCAGGCAGAGAAAAATCTAGCTCACATAACAGTTTGGCAGCTCAGATGCCAGTAGGATATAACTCCCAAACATGGGAAGAGGGAAGTATGCTGAAAATCAGTAAGGAAAAATATGGTCAGATAACTGCAAGCTACATTTTGGAAATAGCATGGGGAGAAAAGATAATGCCATTTTCCCAATGCAGGTAGAAAAGCACAGAAGATAAAGTGGGGAGCATTTAATTCAGTGGCAGATGCTTAAATTAAAAAAAAGAAAAAAAATGATGCAAATAATCCTGAGATTAGAAGATTTGAGTTTCAATCTTCCCCTAGTTACTTGCAATGTGATAATGGTTAAATCACTTTACTCACTTTGGTCTCATTTGTAAATGAAAGACAATTCTATTTCTACTGTTTATCTCTGAGGGATGACATAAGAAAAATACTTTGTAAACTGAGAAATGCTCTCTAAAGATGGAGTTTTATTAAGGCATTTCCATTTTATGACTTTGAACTAATACATTCACACAGTCAACCAGAGATCATGAAAGTAGGTATTTGAAAACTCTTGCCTTATTTCTTAGGTTTTTCATAGAGCTTAACCATGCTTCCTTGTCCATTGAAATAATTACTCATACTCTGTCTAAGACAATAACTCTGGGCAAACAAAGCTGATTTTGGCTCCTCTTTCAATTTCCTAAAATAAACTATTAGGTCAAAGCATGTAACCTTTATTAAGATTTTTGAAAAACTGGAAAGATATTTATTACAATTAGTTCACTTCTTATAAGGCTCATCAATTCAAGCACAGAATGGTGTGTATTTTTATATTTCTTATGTCACTGATTGGTTCTGCTAAGGTCATACAGATTCCAAGTAATTCACAGAACTCAGGTGAATTCAAATTGTGTAAGTTGAAGAATACTGACACTTCATCTGGAGTTTTTCTGGTTCAGATGTCTCATTGGCTTGCAAGGAGTGACAAAATACCTTTCTTCCTCAACCCCTCCTCACAATATGAAAAGAAGAACAAAGGAGCAAACTAATCAAAAACATTTATTAATCTTCTATATACCTATCATTGTGCTAGGAATTGGGGATAACACAAAATGTGAAACCGTCCCTGCTCTGAAGGAGAGTACATTCTCTCCAAAGACATAAAAATGTACATAAGCAAGCACAATAAAAATGAATTGTAAAATATATACAAAATGAAATAAGACAGTTAAATATAAATCAGTTAATAAGCAATAATACTAGCAGTTGTGCGGATCACTCAAGATATCATGTAGAAGGTAGTACTAGAACTATGTTTTGAAGGAAGACAGGGATTCTATGACATAAAGGTGAGCAGGTCTATTACAATGACATGACCTGGAAGATGAGTGGAATAATGCAAACACCAGAGTTAACTGCACTGAAGCCAAGTTTCATACACTGACCTTGTCAGATAAGCAATGAGGGCTAGCAAAGAGGTTGTCTTTCTCATGTCAAAGCTCAGAAAAAGCCCTTGAATCTGAAAAAAGTCCAGATTCTGCCAGTGGCCATCTGACACTAGCATTCACCAGTGAATTATCTTTTTCCTTCTTCACTCCCCACCCCTGGGCATCATAGACCATGGTATTCTCAGATAAACTGAAGAAGTAGGAGATAAGGGATCCATTTGGGATTAGAGTAACAATGAGGAGAAAAATGCACAAATGCAGATGTAGAAAGAAAGGCAAGAGAAGAAGCAGACTGAAGTAGTATGACCCCTTACACCAGAGAAGAATTCCAGCCTTGACCTTCAAATAACTAAAAGTTATGTTGCCCCTTGCCACATGCGTATCCCATATGTGTAATTCACGATTATTGTACTCTAAGTTGGATCCCACTCTTCTGTTAGAGCTCTTTTTGGGAGAGTGTACCTTAGTCTCTATAAGAAATATTTGGTACCACATAATCTTTCCATTCTACACTAGTAAATACACTTTCCAAAAAATTAATTAGGTCTAGATGACTGAGAAGTGGAGGGACAGCTTGTGATTGTGAGTACTAAAAAAACAGCCCCTCATTTGAATCCCTTTGAAACCTGAGAAGTAGGGAACTGCCCTCTGAATATGTAGTCCATTAGTGTGAATGAAATGGGAATAGGGGATGTAAGCAGAGAAAATACTATGAAGGAATAAATGAATAGATGAACAAATGAATGAATGAAACTAATTTTAAGCATTCGTGATATATGAGGCAATTTTTATGTATACAAATATAAGATCAAAACAATCCTTGACTTCAAGAAACACAATCTAATAAGGAGAGAAAATATAAGTAGAGGAATGGTGATCAAGGAAGTGAATTTTGATCTGGGAAGTTACAAGGATTACTTGGAACAATAGCACAGTCATATTTATAAAAATATTTATAAATATTTAAATTTAAAATATAAAAAATTTATAAAAATAATGGTAGTGTTGATTTGATTATAGTTCTCAAAGCAAGAGCAATGAGGTTGGGAAGATGTCAATAAGAGTCTATCCATGAGACCTAAGAACTATTTCCTCCTCATTACACAGATGAGAAAAGTGGGACTGAGATACTTTCAGTATTCCAGAGTACTTTTCCAAAACAATTTGGGGATTAAGTAGCAGTCAGCAATTAAAAAAAAAGATCTTGACTCCAAATTCAATGCTTTCTAATTTTAACAAACTACATGAAAAATCTGAAATGAAGAAATCTGGATATTGGAGAAAATGTAGCTTCCATTTGCATTCCTTATAAAAAGAAAATATATTTTATAAAATATTTTTATATATATTTATATATCATTTTAAAAATTTCACTGGACTTTATTCTTACAAAAACCTTGAGAAATAGGTACATTATTATTTTCATTTTTGTGATTATTCAGACTCTTTGTGAGCACATTTCTTTTGGGGGGATTTTTATAGACAGTTGATTAAGTAAAACTCTCATATCTAAAATTTATAAAGAACTTTGTCAATCTATAAGGATATGAATCATTCCCCAATTGACAAATGGGCAAAGGATATGAACTGGCAGTTTTACAATGAAAAAGTATGCCTAGCAAAAGGAACGAACAACAGGCTCACAACAATGTGATTGACACTTGCAGGACAATGCCACACTATCCATGCCTATGCTCCCACCATGACGAACCCTGATGAGGTCGAAGAAAGATTTTATGAAGATATGGATACCCTTATATTTAACGTGACAAAATAGTACAAGTTTCTAATTCTGGGTGATTTTAATGCTAGAGTAGATTTAGACTGCCAGACTTGGCAGGGAGTCCTTGGGAGGAACAGAGTTGGAAACAGCAACAGTAGTGTCCACTTACTACTGAAGACTTATACATCTCATAACCTTCTTATCATCAACACTCTTCAGTTTACCTAAACACAATAAAACTTCATGGATGCACTTACACAGCAAACATTGACATTTAATACACCAAGGAGAAGAGACAGATAGGATGTGAGTGAAGAAGGCAATGGGTGGTACAGGTTGCTGGACTAATCATAGGCTTATCCTCTCCAGATTAAATATTGACATTCAAGAAAAGCTGGGTCCCCAAGGCAAAATGACTACTAGAAGAATCAGTGTGAACAGATTAGAGTTCTTCTTTGAGCAGGAACAGTTTGTGGCTAACTTGGAAGGAAAGTTGAGCCAACACACAATTGGCAACAGTACAGCAGAGAAGGAATGGGCAGCTCTTAAAGATTTTGTGCACAGCACTGCATTTTTCTCATCTGGGTCAGAACAACTGCATCACCAAGAATTATATGAGGAAAATGATGGGGAAATTCAGAAGAAATGAAAAAATGAGACGTGCACTGGCTTGTCTCCTTTCACTTCCAATACTCACTTCCTGGTGATAATTTTTGGAGCTCTCATTCCTAGTGACAAGGTCATTTTTCAATGAGAAAACAAAACCCAAGGAAAATTTAACTACTATGGCTTTCTCACAGATATCTCATCTTTATCCCATCACTCTGAAACATCTAAGCTAGATTTAAAAAATACTTTTGTAATATTTAGTACCAGAATAATTTCTTTATTTCTCCACTACTTTTTTTTAAAATACTGCTCTATTTTTTACTCATCTTCAATTAATGGTAATTAAAAAATTTTTTATTCTCATCATTATTTATGCTTCAATTGGTTGTTAAAAATTACAGCTAAATCACAAATTAAAGTCTTCTGACTCAGAACCTAGTTTTCTTTTCTTTGTATTTTGCTGCCTCTTAACTCTAGTTTAATTCACTTTAACACAGCATTTACTAAAGAAGCAGACAGGAATCAAGAACTTGAGTCTTAAACTCTTATTGTACATTATCAAAAATGTATGATATACCAGGGTACCAGGAGTGAAGAATGACCATACCTAAAGGGATGTTTCTTATCCTTCCTCCTGAAGTGGAAGGAAGGAAAGGCATCTTTAACAAAAATCTATTTTCTATCACTCCCACTTTCCCCTCCACATTTCATAGACAGGCAAAACCGATTACCACATTGGCCATGTCTAAAATATGAGGAAAGCTGAGCGGCACAAAATGGATGCTTTTGAATTGTGGTGCTGGAGAATACTTTTAAAAGTCCCTTGGAAAGCAAAGAAATCAACTCTCTCACTATTTAAAGAAATTAATTTAGTTTATTTATTAGAACACCAAATATGAAAGCCAATGACATAAAATATCAGAAGCTGGCTAACGTATTTCATCATGAATCCTCTTGAAAAAAATAGTTTATCACTGTACTGATCAGAGTTTTTAAATCTTTCAAAGTTGTTTTTCTTTATAATATTATCACTGGATATTTTTTTCCTCCTGCTCTGCTTACTTCATTCTACAATGATTCATACAAGCCTTTCTTGGGTTCTATGGAAAAGTTCCTGTTGTGATTTCTTATGCTATAATATTTTTTCTATCACCTTTGTATACATAACACGTTCAGCCATTCCACAAATAATGAGAATCTCAGTTTCCAATTCTTTGCCAAAACAAAAGAGCTGCTAGCAGTATTTTTGTGTATATGGATTATTTTCTCTTTCTTTGATCCCTTTGTACCTAGTAGTATGTGTGTTCATCCTTCATTGCCAAGGAAGAACATGCCATCAGAGAAATGATTACATGACTTGCACATGACTTTGTTTTGAGTGAGGGAGGGCTGTACAGGTCACCAGTCTCACTTCTCTTCCAGAGCCATCTGAATCCAATTACAAGATATGCATCAGGATGACTAGAGATGACCCAGGATGAGTCAGTTGGGGTTAAGTGACTTGCCCAAGGTCACACAGCTAGTGAGTGTCAAGTGTCTGAGGTGAGATTTGAACTCAGGTTCTCCTGACTTCTATACTGGTGCTCTATCCACTATATCACCTTGCTTCCCCACCTAGCAGTATATTTCTGGTTCAAAGGGTATGTGTACAGGTTAATAATTTTCTCAGCATTATTCCAAATTGCTTTTATAAAGGGCTGATCCAAGTTGTAGCTCCATCAACAGCAGGGGCTATCTCCAGTCTTCCCAATCTTTGTCTTGCCATTGGACTCAAATGGCTACTTTCAGGGCCTGGCTATCAGCACAGGAGTCATTCCCTCTTCCTTAAGGCTCCCACCAAATGGGGCAGGGCTTAAGGCCACAGAAGGCAAAGCCTCAAAGCTGGCCTCAGCCTGGGTCTGACCTACTCTCTGCTGCCCCTCACCCTGTCACACTTGAGCTCATAACTGAGGTCATTTCTGGTTTTCTTGGCAAAGATACTGGAGTGGATTGGAATTTCCTTCTCCAGCTCATTTTAAGATGAGGAAGTGAAGCAAATGGGATTAAATGACTTGCTCAGGGTCACACAGTGTGAGATATGATTTGAACTCAGATCTTCCTGTCTGCAGGCCTCATTCTCTATCCACCTAACTGCTGAAAAAGGTAAGTAGTTCTACTGTAGAATAGTCTATAACAAGTTAGGAAGTTTTCCCCTACATCAAAGCTCAGAAGTCAAGTGAATTTAAACTCAATTCAAGCATACAATAGCTCTTGAGCCTGTGGTGCTAGGCATATTGGGCTGATAGAAAAGAGACAAAACTGATTACATAAAATAGCTGACATTTAAATAATGCATAAAAAGTTCTTGGCAGAATTGAGACAACTTTATTATGTAGGGTCCTATATCTATTACCTGAATTGATGATCTGAAGAAGAGTCTATATATCTTATTCTAACCTTCATATTATCTATTCTTTCAGTTGCCCAATCTTGTAATTTCTTTCCTCAAAAAAACTCTTGTATATGTCTCCTTCTCTCCATTTACAAAGATACCACTCTAGTTCAGTCTCTCATCATCTCTTGACTAGATTATTGCAGTAGTCAGATAATTTTATTTCTTACAAGAAATTTCTTCCAATTCTACCCCATGTTCCACTCAGCTGCCAAAATTATTTTGCTAAAGCATAGAATGTGGCCATGCCACATTCCCCCTCCAACCGAGAAAAACTCTAAACTCCCTGGCTGGTAATGTCTTTCCTTCTATTTTCTTAACATCTACTCCGTACATCTTTTGTCTGGATATACACGTATTTATATGTGTGTATGTATGTACACGTATACATAGATATATGCATATATACACATACATGTACATATATACATACATATGGTCTCCTCCTCTGGAATATAAGACCCTTGAGAGAAAGAAGTGTTTCTGGTTTTCTGTATGTTAATTTGCTTATTTTGTTATTTGTTTCAATTTAGTATCTTCAGTGCTTAGTACAGTACATCACATGTTCTGCAAGCAAGATTGTTACACATACATTATATGCTCTTTATAAGTAACTCTCTAGAATCCCAATTCAGGATTTTCAGAGAAATAGGTTAACTAGCAAATGAGGACTCAGCTCTGGAAACATACACAGAAGATCTATGTGTATATTAGTTGAGCTTGATTCCTGTCATGTATAAAGAAAATCCCCATTCTCCACTTTAGAGAATGAATAGTTTGTCTATGACTGTTTCCTTTCCACTAACCACATGGAAATTCTGAGTGGTTTTTTGGTTGGCTGCTGGCCAGGGATTGGATTTGCATACTATAAATGACACATCAAGTCAAATATGTCTCTCTTTACCCTATTGGTATGTGAGACAAAGACACCCCACATACCCCCTTAAGATTTTGGGTGGGGAGAGATAGGTAGCATCAGTGGCCTACTCTATATTCCAATCAGTGAGTGATTGTATTCATGGTACAACAGCTTTTTCTATCTCTTCTGTATGTTCTTTTCTCCTCTTAATCCGATATTATAGATAGAACAGAATAGACTGACTTTGTCAGATAAAAAGGATCAAAAAAGTCACTGCCTAGTGTCCAGGAACTGTCATCAATATCTGAGTTTTCCAGCAGTTGGGCCTGATGAGAAACTAGGGCAATCTTGATGATTAAGATATGAGATCTAGCCCAGCAATGGATCAGTCCAACAGAGACACTGCCATGTGCCATAGCAGGGGAGAAGCTTATCTGGGGACTATACTATATTTGAAAGTGAACTTTATAGAATGAGTGCTTTGTTCCAACCACTTTGAATCTGTCCCTAGTCTCCCCAGAATCAAGGTGGCACAGAAGAGAATCAGTTCCTAAGTGGGGGGTCATGGTCACTGGGATTAGTACTGTTACGTATTAATTCTTGCTATAAATATCTCTTTATAAAAGCTAATTGATGTTACCTGATAAAATGATAATCCTTGGGTAAATCAATAACAAAAGGGAGATGCTAACTGTAACTGGTGATTAAGAGTTGAGTAAATCCACCTCCATGAGGGAGTGTCAAATAAATTCCATTATAAAGATACTCTACTGCCCCTCAGATACATTTCTAGATCTCTGAGTGGGGGAGATATAGTTAGCCAAACTTCTGGGGACCCAATTCATCAGTACTGATGGGAGTTGGGATAGGGTCCACAAAAGCTTACATGGCTATGTTAGTATTGAAAAGTTCTTTTTTCTCCTGAAATATTCAAAGTCATTGCTCTATTCTCCTTGATAAAAGGAAACTAAAAGTTTACTACTTCACAGAAATTTTTTCTATGATGTAATTAAAAGTACAGAAGGAGTTATAAAATGAGGAAAGAAATTAAAGTGAAGATTGGCAAGTATCTAGTGTGTTGTGCAATAATGAAAAACAGAATTGCCAATTTGCACAAGTCTTTAGAATCTACAATATTTTGGGGGAGTATTAAATTACCTAATTGATAAGGGAATAGAAAATAAAAGGGAGCTTTTGTGAAGAGGAATTTAGAGAAGGTTTCAAGACATATAAAAAAAGAACAAGGTCAGGAAGACCTAGGTTTGAGTTCTTCCCCAGCATTCATATCATTATGAGAAGACCACCTAACCTCTTTTACTCTCAATGTATTTTTTCCGTGGGATAAGACATTAGGATGATCTCTAAAGTTCCTCTGAGCTAGAACTGTGAAGATCATGGAGATGGTGAATTTGCAGTTGAACTGATGAGCAATAAACTTAAAACAAGTTTTCTTTTTAATCCAGAATTTATGATCATATAGACAATTGCTTTATCCATCTATCTATCATCTATCTATCTAATTTATATACATGTCATCTTTCTATAGTGACTATGTAAATCTTGGTCTTCTTAGCAGTCCTGATCTAAACACAATAAGTTGTCCTTTTTATGAGACTTTCAGTAAGTATTCTATTTTGTTAGACTATGTGTCCTGATGTTTAGTTCAGAAATATGATTGTTATACAATATTACTTGAGTTGGAATAACTAATTTATAAGAAAAATGAGAAATACAAAATTATTAAATTAAAAATGACTCCAAACTTCAAACATCAGTTATGTCTCACACTGAAGAGAGAACATGGCACAGTGGATGTGAGGGCAAGCAAAGTAGGATCTTTTGCTATTTTTGTTGATACCAAGAAGTATAATGCCTCTGAATACTGTGATTTAAGGAGAATCTTTCAAACTCATCATTGGGCCTGGGAAGATTTGTAAGAAGGTTCACACCTTTTGTTAATGAGGCATTGCTTCTCAAGGGATATAATGCCCTCTGGCCCTAAAAAAATAAATATATAAAGACTCTGAGATATGGTTTTACTTTGGTGCTTAGTTTTTGGAAGAAGGTTTGAGTTTGGGAAGCCTTTAAACAACCTCCTGGCTTTGAAAACTCAGATGTTGATGCTTCCCTCTCTGGTAAAGATATATGTATGTTAATGGTCGGGCAGTTTGGAAGCTGTGTCAATTTTTTATTTCTCTGAAATTTTTATTTTTATTTTCTCTGATACATGTGCTTGAATAAAGTGATTGTTAACCTCTCAAAAGTTGCTTTTCCTTTTAGAGAAGCAGATCAAAGAACCTGTGGTAGCAGATTGCCCTGTGTATGATGGTGTACATACTGATACAATGGATCATAGGATCATTGGTGAAGAGTTGGAAGGGACCTTATGGGCTATCTAATTGTCACTACTTTAACAATAAAGAAATTGAAAAACAGAGAAATTAAATGTTTTATCTGAGGTCAAGATGATAGAGACAATATTGGAACACAGGAACTATGGCACCTTGTCATGACTTTTTCTACTAAAACTTACTTCTTCTGGAATCAGAAACTCCATATATTCTACCAGTAATATTTACTAGGATATGATAATGGGAGAGTCCTTTATCCTCTATGAGTCTCTGTTTCTGTACATGTAAAATTGCTTTTTCCTAAAAGCAGTTTTATGAGAATGAAATGAGATAATCTAAGTAACTGCTTTTCAAACTTTGAAGCACTATTAAAGAATTATCCATCCTGCCTTATGTTTATTAATATGCTGCTTATTTATATACTCATAAACATAGATATATTCATTTAGATACATGGTTAGTCACTATTTAAGAATCCCGTACTTCCCAAAAAATATTGAGGATGATAATGATACCTGATATTTATATGGTACTTTAGAGTTTACAAAGTATTTTATATCTATTATCTCATTTGATTAAAAAAGCTTCATCCCTTGACTAATACTGTAAATAAACTGCCTGACTGTATTTAGTCAATTGATGAATGTTAGGAACAGCATGCAAATATATTAATTTTATCTAGAAATGACAAAAAATACAATATTCATCGTAATTAATGTATGTCCCAAGCTTGTATTGCCAAAGTGTTCAGTCAGCACACCTAAATTGAAGGTAATAAACTAAACATCTTCTTTGTTTCATTTTTTTTTTGTTAAGCTTTCCTAGAAAATTGTATTATATGCTTAGGTAACGATTAAATGAATTTGATGCAAGTGCTTATTTTTGCATTCCATATTAATCAGAAGAGCAATAAGTGCTAGGCTAGGATAAAGGGAGCATTGAAATTAGTTGTGTCAGAAGGGTGGGGAAATGAATACATTTTGTGGGGAAGAGGAATTTTTGAATTTGCAAATATTAATCTCAGTTTAAGAAATTATCATAGAAACTGAGGAACATTTGAGAAAAGAGGTGATATATCATTGTAATTTAATTTAATTCAATAAGCATTATTAAGCAAGTGGCATTGGTAGGAATTATGCCCCCTCCCCCTTCTGTGTATGTTAGGGTTCTTACTGATACAGTTAGGTAAACAATTTAAACAGTTTTTGCCCTCAAGGAGGCTCTATTCTTGAATTCTGATTTTCCTAAAAGGTCTAAGAAGAGAGAAGAAGTTGTTTGATTGATCAAAATAATATTCCACATTTGGTTTTAAATGAGATGGGAAAGGAAGGAATTTTGGAAAGTTTATCTCAAATTTTGATTAGCTACATATGCCACTTTGACCTAAGATCCAATTTTTTCAGGTGAATGAATGAATAAAAACCTATTTATTTTGCTTAATATGTGCAAAAATGTATTACATACTGAAGATATAAATTGAAAAGTGAGACAATAACTCATTTTGATGAGTTTATATATCTAATAAAAATATATAATGAGATTTTTATTTATGTGTGCGTGTGTACCATGATTTTTGGTGAGAGTTTGGACAGGTATGGTGAATTATTTTCTCTTATGTCTCCATTTCTGTTTTTTTCTTCTCTTAATATTTTAAGAAACCCTCTAGCTTTCTGAGTAATTTGTTAACCAGAAGTATATAGAACTAGATCTATTTAACTTAATACATGTTACTGAGTTAGAGAAGATGCTAGGGGGAAAAAAATAAAAAGTTGTATGAAAACCTTAGGAAAGATGCCCATTTTCTCCTTTGGACAGTTATTACACATTTAATTTATCTTCTTTGCAAAAGCATTTTATGAATCTAAGAAAGTGGAAGGAAAATAATAAAAAATGACCTGGTCACTCAAAGAATAAAAGTTTCTACAGCTATTCCAGTAGAATTGATGGCAGGTTTTTCAAAGTTTATATTTAAGATCAAGGGAATAAAGTTTAATGGATGTTGAGGCTATAGATTGAGGCAGACAATGGTTTCTTAAGCAATTTTGATTCAATTGTAGCCCCTGAAAAGTCAGAACATTTTAGTATGGGTTCTCCTTTTGAAGGAGGTGATGAAGCTCATCAAATATATACATATTTCAGTACTTGATTTTAAAATTAAATTTATTAAATCATTTTAATTATTTGATTAATAGAATCAGAGAATTTTAGAACTGCAATGTCTAATATCCTCATTTTACAGATAAGGAAACAAAGTACCAGAGATGTTAAACTATATTCGTTATATGAGCCAGAACTATGCACTAAATTTCTAGATTCACAGCTTTGTCCCTATTGTTAATTAGCCTTAATTAACTTCATTAATTTTTGTGCTTCATTGCTTTGAATGATCACCCCTCTTTTTATCAATGTAGGTATTCCTTCCTTAAATGGAGATTACAATTATTGCTCAATATCCTGTCCCATGCACTACTTGATCATTCATTAAATGCTCCCAGAGAAGCTACAGAGAAAAAAAAATAATTGTGCCTAATAATATTGGGAATATACATGTTTTTATGGTAATCCAATGTGGGTTTTAGAGCAGTGTCTTTCACATTCTCAGCAGATCACAGACTTGCCAAGGGTAGACAATATGTTGTTTTTGCCTATATATTCCAGAATGTTGCTTTGGACACTTAAAAAAAATCCATTGAAATGAATTAAATTTATTAGCTGTACAGTGATATAGACTTCACTAAAAGAACTTCATATGAAAATTCATTATAATAGCTATCATCCCAGGATAGGAGTCCTGTGGAACTGAGTGAGAGAGAAGTATAGAACCCCAGGTAACAGAAGCAGCCATAAGTCGTTTCCAGGAGTCAAGATGGTGGAATGATCACTAAATGCTCTCTCCTTCCACTTATTGACCTTGAAAAACCCAGAGAATATTTCCCCAGGAAAAATCCTGGAATAGTGGGATCAATCAAAGGGTTAAATAGTCTCTTAGCTGGAGAGGCTAGGAAAACCTGAAAGGGGGGGGGGTCTCTCTTGCTGTGACTGAAGGCGACTAGTGCAGGACCAGAGCTGTCACAGACAGCCCCACCTCAGTCAGCTGGGAGGAGATCCTGAGTCCCAGGTGGTGGAGCCTATAAGCACCAACACCAAGACCCCAGGTATGCCTCAGCATGCCTTAGCCAAAGGAGTCAAAAAAACACTATCACAGATGAGTTTTTACTGAGCCTGGCTGTGCTCTAGCTCAGGAGAAGAGATCTCCTGTGACCAGACCACTATTTCCCCACACCTTATACAACAAGCTGCAGTGTAACTCCAGGGAAATTCAGAAAGACTTAACTTGGCTTCTGCTTTGGCATACTAACCAGCTGAACACCAGGAAAACTGAAGCATTCTAGCTTCTAACTTAAAGTACCACAGGCCACAATACACAAAGACTCAAATTCCAAGCACAAGATTTGTGGGATAGAGCCCACCCTGTGTCCCACAAGCAGACATTCACTTTAAAAGCCAGGAAAAGGGCAATCATAATGAACAGGAAGGAAACCAGAAAAGAAGACCATAGAACCATTTAGTGGGGACAAAATGCGAATACCAAAGAGGTCAGTATTGAGATTGTACTCCCATCTGAAACTTCAGAAGGCAATATGAACTGGTCTCAAGCCCAATGAGCATTCTTGGAAGAGCTCAAGAAGGATTTTAAAAGTTAAATTAGAGAGGTAGAAGAAAAACTGGCCAGTGATTTTTAAAATATGAAAAAAAAATTCACTGAAGAGAACAGCTCCTTAAAAGGAAAATTGGACAAATGAAAAAAGAAGTACAAAACCTAACTGGAGAAAATAATTCCTTAAAAGGAACAATTGGACAAATGGAAAAAGAGATGCAAATGTTAACTGAAGAACACAATCAATTAAAAGTTAGAATTGGAATGGTAGAAGTTAATTACTCTATGAGACATCAAGAATCAGTCAAACACAATTTAAAGAATGAAAATAATATAAGAAAATGTGAAATATCTAATTGGAAAAACAACTGACTTGGAAAACAAATCCAGGAGAGAAAATCCTTGAATTATTTTGTCTACCAGAAAGCCATAGAGAAAAAAAGAGACTGGACAATATGTTCCAAGAAATCATTGAGGAAAACTTCCCAGAGGACCTAGATCCAGAGGGCAATATAGTCATCAAAAAAATTCACCAATCACCTCCTGAAAGAGATCCCAAAGTGAAAACACCAAGGAATATGGCTGCTAAATTCCAAAATTATAAAGTGAAGGAAAAAATACTACAAGCAGTCAGAAATAACCAATTCAAATATTGAGGAACTACCGTCAAGATCAACAGGACCTTGCAGCTTCTACATTAAAAGATCAGCGGGACTGGAGCATGATATTCCATGAGGCAAAGGGGCTAGAAATACAACCAAGGATCAATTTCCCAGCAAAATTGAGCATAATATTTCAGGCAAGGAGATAGACATTCAATGAAATAAGGAATTTCTAGATCTTCCTGATGAAAAGGCCAGAGCTCAATAGAAAATTCAGTCTTCAAATACAAGTCTCAAGAGAAGCATAAAAAGGTAAATAGGGGAAAAACTTGCTATTCAATATGGGCAAATTGTTTACATATCTGTAAGAAAAGATGATACTTGTTAATCTTGAGAACTGTATATCTATTATGATATGTCACAAGGATATACATATGTAGAGGGAGTGGGATTAAATTAAATGATGCAATGATAAGAAATGTGATTTAAATATGTGAAAGGACTGTAATAGAAAATGTGAAAAGGAGGAGGCAGGAAAAAGTAAATTACATCACAGTAAGAGGCACAAAACCATATTTTTTGTAGAAAATAGGGGAGGGAGATGAGGCTATTTGAGAATTACTGTCATTTGATTGGTTCAAGGAGGGACAGAAAAGCTCAGTTAAATATAGAAATCTAATTAGCTATATAGGCGGTAAGAGGGAAAAGAGGAAAGAAAAGTGAGGAGAGGCTGAAGGGAGGGAAGAAGAAGTAAAAGAAAAGTTCAATAACAGGGAGGGGGACTGATAGAAGGGAAGGAAGAGTGAGGGAGGCAGTGCTCAAAAATCAAAACCCTATTGTAGAGGAGACAGGAGAAGGGGAAAATGAAAGCATACATGAGGGGAAATAGGATGGAGGGAAATATACAAAGGGTAATCATAACTGTGAATGTGAATGGGATGAACTCTCCCATAAAATCGAAGCAGATAGCAGAATGCATTAAAAACCATAACCCAACAATATGTTTACAAAAAACAGAATTTAAAACAGGGGGATACACACAGGGTAAAGGAAAAATGTTGGAACAGAATATATTACGCTTCAGCAGATGTAAAAAAAAAATAACAGGGATAGCAATCCTAATCTCAGACAAAGCAAAAGCAGAAATAGATCTAATCAAAAGAGATAAGGAAGAAAACTATATCGTACTACATGGAACCATAGACAAAGAAGCAATATCATTACTAAACATATATGCTCCAAGTGTTATAGCATCTAGATTCTTAGAGGAGAAGTTAAGGGAGTTAGAAGAAGAAATAGACGGCAAAACTATACTAGTGGAGGACTTTAACCTCCCCCTCTCTGAACATGATAAATCTAACCTCAAAATAAACAAGAAAGAATTTAAGGAGGTAAATAAAACTCTGGATAAGGTAGAAATGATAGATCTCTGGAGAAAATTGAATGGGGATAGAAAGGAATACACTTTTTTTCTCAGTGGTACATGACACACACACAAAAACTGACCATGTGAAAATCTCACAATCCAGTGCACAAAGGCAGAGATAGTCAAGGCATCTTTCTCAGATCAAAATGCAATAAAAATTATATGTAATAAGAGGCCATGGAAAGATAGACCAAAAATTAATTGGAAACTAAATAACCTAACCCTAAAGAATGAATGGATTAAACAACAAATCATAGAAACAATTAACAACTTCATTCAAGAGATGACATTAATGAGGCAACCTACCAAAACTTATGGGATAATGCAAAAATTCTTCTTAGGATAAGTTTTATAACATTGAGTGCTTACCTGAATAAAATAGAGAAATGAATTTGGCATGCAGCTGAAAAAGTCAAGAACTGGAAATAGAGGGGATATCCATCAATTTGAGAATTGCTGAACAAGTTGTAGTATATGAATGTAATGGAATGTTACTATGCTAAGAGAAATGATTAACAAGAAGACTTCAGAGAGGCCTGGAAAGACTTATATGAACTAATACTGAGTGAAAGGAACAGAACCAGGAGAAATTTGTACACAGTAACAACCCCAATGTGTGAGGAATTTTTCTGGTAGAGTTGGCCCTTCACAGCAATGCAAGGATTTAAAACATTTGTAATGGACTATTGAGGCAAAATGCCTTCCATATCCAGAGAAAGAACTATGGAATTCAATCACAGAATGAAGAGGAAAATTTTCACTTGTGCTATGTTTTGTTTTGCTTTGTTTTTTTCTCATGGTTTCTCCCATTCCTTTTAATTCTTCTATGTAACCTGACTAACGTGAACATGTACTTAATAAGAATGTAGGCATAGAACTCATATAATATTGCACACCATCTTAGGGAAGTATTGGGGAGAGAGGGGGAGAAAATCTCAGACTTCTGGAAGTGATTAGCAAGTAATCGAATAAAGCTATCTACATAATCTAACATAAAATGTGGTACATGTGAGAGTTGTGTTATCTGAAGGCAGTGGTTTCCAAACTTTATATAGGACTATTTTGTTTGGTTTTGTTCTTCACACACACACACACACACATATTTTGTGCCCTGCTTCATATCTCATAAAACAATATATTAAAGAATTTTCTTCTCATATATTGTTCAAGTAAATGTAAATATTATTTTTTACAATTTTCTAGAAATAAGTCTTTAAAATACAATGAAATGAGGTAACTGAACACAAATATTTTTGGAGAAATTTCTTTATAATTTTTATATTTATAATATAAAATGGCCATAACATTTTGATGTGAAAGATTATCATTTTGTCATGAAGTTTCTCAAACCATGATTTCATTGGAAATATGGCTACCCAAAATGATTTTCTTTTACCCACAGATATCAGTATTTTGCCTCCACAACACATACAGAAGAAAACAAAATTTTGCACAAATGAGCTTATATGAATAGTTAGGGTAGTATAATGTCCCACAATATTATTAACAGATGAGATCAACTGAAGCTGCTCTGAATGGTAATCAACCAGCAGCATTTCAACCATATTGACAGCTAATTGTAGCATTAAAGTTTCTCATGTTGAAGGAGATTTGTACCCTTAGCATTTTGTTGACTAATGTATCTGAAATATGCAAAACTTTGGATGTTTCATGCATAGATGCTTGAAGTTTGTCTTTTTTATTAAAAATATATTTTTCCAGAAAAAAAACTTTACCTTGGCAATTAATCCATACATATGGTCACAATTGTCTATTAAGATTATTAACTTTCAAGTAATTATCTTAAACTAAATGATTTGTGCAAAGCAAACTCATCTTTCATCTACAGCATTAACAGCAATTGGAATTCAATGACTAAGTGTAATATAACATATTCTTGTATTTGTGTTTTTTTACTTTGTATTTCTGAATTCTACTACTTCAACTGACCATGCTGTCTTCAATTATACTCAGTTCAACTATTCTAATGAACTTTTTTGTGTAGCCATAATCAAGAGATATTATTTCATTTAGAGATGTAAAATTGACAATAAAATATAAAAGAAGTTGTCAAAAATTTCAAATACTTGCTTATGACCATTTGTAATTCATTACTTACAAAGTTGTAGGGTTTTTATGGATAGTAACAATGCATTTTATTTACTAAAATGAATAATGTTGAGAACATGTACAAATGTATTGTTTAATCTCTACTGCCTATATTTCACATCCAAACTAATGAAGCAGCATAAAGACATAACAGATGGGACTGGATTTGTTAATTTCTTGATGTAGACAACTTCTAGGACAGCAGACTCTTTCAATGCAGGTTTCTCTGCAATTTGTTGTTTGGGCACTTAAGTAGCTCAGTGATCAGAGTGCTCAACCTGAAGTCAGGAAGATGAATTTAACTTTGCCTCAGTTCCTCATCTGTAAATGACCTGGAGAAGGAAATGGCAAACTACTCTAGTATCTTTGCAAAGAAAATCTCAGATGGGATCACAAGGAACTGGACAAGACTGAAACAGCTAAACAACAGCATTAATTAATATTCCTCCTAAAATGTAGTGGTCTTAAATGAACATACTGATCCAGATTTCATGAAATTGAGACAAAACAAGTCTGCCATATTTTGGACACTGATTCTCTTAATGCTATGAGTTGCCTTCAGCTATTTTAACTGTCAAATTAGATACTTAATTCACACTGATCATAAGACATATTAAAACACACCTATGCTACAAAAATGTGCATATCCTTTGATCCAGGCGATATCGCTACTAGGACTGTATCCCCAAGAGATTATAAAAATGAGAAAGGGTCCCACATGTACAAAAATATTTATAGCAGCACTCTTTGTGGTAGTTAAGAACTGGAAATCAAGGAGATGCCCATCAATTGGGCAATGGTTTAATAAATTATGGTATATGAATGTAATGGAGTACTATTGTGCCATAAGAAATGATGAACAAGAAAACTTCAAGGAGGCCTGGAAGGACTTATATGATCTGATGCTGAGCAAAAGGAGCAGAACCAGGAGAACTTTGTACCCAGCAATGACCACAGTGTGCGAGAGATTTTTCTGATAGACTTGGAACTTTGTAATAACACAAGAATTTACTAAAAAAAAAAAATCCCAATGACGATTTTCTATGGCAAAATGCCTTCCACACTCAGAGAAAGAAATACGGAAGTCATTTGCAGAATGCAGCAGAGAATGTTTGTATGTGTGTGTGTATTTTAGCCTATTATGTTTTGATTTGTTATATGATTTCTTCCATTTATTTTAGTGCGACTACATAGCATGACTATAGTGAAAATGTGCTCAATAGGAAAGTATATGTAGAACCTACACAGAATTGTATGCTGTCATGGGGAGGGAGGGGGGTAGTGGGGGGAAGGTGTGTGTGTGTGGGGGATAAAAATCTTAATTTTGAGGAAGTGATTGTAGAACATTTAAAAATGAAAAATAAAAATAACACACCTATTCTAGCTGTATCCTTCTAAAACTGCTATTTTATTCATCCAATTGTTTTTATTTTGAGATCATTAGTGAACTTTATATTTACCTCTATTGATTTTTTTCTTACTAAAATCAGCCTCTGTATGGCCATTGTCCACACTCCCAATGCCTCAGAAGTATGCATTCTTTGTCTCTGCCACATAGAATATAAGGCATGTAGGTGTTACTGTGGATAGAACAATCGGGCTAGAATCAGGAAGATCTGAATTCAAATCTAATGCGAGATACCTACTGGCATTCTGACCCTAGGTAAATTACTTAACCTCTGCTCTGTTACCGCTGATGTTTCAAGGTGTACTGGGGGTCATCTTGAAAGAACTCATAGACTCAGATCATCTCCAACCAAAGCAAAGGAATGTATTGAGGACTTTGCTGTCTAGTAGGCTAAACTCCTTAAAGGAACCAGTAACTAAGCAAGACACGACAGGGATATTTATAGAGCAAAAGATGCAATTACATCATTACAAAATATATGAGTATAAAAATGTGGGAGGGGTCCATTGATATGGGAGGAGTCCTAGGCTTGGTGGAGCTGTGGTGGAGCTACCCATAATTCATTCAGAACAACCTATTCAGGGCTGGGGGATATTCTGCATTTAATGATATTAAAGTAATGCTCTCTATGTCATAAGTTCACCTTAGGACAGTTTGATATTACTTCATGGGTATCCACTTAAGCTGCGATTTAGTGGTCAAACACCCTGCTGAATGTCCTATTGGTGCTGCTCTCTGATTGGTTGGCCATTGTGATCCTGTCTGAGGCAATATGGATGGCTAATTATTGTGGTCTTCTCTAAAACTAGGTGGATGTGGTTGACACATCTGTTGTTCTAGGGAGGCATGAATTCATGGATACACCTGCTGCTCTAGCGAGACAGTGAGACATATGAGGAAGTTGGGATATTGGGGGTGGGGGATAGCTAGATTGGGGCTGAGGCCAGTGACTAGACTGCATCAGCTATTTCATTGGCAAAATAAAGATCATAATTCTACCTATCTCTCAGAGTTGCTGAGAGGGTAGCTGCATGAACAACTCCAACAAGGCTAGGAGCCCCTCCCATATCAAATGAGACAATAGCACTTGCAGAATGACTGACTGTAATGCTAATGTAAAGGTGAAGATCTTATTTTTACTTGGACACATGGAAGATTTTATAGAAATGCTAACTTGACAATGCTGTACACAAAGGGAATACAAGTCAATGAAGTAAGCATTTATTAAAAGCCTACTATGTGCCAGGCGTTTTTCTTACTTAATGAGAAACACAGTCAAATGTTTTGCTGTATTCTAGGTAATTTATACCAATGAAATTTCCCCTACAAATTCAGTTTTTTGGTTTTGTTTTTCTCTCAAAAAAAAGAAACAGATAGAGCCTGGGGATCATATATTTTTATTATTTTCTTAAAAATAAGTCTTATAGAGGACTTTTATTTTTATGTCAGGGAAATTTCTTGAAATTCACCTTTTTGTTTTCCCCCAACGAAGTTAAATCCTGTCCTGTAAAAAATAAAAAGTTGAGTAAAATGATCTAAGATAAAAATAAATGAGGATGCATGCACCTTTTTGCATGCACTGTTCCCTTTTCTTGCATTGAGACAAAAGAATTGTGTTTTATTATGTGTTTCCTGGGTCCATTATTGGTTTTTCTTTTGCTCAAAGTTCAGCTTCATTCTCATACTCTTTCTATTACATTTTTGAAGTCATTACACTATTATCATTTTTTTATTCTGCCTACACTAGTTGTCGTTATTTTTTATATAGTCATATTTCTCTGAATTCCTCATATTTGCTATTTCTTACCACATGCACACAGAGAATTCATTACATTAACATTACATGGATTTTTACCTGTTTCTCCCACATTATTGCCAGTTTTAGCTACCCCTGAAAAAATCTCTTTTTGATTATTTTTGCATATTTTTCTTATTTTGCCTCTGTCTGATCCCTTTGCAGGATATTCCTAGTAGTGGAATAAATGAGGCTAAAAAATTGAAACAGTCAAGTTACTTTCTTGAATCATTCCAAATGATTTCCCAGAATAGTTGCTTCAAATCATTGGTGGACCAAGAGTATATTAATACTCCTGGTTTCCTAAAAATCATGTTTTAATGAATTTTCCCGGTTTTTTCTTATGTGTAGTCTCTATCAATTGAAAGAATTAAGTAAAACTTCAGAGTTATATTAATGTTTCTCATTTATTTGTAACATGATTTCAGAGTGTCATTTATAATTTTCAGGTTTTAAATGAGTATTCCTCCAACCCTGTCTATTAGGAATTGTTATTATTCTGATAAATTTTAATCAGTTACCTATAGATGGATGTGCATATGTGATATAAGACTGTTAACCAGGATTATTGATGGAAAGTTTTCATCTGCTCACATTTTATATTTTTATTATATTTTCATTGGTAGTACAGAGGTCTTCTTTTTTAACTTGGATGCAATTAAAATGAATTTGCCTTTCAGTCATCACTGTTATGTTTTGATTAGTTAAGAACACTAAACATCCTCTAATTGTTTATAATATGAAATTTCATATTCATGTCTTGTATCCTTTGATAACTTATTGTGGTTAATCATGTAAGATACTAGCCTAAACCTAATTTCTGGAAAAACTGCTTTTCAATTCCCCCAGTAGTTATCAAATAGATAATTTTTTGCCCAAGTAATTTATGCTAAGTTTCTTAAACACCAGGTTATTAATTTTTATAGTTTCTTGTCTTGTTTATCTATTTTATTGAGCTGATTTATTTTCCAATTAAAAAATGTATTGAATGATTTTAATTTTTTTACACTTTAGTTTGAATTCTAGTAATACCATATATATATATATATATATATATATATATATATATATATATGCATATGTATATATGTGTGTGTAAATATATATATGTATATATGTATATATATATACTCCTATTATTGCTCTGGTGAATTCTAGACTGCTTCTTCTTCTAAAGGAAATTTAATGCATTCTTTTACATAGTTCTATAAATTAAATTCTTGCTAATTTGACAGAGCTGGAAGGGTAAAATAATCCTACTTTGCTAAGTTAATTTTAAGCCATATGTTCATTTAAAAATTTTATTGGTATGTTCCAACTATAAAAATGGAATATTTCTTAATTATTTAATTTTTCTTAAATTTATTTAAACATAAAATTAAAATCAATTTTATATGAACATTCAGTGTATTACTATTTATTGAGAAATTTTATGCATTATAAAGTTCTTTTAAATGATATTTTTTATATTTCTTCCTTTTTAGTAATATATAGAAATGCTAATGATTGGTTGGCGTGCTATATTTTCCTATTTTATTGAATATGTTACTCATTTTCTCAGTTTTTTAATTGTTTTAATGTTTCTTTTTTTCTTATCTGAAAACAGCAAAAACTTTATGTCCAATTAGCTGATGCTAAAATATTTTATTGCACTTCATATTTTTTGTTTTTATTGCTATATTTTATTAAATTGTATTGAAATAATAGCGAATGGGAGGTGGAACAAGATGATGGAGTAGGAAGATGGACCTGATGTGTCTCTCCTCCCATAGCCCATAAAATACTTGTAAGAAATGACTCTAAACAAATTCCAGAGCACTACAAGTTACAAAACGACAGAGTAAAAGAGCAGAGCTCAGCCCAGCCTTGGCTACCCATCTCAGAATGGACAGGACCAGTGAAGGTTTCAGGGTGCAGAAACCCAGGCAGCAGCTGTGGTTCCCATGTTTCTCAACCCACAAATGCCAAAGATAGCTTCAAAGGTCAGTAAGAAAGCTCTATCACCTGTGTGACAAGGGAGAAGGTTCCTGCCCTAGCCCCAGGCCCAGGCAGTTACAGTGTCCATTTTTGGAGGCCTCAAGGTAAAAACCCAGGGGGAATCAATTGGCTGATCTGGGTCTCTGTCATGAGTGGCAGCCTTGTGGTGAGGAGGAGCACTGGCTGGTGAAGCTAGTGGAGGCTCTGCACAGGGAATCCTACTCACAGATCCTGGGCAGAAGAGTGCTTGTGGTTGCTTCTAGACCAGAGTGCAGACAAGGAGAAGAGTAAATTTCCCTCCCTTCACTGTGCTACCTTAGAGGAACTGAGAACTTACAGGTTCCTTGAGGATAAACAATGAATACAATCAAAGAAAGACATAAAAGTCAAGGCTTCTGCAGCCAAAACCTCCAAAAAAGTATGCAAAGTTCTCAGGCCATGGAAGAGCTCAAAAAAGATTTTGAAAATCAAGTAAGAGAGGTAGAGGAAAAATTGGGAAGAGAAATGAGAGTGATGCAAGAAAATCATGAAAAGCAAGTCAATAGTTTGCTAAAGGAGACCCCAAAAATGCTGAAGAAAATAACACTTTTAAATCTGGGGCAGAACCAAGATGGCACAGTAGAAAGATGCATATATTCTAGTGCTTTCACCACAGCCCACAAAATATGTGTAAAAAATGACTCTTAAAAAATTCTAGAGCAAGAGAAGCCACAGAACAACAGATTGAAAGAGGTTTCCAGCCAAAATTAACCTGGAAGGCTGACAGGAAAGGTCTATCCCACGGAATGCTGAGCTGAGTGGCTCCCAGCCCTGGCCATGCAACATGGAGAGGAACATGACCAGAGCATGTCTCTGGGGCAGAATTTCCATCAGGCAGGGATCCCTCAACACACAAGTAAAAAAGAGAGCTCCAAAGTTCAGTGTGGAAGGTCTTTCCCAGCTGGGTGAGAGGGGAATGGGTATCCCCATCACTAGCCCCAAGTAGCAGCAGCAGTGGGAGAGGGGCAGCTACATTGACCAAGGAAGCAATTTAGGTCCATTGTCCAGGAAGCTCAGCTTAAAGGCTCTGGGGGAATTGAGCAGCTAATCTGAATCTAAGCCCTCAGTAATGGCCCTGCCCCCCACCAAAACTCATGGGATAGTTGAGCAGCTGATGTGAATCTCAAACTTTAACATGGTACTGGGGAGAAGAGGAGCACTAGGATCCTCCTCTTGACAAAGGTTCAGAAGTCAAGTAACTGACTGAGAAAATGCCCAAAAAAGGGAAAAAAAACAACCAGAGAAGGTTACTTTTTGGGGGAACAGGTGTCTCCTTCCATCCTTTCAGATGAGGAAGAACAAGTCATCTGCCTCCAGTACCTTCAAAATGAATATGAAGTGGGCTCAGGTCATAGAAGCACTTGAAAACCATGTCAGCAGTCTGCTAAAGGAGAACAAAAAACAATGCTGAGGAAAATAACACCTTTAAAAAAGAGATTAACTCAATTGGAAAAAGAGGTCCAGAAGCCCAATGAGGAGAAGGAAGCTTTAAAAAGCAGAATTAGCCAAATGGAAAGGAAGGTTCAAAAGCTCAGTGAATAAAATAATTCTTTAAAAGAGAGAATCGAGTTCAGGGAAGCTAATGACTATTGCATACATCAAGAAATTAAAAAATAAAATCAAAAGTTTTTTAAAAAGAAGATAATATGAAATATCTCATTGGAAAAACAACTGACCTGAAAAATAGATCCAGGAGAGACAATTTAAAAATTATGGGACTACCTGAAAGTCATGATCAAAAAAAAAGAGCCTAGACATTATCTTCCATGAAATTATCAAGGAAAACTGCCCTGATATTCTAGAATCAAAGGGCAAAATAAATATTGAAAGGATCCACCAATCACCTCCTGAAAGAGACCCAAAAAGAGAAGCTCCTAGGAATATTGTGGACAAATTTCAGAATTCCCAGGTCAAGGAGAAAATATTGCAAGCAGCTAGACAGAAATAATTCAAGTATTATGGAAGTACAATCAGGATAACCAGGATCTGGTAGCTTCTACGTTAAGGGCTTGAAGGGCTTAGAATATGACATTCCAGAAGTCAAAGGAAGTAAGATTAAAACCAAGAATCACTTATCCAGTAAAACTGAGTATAATTCTTCGGAGGAAAAAATAGTCATTCAATGAAATAGAGGACTTTCAAGCATTTGTGATGAAAAGATCAGAGCTAAATAGAAAATTTGATTTTCAAACACAATGAAAAAGCAAACAGGAAAGAAAAATCATAAAGGACTTACTAAAGGTGAAATGTTTAATTCCTTCATGGAGCAAATATATTTTTAATTCTTGAAAGTTTTCTCAGTATTTGGATAGTGGGAGGGATTACACACACACACACACACACACACACACACACACACACACATATATATATATATATATATATATATATATATATATACATATGTATGTATGTATAGACAGAGGCCTCAAGGTAAGTTGCATAGGAAGGGATGATATCTAAAAAAATAAAATTAAGGGATAAGAGAGGAATATATTGGGAAGAAAAATAGAGAAATGAAATGGGGCAAATTATTTCTCATAAAAGAGGCAAGAAAAAGCTTTTTCAATGGAGGGAAAAGGGAAGGAACTGAGAGGGAAAAAGTGAAGCTTACTCTCATCACATTTGGATTAAGGAGGGAGTAAAATGCACATTCAATTTGGTATGAAAATCTATCTTATACTACAGGAAAGTAGGGGAGAATGAGATAAGTGAGTTGTTAGGGAATGATAGAAGGGAGGGCAAACGTGATGAGGGAGTAATCAGAAGCAAAGGACATTACAGGATAAAGGGAGGAACAAAGTCAAAAGAGAGTATAGAATAAATAGGAGGCAGGAAAGGATGGAGGGAAATACAGGTAGTCTTTCACAACATGACTATAATGGAAGTCTTTTGCATGACTACATATGTATGGCCTATATTGAATTGATTGCCTTCTAAGTGGGAATAGGAGGGAGGACAGGAGAGAAGTTAAAACTCAAAGTTTTAGCAATGAATGTTGAGAATTGTTCTGTATGCAACTGGGAAATAGGAAATACAAATAATGGAGTATAGAAATCTATCTTGCCCTACAAGAAAAGAAAGAAGATGAGGATAAAGGAAGGGAAAGATGTGATAGAAGGGAGGGCAGATTGGTGGAAGGGATAATCAGAATGCATGGTGTCTTGGGGTTTGGGTAGGGGAGAGATGGGGAGAAAATTTAGAACTCAAAATCTTGTGGAAATGAATGTTGAAAAGTAGAAACAAACAAATAAATTAAAGCTTAAAAAATAAGAAGTAAAATAAATAATATAATAGAGAATGAGGGGGAAATGTACTCTAGTCTTTTGAGTAACAAAATAGTTTTCAGTGGAAAAGAAGGAGTTAACTACCGATACCCATACACACACACAAACATATTAAAGAGAATTTTTGCCGTGCATTTTCTATTTAAAGATTTTTTTTACCCTTGCTCTATTTTTAAAGATATTTTCTCTGTCCATTGAAATAATCATGCTTATCCTTATGTTCATGAGTAAATATGTCTATTGTTTTATTTATTTTGAACCATTATTGCATCTTTTGAAGAGATCTAATTAGATCATGGCAAATTACTTTCTAAATATTTTACTTTTGTTTCCTTGAAAACTTTTTTAGAAAAAAAAATAAATCAATACACACTAGTGACATTGGTCTAGAGTTCCATTTCCCTCCCTGATTTGAATGTTTGGGTAGTTTGACTTTATCATTCATTACTGACAAGAATTTTGAGAGCATATTAGGTAAGTTAGCTCTATCAAGAGAAGGCTAAATTCTAAATCAATCTGGATGAGGGATTTTCCCCCTTTTTAGTAGAATTCCCCTATACTTTGATTAGCAGTTTTTATGATATTGTGTTGTTTATGATCTTAATGTATTTTTAAAATTAGGGTTATATTCATATATATATATATATATATTTGATCTATATATGTATCATATTAATCATTTACATATAATCATAAAATGTATGTATTCACACATACAATATATAAAATCTTTACTCATTTATTTTGAATTCGATTTTTATTGCAAAGAATTCTATATAGAAATGTCTGGCAACTCTTGCTATTCTTTCTATCAAGAATGCACCTTGTTCCTTGTTTTAGTAATATTATTTTCTTTTCCTTTTTTTCTGAGGGAATATTTTTCCAGTGACTTATTAAATTTATTGAGTTTTTGTGCTATTCTTAATCTTATCAGTTTCATATAATTTTATTCATCCTACAATTTAAAAAAAATTGCAGGTCTTTAAAATTTCTCCTCCAATATCAATACTTTTCCCTTTTGGAATTGTTTTAGGCTTATTGATTTGTTTATTATCTAGTCTTTTAATATTTCAGTCTCAGTACGTTAACCTCTTTTTATGTTATTTAGTATAAATTTTCTGAGATATAATAAATCCTTATCTGTAGAACAGCTACATACAATAAGTTGGTTGTCTCATTGATGGTGTTTTCTTTAACATATTTATGCTTTTAGGGTTTTTGTTGTTGTTGCTGATCTCATTTAGACTCCGGTTAGATCTGCATCCTTTGCTAATATTTTCTTCATTAGGTGATGGGAGGATGAAGAAGAACTATTTATATCTTCCAGACACTTTTCTAAGCACCATACAAACATTATCTCCTGTGATATTAACAACAGGTAGGTGCTGTTTTTATCCCAACTTTATAGTTGTAGAAACTGAGGCAAACACAGTTTAAGTGACTTACACAGTTACATAGCTAGTAAATATCTGAGGTTGTATTTAAACTCAGGTCTAATGAAAGAATAAGAATTTTTGTCCCTTAAATATTGAATCGTTTTTCCTTTCACCTTACTTCTGAACTTTTAATCCAATTATATTAGCTAGAAATGCAGTGCACTTACATTGCCCCCTGTCTTAATATAAAATGGGTACTCATAATGAGGATATATGAATACCCTAACATAATGTTTTTAGAGATACGTAGCACTCTGAAGTTTCAAACTGAACAACAGAACTTTACCTACTTCCCTAAGTAGTGTGTTAATACCATCTTAGGTGATATGAGTCTTATATAAGGCATGGAAGTGAAGGAGAATTTGTCATACCTGTGATGGCTGCTATAGCTACCCTTCTCAGTATATTCCTGGGAGAAACTGCAATATAGAAAAAAGTACACATCAATGCATTATGTATCCTTGTGCAGTGATTGCATGTATCCGTGCTAGATAATACTGTTTAAATTATTTTGACTATCATCAACATAATCAATTTTTCTTATGCCTCAGTAGCTCAATTTTACTCCTGGGTCCTTCTCACCCTAGCAGATATGGTTATTTCCTTGGATTGATTAGTTTCTACCAGAATTTTTATTTATTAAGGCCTTAGGAAAACCATATTTCTGTTTGATTTCTGTCTTGCTCTGTTCTCAGTTCTATAGACTTCTCCCTTTCCCCTCAACGTTGACCCTCATTTAAGCATGCACCCCACCCACCCAAGCCTTTTCAACTCTCTCTTATCTATTTCTTAATCTACCAGAATGTAAGCACTTTTTGGACTAGAAGTGTCTTTTTTTTTGCATTTTGCTTATATTCATATTTCTAACCCTCATGAAAGATTTTGGTATATAATAAACGCTTGTTAGCTTGACTTGACCAAATCCTGACCCCACACCAATGTGTACATTTACATCTATCTCTTGGATGCTTGGTTTCTAAGACTCAACTCAAACTCTACCAAGAGTCATTTCCTGGTCCTCCTTGCTGCTAGTGGTATCCCCTCCAAACTGACTTTACATATGCTTTGCACGTGTTGGGTATTGTGTTATATTGTATATACATGTTTTCTCTCATTAGAATGTGAGTTCTTTGAGGGCAGGAATCATTTAACTTTTGTCTTTGTGTATCTAGCACTCATCATAATGCCTAGTATACAGGAGACCCTTAATAATTGTTTGCTTCCTTTGTTCCTTGTTAGTCCATTGCTTTTCAGAATGTCATATGAATATCAGAATATCCATTTCCTTTGATTTGATTTGTAAAAAGAAGAGTAATCTTACATTACTCTGATTTTTCTAACATATATATATGTAGTAGATAAAATTATAGATATATAGATACATTTAGATAAATATAGATATATCTACATAGAGATTTTCTCAATCTGTAATTCTGTTTGAAGAAGTTTTTTTAGTGATTAAAAATTATGATTTCTTCATGTTAGTGTTTTGTGAATTCTCTAGGTCTATGTTATTCTCTAGACCTGTGTCATCTACTTAATTTTAAATTTTTTTTCTAAGTTAAAATATAATGCATATGGTTTTTTTCTCATCGTTTTCTTTTTTTCAAGAAGACATGTTTTTTAAATTATATCTTCACTTCCTCTCTTCAAGTGCCATTGGAATAAAGACTTCACTTAAAACTCTCATTTTATTTGCAGCAGAAATTCTTAGATGAGAAGTTATCTCTAATAAAGCAGGGAAGCAACTTTTATGGAATTTAGAGTTTTAGAGTTGCTTAGAATACTGAGAAGTTAAATGACTTTCCCAGGTTCAAAGAACACACAAACATGTATTGGAAAAGGGATTTGAACTGAGGTCTTTCTGGTTCAAAGGTCACAGCTCTCTATCCAATAAAACTTGAGTGCCTCTCTCTCTCTCTCTCTCTCTCTCTCTCTCTCTCTCTCTCTCTCTCTCTCCCTCTCTCTCTCTCTCTCCCTCTTCTCTCGGTCTGTCACTTGCTTTTTCAATCACATTTCTTTGTTCAGTTGATTGCGTTGCTCTGGTGCAAGCAGCAAAGGTGAGAGAGAACTTTAATAAGAATAGTGGTCTATAGGTGGAAAGAATGGTAATTTACTTGAGAAATCATGGCACACATGAAGAGTTGACAAAAAGACTGAAACACAAGGAAAATGTACAAAATGTAATAATTTTCAAACAGAAGAAATGGCAAATTCAAGAAAATTCATTTTAAAAGAAGTGTGAGAGGAATCTTAGCATGGTGGAACAATATCTGAACTCAAAGCCAAGAAGACCTGAGTTCAGTCCTGCCTATTACACATAATGGTTGTATAACCCTAAGCAAATCACTTAAATGCTCAATATTCTAGGTATCTCATTAGAACTTCATATCACAGGGAAGGGACAGAACTGAATTACTAGAGTAATTTGAGACTTCCTTGTAACAATGAAAAGGTATCCAATCTCTTTCTCTCTGGATTAAAGAACTAGGTAATAAAAATAAAGGGAAGAAAAGGAAGAATAAAAGGAAGAGGAGAAAGAGGAGGAGGAAAAGATAGAGTGACAAATACTATTTATAAAGCATTTTAATGTTCACAAAATGCTTTACATGTATTATCTTGATTCTCAAAAAAAATGCTCTGAGGTAATACATGTTGCTATTCCCATTTTACAGATGAATAAGCTGAGGCTAACATAGGTTAAAATATTGGCTAGGGTCATACAGTTATTAAGAATCTGAAGCAGGAGTTGATCTCTGGTCTACCTGACTCCAAGTTCTACACTCTATTTGTAATACTACCTTACTGACTGCTTAGTTCTTGGTGAAATGAATTTCTGCCTGTGAATTCCTGGTCAAATTCTTCAATAGATGGCATGTCAGAATTAAGAAAAAGAAGAGATGATGAACAGAAATCTAAGGAATCAAAATAATAATATTAATTACCATATCTTATATATCTATAGTTTTTTTGATTTATAAAATATATAAGACAAAATAATGCAAGATTAACCACATTTCCTTCTCTTTTCTAAAAATAAATAAATAAATAAATAATAATGGTAGTAATAAACTTCAAAGGAAGTCTTCAAGGAAAGCCTGGATGATCACTTGCATTGCACTTGGCAAAGTTCATTTCAAATAGTATGTGCTGAAATGTTTATTCACTGACTGAATTCCTTGTCAAGTGCGGTCTAGAAGAAATCTTTATCAAATAAGTATTGAAATTTATAGATTCTGAGATTACTTCCAACTCAGGAATTCTTTGAGAAACATGTGTGCCATAATTTTCCCTAACTTTTAATTAATGTTTTGTACATCACTTATCATAAAAGATTTTAAAGGAGAATTTGCATATAAAGGAAAGTTTGTCAAATCTATTTGCTAGGGTTTTTCATTTGTATCATTTTGAAAAAAATATAATTACAGTAATTTCTCATATATTATTAAAGCGAGATTTTATAAAGTTTTTGCATGAAAGTGTAGTACACTTTTATCCTGTAATGCCTATGTTGATCAGCAATGAATTGTTTTCTGGAATTAGTAATAAAAGTGACACATTTATTTTTGTCTATAACTTTTGTATTTTGTTTTATTAAGGCTGGTGACTGTGTCATGTGTAAAAATGGATAAAACATCTATATTTTAGAAATTGAAAAAATATTTAAAACTGGGTAAGTAATGGATAATTTGTCATCAAAAATAATATATAGTGTACTGTCATCTTGATATACCAACTGATTGAAATGTTGCAGAATGTTGCTTTTTTGTACTTTTTTAAAATGTAGAATGAGAAATGGAACTTATTAAAGTAAGATTCTTCAAACCTTGTAGCCTACAATTCAAAGGAGCAGTTAAAGATAGACCTTTTCCTTAATATATAGCCTCGCATCTCACTGTTATTTATCAAATGATTTTCTTTCTTTTTTTTTATTTGAGTTTTGCTGAGACGCTGGGAAGCAGAGCCAAGGTTCCTACTGAGTTTTGACCTCTATCTAATTATTTCAGGAGTTATCTTTTCTAACTTCTTTCACATATACCAGGAAGAATTAATGCATTTCTTTGGTTAAAGTGAGAATGCTCTCAGATACAATGCTTTCATTGGCATTCCTTACTGTTGCCTTAATAGTTTTCATTTTCCCTCACAAATATCATTATCATATATTTGTGCTTCTTTCATAAAACATTGCTTTATTGTTGTCCTTCATGATAAAAGAGAACCAAAAAACGTTACAGTGTGGCTGACTGCAGCTGATCAGACCAATACAAGTTGAGGACTCTATTGAAGGTGGGGCACAAATAATCTATAGAAGTGGGGAACCTGCAGCCTCAAGTTCAAATGTGGCCCACTAGGTCATCAAGTGTGATCTTTTGAATGACTCCAAACTTCACAGGATAAATCCCGTTAATAAAAGGGTTTGTTCTGCAAAATTTGGACTCAGTCAAAACACCACATTTGAGGATCTAGAGGGCCACATGTCACCTTGAGGCTATGTTTCCCACCCCTGGGAACATTTGGAGCGGAATTCTCTCCAAATTTGCACATCTTAGGTTTCTTTTGAGTTACCTCCATCCTGCTTCACTCATAAATTGCCATGTCGTCTTTGATTTGAGCACACCGTACTAGGCTCCTATGTCTCCTATGCCTCCTATGTCTTACAATTGATTCCAAAATTCTTGAGACCTTGAGAGTGTCTTGGTATCAGTTCTTTGGACCTCTCAATTCTTCAGATCTCCCTGTGAGCATTTGCCTTTTGTGAGTTCACTATAAAATAATTTCTTCGTAAATAAAGTGAAGGCATCAGACTCTCTAAATCTACGATCTTGTGTCTAAGATTTCAAGTAGTTCCTTATAGTCATTATGTCACTAGTTGAGATCAAAACTCAGTCTCATAGTGTTATTTAGGGCAACATTTTAATACTTTTCCATACATCCTCTATAGACTTAAGCAACAATCACTCAGTCAATAAATATTTAAGTGTCTTTTTTTTTGCCAGACAATGTGATAAGTGCTGGGGATAAAATGAAACATAGCAGACAGTAACTGCTTGTGAGGAGATCACAGCTCAGTGAGTATAAGATAAAGTTATCCCTTGGTTCTTTTACATTTTGCTGATATAAATTAAAGAAATGGCTATCAATTTCATATCCCTCCTCATTTCATGAAAATCACCCTTCCTTTTCAAAGTTTTAATAAAACTTTTCTGCAATATGATCATTTATACACACATGTGCATGCACAGACACACATACAGACGTTTCAGTAGTAGACTTTGAATCATCAAAAATACTGAACAATTTCCAAATTTTGATTAAGGTTTATGTACTTATATTCGGTTTTTTATTCAAATAATTGATCACCTATGACATAGGCCCTGATGGATTTACCCAATGGGGTATTTTCCCAGTGATATGATATAATCTAAGCAATATTATCTTCTTTTCTACTTCTGTCCTTAGTATTAGTGGCTAGGACATTTTTTTAAATATGAATCTCATTAGGCAACTCTTTAAGGGTATATAGTATGAAAAATACACAATTCATTATTATAAGTCATTAGACCTATTACTTTATTATGTCATTTTATTTCCTCTCCACACTACATTTCTGACTCTCATTGGACTTTCTCAGCAATGCTTTAGAAACCTCTCCAGCTGGAAGCAAGATCAAGTCCTAGACTTCACACACTGTAAGTGACCTCCACCTTGTGGTCCCTCCCTTTGTTTGGCTGGTTCCTCCTAGAACATTCATTTTAAGGATGATATCCAGTCCAACCACATCTCCATTGTTCTCCAGGCTGTCCTTCTGACTGTCCTCCCTGACTTTTTCTATAATTCCTCTAAACTACCTTCATCTCATTATCTCCTTCATTAGAATTTTAGCTCCATGAAGACAGGAACTGTCTTTCTTTCTGCTTGTTTTTATATTATAGGTATACAGCTTTGTGTGTGGGGAAAAGTAATCATTAATAAATACTTGTTGACAGTTTAACTGACTGATGGACTGAATAAGCATAAGAAGTACAAGTTAATATACATGTATGTATATATATATATATATATATGTATAAATTTTCAGTTGTTTCCATAGTTGAACTCTTCATGATTCCATTTGGGATTTTCTTGGAAAAAAATACTGGAGTGGTTTGCTATTTCATTCTTCAGTTCATTTTGCAGATGAGGAATTGAGGCAAGCAAGGCTATGTGACCTGTTCAGGGTCACATAGCTGGTAAATGCCTGAGGCTGAATTTGAACTCAGTAAGATGAGCCTTCCTGACTCTAGGCTTGGCACTCTATCCACTCAATCACTTAACTGCTCCCCACCATGTACATATATACATTTCTGTATAACATATTCACATATGCATGAATCTATACATAAATATATGAATAGCTGTACGTATTTCACCTAAGGGAAATGTGAAATTGGGCATTAGAGCAAGTCTCATTGAAGACATGTATAGAATTTCATTAGATAATGGGAGAAATGATATTTTAAGCATTAGTGAAATTAAAAGAACAGAAAAAAAGCATTGGGTTTTATTATAGGGAGAGCACCATGATTTTCAATGGAATACTTTTAGCATAATGGTGGATAATTAATTCAGAAAGAAGGATATCTTACAAAGTTCTGCATGAGAGAGAACTTTTGGTGTAAACTACTTTTTCATGAAGATAGCAATGTTGAGAAAAGATATAGGATGATTGCTAGATGGAGTATAACAATAGCATCAAAATCTAACAGAAACAAGGGCTGCTAAACCAAATAAAAGCATGCCTTTTTGGGGGGTTTAGAAGACCACGAATTGGCATTATGTATGTTTTAATTACTGGGGTTTTTTGCTTAGCATTTCCCAATTACACATTAATCTAATCCAGGTCTCACTGGAGAGTAGAATGTGTTTGAGACCTCTGACAAAAGAATTCATGGAGAGCTCCTCAGGATTAGAAATCTGAACATGAAAGAGGTCAGATAAAGGTCTTCAAAAATTTTCAATTCCCTTTCTGATTTTTGTCATGACTACCATCTCCTCTCCTTTGCTCATGTCTTTTATGTTACCTTCTTTCCTCTCCCCAGATGAAAGATGTTGTAATTTATAATGGATTTAGGGAACAAAGATGAAAATATATGAGTTTAATGGTAACTGTACATGTCGTAATGAAGAATGGACATTATAAGCAGATGCTTCTCAGTGATTGAACACTGGATTTGAAATCAAAAACTGAGTTTAATTCTAGCCTTAAACACTTTCCAGTTGTGTGATCCTGGGTCATTCCCACTCTGCCTCGGTTTCTTCATCTGTAAAACAGGGATGATGATAGCCCCTATTACCCGTGATTACCCTTATTGGTACTTTACTTATTGTGAAGATAAAATGAGACATTCATAAAGCATGTAGAAAGCCTTAAAGTATTACATAAAATTTGGTGATGATGATGATGATGTTAATATAATCTAAGGACTTTATCACATTAAAAATGACCTTCCTTGTATCGTACTCCTCAAGGGATAAATTATCACCTAGATGACAGTAGAAATTGGTTTTTTACTCGTCTGAAAACTTTATAATGTGTTAGCTAGCCAACATGCTCGTCATTCACTGCTAAATAATTACGTCTCAATAAAAATGCACAGGTATTCAGGTAGACCTTGAAGAGGGACTATAATAATAAGAATTTTAGGTGATGGGGAAAGTCAATGAATAATATTTAGGAGTGAGGTCAACTCATGATGATGATGACTATGACAACGGTTGGTTATGTAGGACTTTACGGTTTACAAAGTACTCAGTATATGTTATTTTATTTCCTCCTCAAAAGAGACTTGTGAGATAGGCCCTATTATTATAATTCCCAGATGAATAAAGTATTACTCAGAGAAGTTGGCTGAGTAGCACAAGGTCACAGTGACTGTCTGAGATGAAATGGAACCATTTCATCCTCACCCTAAATCTTCTACTCAATCCACCAACCCAACTATTGATCCTGTGCTCTTTTGTGAGGTTATTCAATAAGAGCTTGGTGTTAGTGATAACACAATGCAGTCTTAACTTCAAATGGTTATTTTTTTTTTCTCATTTGGGTTTTTAATTCTCTAAAGAGAATATGAACACGCTGAAGGTAGGGACCACATTTTATAATCCTTTTTTATCTAATATAGGGTTGTAAGAGTTTAGCAGGTATTGTACCACAACTTGATTCATTTAGCTTACAGAAAGATCATATATGTATGTATTCATATGTATATATGTATACATATATGCATGTGTACACATACATATATATTTACATGCAAACATAAATTTTCCTTAAAGGAAGAAATCATAATAATTTCTATGTAAAATTTTGAGATAAAAGAAGCAGAATGCAATTCTATGTTCTCAAAGGTCAATATTAGCTTTATGTTCACTATCATGCTGATACTATTTAATAAGCAGTCAATAAACTCAAATACAGTGAATGACTTGATCAAGTATTTCAAAAGGGGTCAGCCAAATTTAAATTACTATTGTCAGTTTCAGTGTGGATTTTCAATAATATGAAACTGATCTTGTATGAAAGGTTTCATTTTTTTTGTTGAGGATGTATTGCTTAATTGTTTTTTTTAAGCAAGATGTTATGAACAGAAATATTATACGTATATTCTTGGCTTTATAAGAATGTTTTAAAACAGTAATGAACTAGAATTTGATGAATCACTTAAACTACTTGAGAATCATTTAACAATTTATGATTTAATTATACTACGATCCTTCGATACTTTAAGGATAGATGAAGCATTTAGATAAAGTGTTTAAGAAGTACTTACTATGTATCAAGCTCTGTGCTGAATACTTCAGATACAAATGCAAGAAAATAATACAGTCTCTACTCTCAAGGAGCTTGCATCCTATTTCTTTTAAATAAAAGACAACATATATATGAGAACTGAGAAGAGGAGAGGTAAGGGCTTCCATACCAGGACAAAATTATTCCTGATTTGGCAAGACAATTGGTACAGAGGTGAACATTCTAAAGAGTGAGTTGATCTGACAGTGAAGGATCTATAATTTTGTCAATGTGGATCTTTCTTTCACTTATGTAGGTTACATTCTCACTGTCATTTTAGTAGATTGAATGCCAGAGTTGCTGTATGAGAATAACTCAGCACCTTAAGTCCAACCTATTTTTGATGAATCTCTCAATTCATGCAGGCTGGTCATTATGTCAAATGCAAGATTTTGCCATCCTGGACTTATACCAAGGGAACAGATTATTAACATCAAGACAGATGTCGTTCTGAAAAATAACATAAATAGTGCCAGTCTAAGCAGCTAAACAATTGATCTTATTCTTTTACTTCCTAAAGCACACTCCTCATCACACCTTTGCTTTTACTTTTGTAAGTAGCACATTCTCCTACTTATCCAGATTTACCATTGTAAACTGTTTTTACAGTCTTTGTTCTCAATATCACCTCATATCACAGTAAAAAAGCTTGAAAGGGGGAAAAGAGTTTGGCATTAGACCTAAGTAAAACAAGGAGGTCAAAAGAGATATATCAAATGGAAAAGATTTCACCCCATTGCTCAAGTAATCTATTTCTATTAGTGAAAGTGGAAGCGGTATATTTGATTTTAGCCCTTGATGCACATGATTAGGAAGTGACAGTGATGCTCATGAAGACAAAATTGGAAAGAGAATTAACACAAAACACATATAGGAAAAAACTATTCAGGACTCAGTGTCTCAGATATTTCAGATTTTGGTGTGCGTGTTCATTCTTTGTTGCCAAAGATCATGCCATCAGAGAAATAATGACATGACTTGCACTTGACTTTGTTTTGAGGCAGGACTGTGCAGATCATCAATCTCACTTCTCCTCCAGAGCCATCTAAATCCAGTGACCATACTCATCAGGATGACTGAAGATGACCATGGTGAGGCAGCTGGGGTTAAGTGACTTGCCCAAGGTCACACAGCTAGTGAGTGTGAAGTGTCTGAGGTGAGATTTGAACTCAGATCCTCCTAACTCCGGCACTGGTGCTCTATCCACTGCAGTTCTAGCTGCCCCTAAATTAGAAATAGGGGAAAGGAAAGAGAGCAAGCATTTAATAAGCACATACTACGTATCAGACCACTGCTATGCTTTATAAATATCGCCATCAATGACAACCAAGTTTTTAAATATGAGGTAGTTTGGGAGGGAGATCACTAGTAACTGGAGTGGATCATGAAAGGCTTCACATAAAAAGTGATGACTAAGCAACTTGAAGGCAGAGGGGATTTGAGGTACAGGTAAAGAGAGTACCCTCAGTGGAATGGGGATTGGCCAGGTCAAAGACACAGAGATGAGAAATGGAGTTTCATATATTAGAGACAACAATAAAGGTAGTATAGCTGTATGGTACAATGAGTCTAGAAAAATAAGTTAAGGCCAAAGTGGGAAGGTCTTTAAAAATAAAGAGAGGAGAGTATATTTTGTCCCAATGGAAACAGATTAACATTGGAGTTGATTGAATAGGAGAGTAAAATGGATAGATCTACTCTTAAAAATAAATCACCTGGCAACAGGGAGTAAACTGGATTGAAGAGATGAAAGAAGAGGCAGAGAAACTAATCTGGAGATTCCAGAGAAAATGAAGGCCCAGATTAAGGTGGTATCTGTGTGAAAGGAAAGGGGTCAGATGCTAGATATGCTGCTGAAGTAGAAATAATGAGATATGACAACTGGTTAAATGGCTGTTGTCCTTCGAAATTGGAGAGTATCAAAATGACATGTATGTGAGGGTAAATGTACAGTGTGTTGAGTTGTGGCTAGTCATACCAATATGCTCTCAGAAGGCACTACCACATTTTGGGCACAAGTAGTCCGTACAAACATTTGGAATAGAGATGTCCCTAAATTGGCATATTTCATATTTATTTTGGGCTATTGCAATTCTGCTTTACTCACAGAGCACAGTGATATGGGTACACTATGCTGAGACAGATAGAAAGAGACAGAGTAAAGTAATGGTGTTAAACATACAGTCTCATAACCTGCAATAATCCCAAATGGGAACCAGTAAGAATAAAATATAATTAGGAGATAATTACCAAAATAAATGAAAATATTATCGAAAATAGATGCTAATACGCAGTTTTCTAAGTTATTATGTGGCTACATATGTGCAGTTTGATGGCACTCTTTCTATTTAAGGTTCAGTGGAAAAAGAGAGATAAGGTAGGAAACTTTGGTTTTGTCCATACTTAAGAGGAATGTATTAGTCACTTAGCTAGCAAAGAGGAAGCAGCAGTTAAACAAGTACAATGAGAACCAGGAGAAAATGGGCTTATATAAACCCAGAGGAGAAGGTATCCAGAAGAAAAGGAGAGCTATCATTGTGAAATGAAGCAAATAGGATAAGAGGAACGAAGAATCCATAAAAATTATCAAATTTGGTGATTTAGAAATCAGCAACTTTGAACATAACAGCTTCAATAAATCTATGAAGTCAGATATCAGACTGCAAAGAGTTTAGGAGTCTTTGAGAGGAGAGGAATTGGAGGCAACAAATATATACATCTTTTTTCAGGCATTTGGGTTGAGAAAGGAAAGAAAATATATGGTAACAACTTGTGGTGCTTTTTATGCAGTAGAGGATGTTTGAAGATGGGGCAGGGGACATAGGTATGTTTTCAAGCAGTAAGGAGTAGACTCGTTGTTAGTGAGAGGTTGGAGAGAGAGAGAGAGAGAGAGAGAGAGAGAGAGAGAGAGAGAGAAAGAAAGAGAGACAGAGAGAAAGAGAGACAGAGACAGAGAGACAGAGAGAGATAGGATGATTGAATGTTCATTCTAATAAGAGAACATTTTAAGAAGATAGAATCAAACAGACATGGAAAGATGCTGGTAAGGGCAAGAAAAAGGGCCAATTCCTTCTAACACTACAGGAAAGAGGAGGAGGGTGAAGTCAGGGAATTGAGAAAAAAAGAGAAAGGGAGAAGGAAGAGTATGCAACAATTAATTTCAATAGTCTCAGTCCAGAAAATTTTTGCAAATTTCCTTCAATGTTTCTAGTCTTATGCATTTAAAACAGTAACAACACTAAAAAGAGTGGTTCCCTTTCCTCATCCTGACACCTTATCCCAGGCCCTGTGAATTCCTAATCTCTGACTTGTCTATGCCTGAAGTTTTTTCCATGTTTGTGTAGTCTGCTTCTGCATCATGATCAGGTGACCCAGTAAATTTCTTTTTATTTTCATTTGTGCGAGGACTCTGGAATCCATCTATTGTCTAATCTTTCATGAGTAGAACAAGTTCTGATGAAGTTGGTTGGTTGGTTGTTGTCCTTCGTTCTTGAAGAGGACCAAAATGACATCACCATGTTAAAGTCAAGTTTCAGTGTGTCTGACTGTGGTTGATTAAACCAACACAACCTCAGAATGCTCTACTATTGATTGGGCACAGGTAGTCTGCACGAATATTTGGGGTGGTTACTCCAAAGTTATGCATCTTGCATTTCCTTTGTACTGTCTCAATTTTGCTTTGCTCATAGAGTGCAGCACCTTTTCTGATGTGGGCACAACATGCTGAGCAGTCCTGTGTCAGTATATCCCATGTCACACAATCAAATTCAAAGTTCTAGAGAGAGACCTTGAGAGTATCCTTGTATCACTTCTTCTGACCACCATGTGATTGCCTGCCCCATGTGAGTTCTCTGTAAAATGGTCTTTTTGGTAACTATATATTTTGCATTCGAATATGGCCAGCCCATTGGAGTTGTGTGCCCTGAAGCATAGTTTGAATGCTTGGCATTTCAGCTCAAGCAGGGACTTCAGTGTCTGGTATCTTATCCTGCCAGATGATCCTCAGAATCTTCCTGAGACAGTTCAAATGGAAGCAATTCAGTTTCCTGGCATGGCACTGGTAGACTGTCCATGTTTCACAAGCATACAACAATGAGGTCAGCACAACAGCTCTGTAGACCTTCAATCTGGCTGTCAGTCTAATACCTCTTCTCTCCCAAACTTTTCTTCAGAGCCTCCCAAACACTGAGCTGGCTCTGGCAATGCAAATGTCAACCTCATTGTCAATGTGTACATCTCTGGAAAGTACACTACCAAGGTAAGTGAATTAATCCATTCAAAACTTCTCCATTAGTTGTAACCAATGGTTCCACATATGGATGGTGTGATGGTGGCTAATGGAGCACCTGTGTTTTCTTGGTGTTGATTTATTAGGCCAAAATTAGCACAGACAGCAGAGGATTGATCCATATTTTGTTGCATCTCGGCTTCAGAGGCTGCATTGAGCGCACAATCATCTGCAAATAGATACTCTGCACCAATACTCCCTTCACTTTAGTCTTGACTTGTAGCCTTTTCAAATTGAAGAACTTACCATCATTACAGTAGTTGACCTTGATGCCATGTTCATCCTCATTGAAAGCATTTGACAACATGGCTGAAAACAGCATCCTAAATGGTGATGATGTCCATTTTTAACCTAATCTTATGAACCACACCTTTTCTTAGCACCTGAGGAAGTACTATTTTGACAAAAATAAATATATTACACAAATGGACATAGTCTTTTCCATCTTGAATACATCTCTAAAACTTTTTCATTGGTAACCTATTCTTAGACCTACTAACAGCCTTAAAAACTAATTGTAAAATTTGCAACTGCCATAGCCATTCTCCCATTCACCTTTCCTCACTTATCATTTAATCTATGTGCAACAGTGCAAAGAGAAGTTGAAAAGTAATGTGGAAATGCTGAAAATTCAGTCTTAAAAGTCCTCCTTCATAAGGAGAATCTTGTTGGAACAAAATGTGTCTTTGCCTTTGAATTGCTCTTCTAATTGTTCCCATGCCTTACTTTACTTTGAGAATCACTAAATCTTAGGGTTGAAAGCACCCTCAGAGATCACCTACTCTGATACATACCTAAACAAAAATCCATTCAATTTCATACCAGTCAAATGACCATCCAGGTTTTGCTTATAGATTAACAGGAATGATTAACAGAAATCCTGTATCTCTAAAGTTAGCACATTCATTTTTGAGTAGTTCTAAAGATTAAGAAGTTTTATTTTTATTTTTTTTTCCTGACATCAAGGCAACTCTTTATAACTTACACACATTGCTTTTATTTCTGCATATAGGTCGAAAAACTCCAATTCTTTTCATGTGATAACCCTCTAAATAACGGAAAACAGACACAGGGCTCTCAAAGTTTCCCTTCTCTAGGCTAAATATTCAGAGATCTTTCTTCTCAACCTTGCATGGAATGAAGTTGGGGTCCTTCATCGTTTTGGTTGTCCTCCTCTTGATACATTTCTATCTATCTTGCTTCTTAAAATGTGTTAACCCAGACTTGAACAGAATACTCCTGATGTTATCTGAACTACATCTTTTCCACTGTCAGGAAGGCACAGGGAAGTGGTCCTCTGTTTTTTTTCAATATAGTTCATTATAGCCTATGTTAACATTTGTGTGTATTTTGATGTTTTGGACTCTATGATTTTGCAGCCAAAACCAATAATGTCTTACTCAATACTGTTTCTGTGCCCCAGAAATCCCCTAAATACTTTTTCAGATGAATGTCTGCTAATCTTAGGAGGATGGTAGGCACCATAAGGATCAGAGACCTGAGCCTGGAGTCAGTGAAAGCCCAAGTTCAAATGCAGCCTCAGATACTTAGTAGCTGCATGACCCTGGCAAGTAGCAACCTCTATCTGCATGAGTTTTCACATCTGTACATTGTGAGTAATAAGAACATCTACCTCCCAGAGCTATTGTGAAGATAACATAGGACATCTTAGAGTACTTTGTAAACTTTAATATGATATATAAATGTTGCTACCATCATCATTTATCAAATCATTCCCATTTTATATTTGTGAAGTTGATTTTTTTAACTTAAATATAAGATGAAATCTCATAGGGACTGGAGGACTGGAACTAGGATAAAGAAGATTTGACTTCAAAAACTGACCCAGTTGTTGAAACGTTGCTTATTCCCTCAATGATTTTCTTGAGCTGACCATGGGAAAACTGCTTTACCTCTCTATAGAATACTTTCCTCATGGGTGAAATGAGGGTAGTAACAATAGCCTCTACCTTATATTGATTCAGGTCAATATTCTAGCATTACTTTACCATTCATTATGTTGGGAAACCTTCCCAATGTGTGTTATAAGCAAATCTAGTAATAATGTCATTTATTCATATATTCAAATCATTGATAAATGTTTAGAGAATACAGTGTCAGAACAGATTCCTGGAGATCTGTTCTTAACTGTTCAACCTGTTCTTATTCCATTTAATTGTATGAACCTACAGCCTATATTTCTCCTTTCTCATAATAATACAGTGTATACATTTTATATACAACAATAATAAAAAAGTTATTTGTTTGGACCTTCTTTGGACAGTCTATTATGTGCAAATGTTGTTCAGTCGTGTTTCACTCTTCATCACCCCATGGAACATACTGTCCATAGAATTTTCTGGACAAGGACAAAGGAGTGGTTTGCTTTTCTTTTCCATATGTGCAAATGCAGCTCTCAAATGGGTCTTACTTTATAATATATTAAATCACAGAAAATTTAAACATTTGAGTTCCAAAGATATCATGGAATACATTATCCAAATACTGAATATCCCCTTCAATGATGCAGGAAGTCATCCATCCATGCCTATGGATCCTCTTTGACTTATTGATGTTTCTCATTGGTTCTACATTCAATGTTGCCTTCCTTGATTTCTTCTGACATTGTGAGGATGTCAGTGGAACCCATCAACTGTTCACTGATTTTACTTCACTCTTATTATACAACTAACCAAAATTTTGTCATTGTATATTTTCCTGATGATATCCTTAATTTCAGATCTTTTTCAAAGAACTTTTTTCAAAAGTCTTTATTTAAGCAGGCTTCTCAGACTCAACAGACTTCTTTCCTTTTTCTGCTGTGTGTTAATTTTTATAATAACTTTTTACAGATTCTCATAACCCATGATTCACAATATACATTGAATAATAATTACCATTATTACATTTTATATAACACAAACTTTTTCAGTTTATATAGAGATATGCACATATATGTGTGTGCATATATATATAAATGTATATATATGCACACACACATAGATGACTTGTAATGAGAATATAAAACAGTTTTAGAAAGATAGGCATGCCATTTCATACACAATTTTTTTTGCAAACTAAAAGTATCCATGGATTTTGATTTTTGTTTTTGTTTTGTAGGTGATGGGGTACAGGTTGAGGTCCAATGTAAGACAAATATATTAAACCATCATTTTGATTTCATGATGTTCTTGGCAATTTCAAATCACTTTACTGAAATTCAAGTTGTTCAGGTACCACATATTATGTTCATTTTGAATAGGTTAAAATGTAGTAATTTAGGTAATAAAAGAAGTATTCAGGCAACTAGGTATCTAGGTACAGTTGATGGAAGGCTGGGTCTAGATTCATGAAGATGAGTCTTTCTGAGTTCAAATCTGGCCTCAGATCCTTCTTTGCTACATGACCCTGGATAAATCATTTCACTCTATTTACCTACATTTCCTCACCTTCAAAATGAACTGGAGAAGGAAATGGCAATCTACTCCAATACTTTGCTAAGAAAATCTCAAATGAAATCACGAAAAGTCAGACATGACTGAACTGGCTAAGCAACAGTGATGAGTGGCTTGAGGCACTAGAGCTCAAGTCTTCTTATCTTTTGTTGACGCTTTATCTTTTGCTTTTTAATATAAATTTATTTATTTAACTTTTTATGTTCATTTTCACAAAATTTTGGGTTCCAAAATTTTCTCCCCATTTGTCCCCTCCTCCCACCCCAGTACATTGAGTATTCTAATTTCACCTATCACTAATCTGCCCTCTCTTCTATCATCCTTCCCTTCTCTTGTCCCCATCTTCTC
>CM053770.1:464081602-464099948 GCA_028658325.1 Potorous gilbertii
TTGGCTTTTTGAACCTCTTTTGTCAATTGAGTTAGCCTATTTTTCAAGGTGCTATTTTCTTCAGCATTTTTTTGCTCTCCTTTTGAAAGGTATTGACCCATTTTTCATGCTTTTCTTGCATCTCTCTCATTTCTCTTCCCAGTTTTTCCTCCACCTGTCTAACTTGATTTTCAAAATCCTTTTTGAGCTCTTCCATGGCCTGAGCCTATTGGATATCTATTTCAGATGTTTGGGATACAAAGGACTTGACTACTATGTCTTTACCTGATGGTAAGCATTGGTCTTCGTCAGAGAGGAATGGCGGAATCATCTGCTCACCAAGAAAGTAACCTTCTATGATCTTATTTTTTTTCCCTTTTCTGGGCATTTCCCCAGCCAGTTACTTGACTTCTGAGATTCTTGTCCACCTTTGCCTAGATCTGCCCAGCTAGTGCTTGGGGTCTGAGATTCAAATGCTGCTCCCCAGCCTCAGGGCTTTTGGTGGCAGGCCTGGCTGCTATTCAATGGGAGCTTAAGTTCTGGTGCTCAGGTCGGGGAAGGGCAGCCTCCCAGTCTCAGTTCCCTCAGGGGGTTCATGTGGAAACCTTCTGTAATGGAGCTCCTTCCAAGCTCCTGCCTGCTATGGGAGCCTCTGGCTGCCCACTGCCTCTGCTGTTGCCTTCCGAGGGTGCCTGAATTATGGAGACACCCCTCTCCCCTCTCAGCCCATCCAGACGTCTCTTTCACTGACCTGTGTGTCTGTGGGTGGAGGGACCTTCACGGCTGCTGGAGATTCTGTCCCTGAAGCCTGCTCAGATCTGCTCACTCCTCTCAGTGCTGCATGGTCAGGGCAGGGCTGAGCTCTGCTCCTGACTGATGCACAATGGACCTTTGGGATCGGTTTTTCAGGGCTCTCTCCAGAGATCTCCTTCACCCTGTTGCTGCGTGTCTTCCACTGTTCCAGAATTTGTTGGGAGTTCTTTTTATAGGTAATTATGGGCTTTGGGTTCGGAGCTGGCATATGTGAGTCTTTCTACTCAGCCATCTTGGCTCTGCCCCTTCGACACTTTATCTTTGAAGCCTATTTCACCTCTCCTACACTTATTCAGCAGCATCTTTCCTGTTGTTTATTAGTGAACTAAAATATATATATGAAACCAGAAATCTATAAATTGTAATCTGTATATTACTAAAGTCATTAGACAGCCATGGCTTTTCAATCTAGGAGAGATACATGATCTCAGTTCAGCAGCTGAGCTCATAATGGGTCATTACATCTCCATCCTTCTTTCCTGTTTCATTCCACATGCCAGTTACCAAAGTGTCAATGTTTCTTCATCACACCCAAAATTCATGCAATTCAAAGATGCTATAATTATGTTTATCATTTTCTGGTTCTGTTCAAAAGGTACAATACATGTGATGAGCTGAAACTTTTAGCTATACCTTTCCTTCACTTGTTTTCTTTTCCTACATTATTTATAAATGCTTTTTGCTCATCTAAAATCTGTTCATGATTTTTTAAAGAATAAGGACAATAGGATGACATATTCTGATGCATAGGCAATAAATGATTTGTAGGCTATTTTTCAACCTTTGATGATTCTTTGTAAAACTCAGAGTGAAATGATAGTCATATTTACATGATTTATGAAAATAAACCTCCATCTATATTTGAAAGGCTCATCTTAATTATATCCTATGTTACAGATGCCAAGTGAAAATATAGGCCATGGTTGGATAGTTAGTAAACTACTTCATTTCAAATCATTCTGTATCTTTTTTATGAATTTACAGTGATCAAGATATATGTATACACAATTTGGTTTCCCATTAGACTTACTTCATGGCATCCCAACTGAGGCCTGAAAAGCAGGTGATTAGCGATTTCAGTTAACCCCTTAAGCTCGTAGACCCCTTGCTTCTCCATTTGAAAGTTGGAGATAACTTCTACTTTCTATGTAGTCATATGGTGAGGATTAATCAAAAGGTTTTTAAATGGAAAGAAATTACAAAATACAAGATATTAAGTAATTGCAGAGCACTGTGACTTAAGTAAAAAATTTGTGCTTAATGAAACCAGAAAAATGCAGTCTCAAATTTATTCCCATTTCATAAAAAATTATAAATGATAAAGTGTGATCATAGTGCTGAAGGATATTTGTATATATTTTAAATGGACTCAACTACAGAACAAATAAAAATCTAATATCTGTCAGAGCAAACTATGAATTATTATGTCTAAGTTTTGGGGGGAGGTACCATGTGTGTGTTTCCCTGAACCAAATCCTTCCCATTATCTCTGTCATATTCAGTATTTTATGTTAAATTCTTCCTAGCGAGGGAACTTCCCAACAACAACATGTGGCTGGACAACCAAATCAAGTTGGATTTCACAAGTGACAACTTGTATATCCATAATATTGTCAAATATATGCTTCTCACATCAGTCTGATATTAGGCATGATTTAATAGCAAAGGGAGTTATTTATACTTGTTGAAACAAGTGCTTTAACGTATTATGAGTGATTCTGATGAAAAAATTCTGATTAATTCTTTCTCATTTCCAGTGCCAAGAACCCCATGAATTTTCACAATAACTTTATAGTTCTTAATGTTAATTCAGCTAAGTGGATGCTGTGATTTGAAAATATTCCACCTGAAAATCAGAAATCTAGTTGTAACCATAGCTTCCCTAATATCCCTGGGCTTCCAAGTCATGTTTTAAATACAGTTCAGTTCACTAGCTCTATTTAAACATACATGGGTAATAAAGGATCTGAAGGATATTTTATAACCGTAGATAATTCTTTAAAATATTCAAAGAGAGAAATGATAGTCACATAGACAGTTTACAAAAGGAAGCCTGTTGTACAGGAGGTAGAATGTTGGACTTGGTATAAGGAAGGACTCAGTTTATTTCTCAGCTCTGATATTCCTTATGTGATAGTCTGCAAATTACTTAATCTCTTTTAGACTCAGTTTCCGCATCTGCAAAAAAAGAGATGGTCATAATAGTATCATTTGCCTCACTTAGTTTTTGTGAAGTTCATATGAAATAATTATTCAAATCACTTTGCAAAGTTTAAGGTCTTATGTAAATCACTTCTCATTATTGTATTTTAAAATGATCCCAATTTTCATGATTGTAACAAAATATTTGGCCAAAAATTCAATACAATTAAATATTTACAGGTATAATTAGAGAGTTTGATATGACTTTTCCTTTCAATAATCTTGCAAAATATCAATCAAAATAAAAGAAAGAGGAAGTTATATTAGTAAGCATCCTGACATACACCGGGCAGGGGAAGCTGTTATCACAGGTTCTTAGATCTGTATTTATAAAAGGAAAGGCAACTTTTGAGGGGTCAACACACAGTTTAATTAATTTCAACCAAATGCTTTCAGACATGCCTTTCTATCTTTTACATTTCCAAAGCTACCAAGCCTCCTATTTGTTCAACAAACCAAAAAAATACAGAGAAATAAAAAACAGCAGACAGGCTTCCAGTTGTCTGACCATTAAATTCATAGTTACCAGAGAGGAAAGCACCATCATCTGGGTTTTCAAAGTCTGGGGGCTGTTTAGCAGCTTCTCAGTCTCATCTGGCACAGGAACCTTCTTTCAAAAGCTAAGCCCCAAAGCAAAACCTCCACTCAGAGTATTTATACTCTTTTCAGAGCCAGAGGGCAGGACAGTGGCTCATTAGCAATAAGAAAAAGGTGTGGGCCTTCCCAGGAAACAAACCTCCCCTAATCAATCTCCCTCAATAGCCCCGCCTGAGGCCTATTAATGGGCTGGGAAGATTTTTAACTCCCATTACAGTAGGGGAAAGGAATAACCATTTATACATTGCCTATAAGTGCTTTATAAATAGTTTATTTGATGCTCCCATTTAGGCAGAGGTTAAATGACTTGACCAGGCTACTAAATGTCTGAGGTTGTATTTGAACTCAGAGCTTCCTGACTCCAAGGCCAGCACTATTTCCATTGTACCAGAGAAGGCTGTGATCCAGCTGTTAGTGCATTGTAGAATGGATAGTGTGGGAAATGAATTTACATGGGTAGGTTACATAATGTCCTTTAAGTTTAATTTCTTCCCTTGCAACATGGAAATAATACAAAAAGTACCTACCTAGAGTGTAGTTCCTTAAGAAAAGCCCTTTACAAAATTTTAACTTCCACCTTTTTATTATTCATAAGACTTTTTTAGTTTTTGTAAAAAACAGGAAAAAAAGCAGGAAAAACAATAAATACATCAATCAAATTATTGGATTCCATTCACAATAACTTTTTAGCCTCAATATTTGGATTTTTGGTTGATATCTCCTCCATACCATGCTCTCCCTTAGCCGAATACTCCCAGAATTTGATCCTCTCCTTTGTACTTACCAGTCTGACTACTATTATGCTTATTTTCATATGTGTCAATAACCCCTTTGACACTGAAATATACTTGAGGGATTTTTAGCAGAATTACTTGAGCCTAGGGAATGCTTAATAAATATTTATTGCATTGAACTCAACTTATTTTCCTGGGCATTAGACATTAGGGTAACAGGGATCATTTTAAGTGTTGAGATGTATTTTTTAAAGAAAACAGTCAAACAAAAAATATTCAATATTATTCCTCAAAAAAAAGATATTCTTTAACAAGATAAAAAATTTCACTTTGAAATTTTAATGTAAAACAAGACTTTAACTGCAGTTGGATTTTATTTCTCTAATTACCATAACAAGGGAAATGAAGATCACTATTCATTGGAAACACCTGCCTTTTTCTAAGATGCCAATATTCATTAAAATGATCATTTTGTGAATTGTGAGCTACTTACAGCAGGAATATGAAGAATCAACAATGCAAAATGCTCCCCTCCAAACTTCTGAAAATATCCACCCTTGTGTATGTGCTGTATCATTTTTCAAATGTACATTTCATGCTGAGCTAGAACATCCTGCTCCCTCTGCATCATGTCTCATGCGGTGCTTCCATTGTACCATTTCTGGTGGATGAATGTTAAATAATAGTTGAAAGCCATTCTGAGAGAGTGCTATTTTGTATCATATGAAGGAATACCTAAAAAGAAGTGAGGTTTTATGTGAATCTCATTCTCATTTCTTGGTATTTATTCTTTCTTTCTAATTTTTCCTGCTGCTTTGGGACAGTTCAAGTAGTAGGAGGAATAATTTTGCCACAGAAAAGTTATAGAGATAAAGAGGATTGTGAAGATATAGAAATCTGTTGCTGATTAAAACAAATGTCCAAATCACCTAACATCTCCAATGTTATTCTCAAATTCATATTATATTTCATATTCTGGCCAAGAAAATAACTTGAGATGATTACTTCAAATATGGTTTGAAAAACCATTCGATGATTTTCTATAGGCAAGCCGCAGAAAAGCTCACTCTTCTATGGATCGTACTTATAAAAAGTATTCATAGAGCTCTAAGACAATTCATAATTTATTTTATTATTATTTACATGAATTCTGTAATTCTATTGCTGTGCATAAACATAGCCAGAAATGTTGACTACATAATTGATATTAACCCAGTCTCCTGAACATTATTTCTGCAATAATACCAAATTAATTGCATGTTCAACTTCGAATACAACAATGAAAGAATGTATACTGTTTACATATATATGTATAACATATATGTGTTTGTGTGTATGTGTACACACTCACCCTTGAATAAACACTTGGATTTCTGATTTTGTCAGTGTAGGGAAACTGTGGTGAAGGAAGTTTTCTTTCTTCAATAACAGAGCATGCAAGATAAGTAGAGAATTGAGCACAGTGCCTGACACACACTAGGCACTTAATAAATGTGGATTGATTGAAGGAATATAATTATTGGGGATTACATTGTTACCTAGGGCAGATGTGGGCATGAATGATTCTTAAAAGAACCAGCAATATTGAGATTTGGAGGATAGAAAGCAGAGATTCCAGGCATGAGAGAAGTCAATGTAAAGAAATAAAGATAGGAGATGGAATATTATATATAAGGAACTAAAAGCAGAGTAGTACAACTCAATTATGAATTACATAGAGGAGAATAAATTTTTTAAAATTACAGAAATAGGAAGGGACAGGTTATAAAGAGTTTTCAATTCCTAAAGAACTGAAGTTAAATTTGGCCCTGCAGATAGCAGGGAGACACAACATTTTGAGTGTTAACATGGTCAGATTTCTGTTTTGGAAAAGTCATTTTGATAATCAAGTTGATGTTGTGTTGGCATGGACAGACCAATTAAAAACCACATGGAAAATAGTGTTCTCAGTCATTAACAATTGCTTTAAATTAAAGCATATCTGAGGTACTCTCTTATATCCTTAAGATTCATTAAAATGACAAAAAAAAAAAAGAAAATGAAATATTCTGAAAGTGCTGTGGGAAAAGAGGTACATCAGTGAATTGTTGGTGAGCCTATGAACTAGTTAACCATTATGGAAATGCAATTTTGATCTAGGCCCAAAAAGTTATTAAACTGTACACGCCTTTTAACCTAGTGATATTACTATTAGGTCTATACACAAAAGTCATCAAAGAAAGGTAAAAGGGACCATCTACAAAATTATTTATAGTAACTTTTTTTTTTGTGGTGGCAAAGACCTAGAAACTGAGGAAATATCCATCAATTGGGGAATGGTTGAACAAGTTATGGTCTATGAATGTAAAGGTATATTATTGTACTATAAGAAATTATGGAAAGGATGGTTTCAGAGAAATGAGAGAAGACTGAACAGATGCAAAGTGAAGTGAAAAGACTCAGGAGAACACAATAATAGCCATTCTGTAAAGATACTCAGCTTTGAAAGGTTTAGCAATTGTTATCAACACAAGTACCCACCATAGTGTCAAGAACTCATTATTAAGTATTCTATCTACCTGAAGATAGAAAAATTATAGACTTAGAATTCAGATTGAATCGTATTTTTAAACTATCTTTTACTTTCTTTTTTTTTTGAGTTGGCTCTAAATCTATGATTCCATAGATCCCCTCTAGCTTTAAATCTATAATTCCAGAAATCCCTTCTGCCCCAACCCTTCCTTTCCAGATTCTATATTTAAATTGGATGCTGTCTTTCCACATCAGAACATAAGCTCCTTGAAGGAAGGAAGTGTCATGTTTGCTTGCATTCTTTTCCCTCATTATTAGGACAGTGACTCTCTCTATGTATCTAATCTATCTATCTTCCTTCCTTTCTTTTTAAAGGAGGGGTTATCAATCAAAAGGTCAATGAAGTCCTAAAAACTTGAGATTCTGTCAAGCAGATGAGAAGGTAAACAGAGAAGTGATAATTAAACCATAGTCATTGTTTAGTTGGGGGCAAGGGAAAAAAGCAGAAAGAGAGACAGAGAGACAGAGACAGACAGAGAAAGAGACAGAGAGAGACAGAGACAGAGAGATGGTGACAGGGGAGATGGAGAGGAAGACAGAGGGAGAAGAGGACAGAAGGCAAGGAGGAAAGGAGGCAGAGAGGAGAGAGGGGAGAAGATGAGAGAAGAGGCAAGAAGAGAAGAGGCAAGAAGAGGAGAAGAGAAGAGAAGAGAAGTCCAGGACACTGGGCAAACTCGGTATGTCTAATGTGTTGATGAGCCAGCAAAGAAATTATCTTTTTAGATATGTCAGTTCCCCATATTTAACATTTCTCATAGTCCATCTCTCATTACAAAGAATCACAGACTCTAAGAATTGAAAGGAAACTCAATAGTCATCTAGTACAACACATATCCAAAAGAAATCCCCAGGATAACATGCCTGAGCAGTATTCATCCACCCTAGGAAAGTCCTTCTTAAAAACCATCTAGGAAATGGATAGGGGAGTGAGAATGAAGATATGGAAATGACTCCTAGATTACAAACCTTGGAGATAAGAAGAATGGTTTTCATCAACAGAACTAAGAAAATTGGTAGAAGATTTGGATTTAGTGTTACATAAGTATGGCACTCATATACATACATATACATATGTAAATAGGTATGGGTGTAGACATGGGCATAGAACAAGGTTCTAATTAGTGTGAATAATAAATTCCCTGAAACAGTCACATTATTCAATTTCACACTGCATACTTCTGTTGGATGGAAACATTTACCATATATATAATAATTATAATTTCTGATTGTGTGATTTTAAATACAACTACTTACTTCAAAAGATTCATTGGCCACATTAATCAAGACCTATATGGTTTGTTTTGGAGGTATAGGTTTTTGAGATGTCTATGAGACATTCAAGTTAAGATGGCCAGTAAATTGCTGGAATATGAGGGATTGTAACTTGTTTGAGAGAGATGAAGGTAGATATGTAGATTTGGAAGTCTTCTCCATAGAAATGACAGTTGAATCTATAGAAGTTCACAAAGAGATGTTTAGTAAGCTGTATAGGAAAAATCATCTTTATCTATTATGAGAGTATTGTTTTCAAAGATATTGCTACTGAAATGGATGGACCGAGAATAATGCACAGGCAAAGTCAATTAGGAATTTTGAGAGCGTCATTTATTAGCCAGGCAGGCGGCTGCCTCATGTAGAGACCCAGAGGAGACAGCCCCGAACTGAGGTGGGTGAGTGCATTTTAAGTATTTTGGAGCTACTTGGTACAGCCTTGTGGTTTCCACAACAAACAGAGTTCTGACAAAGCAAGAAGAGGGTTTGTTGTTAGGCAAGAGCCCCCAAAACAGAGGAGGTTGTCAGGGTAATGTTAGGCAAAGGACCCCAACGGAAAACAGGTGCCAGGAGAGCTATCCAATCAAAGACTGGTTGAAATTCAACATACGGTAGTTGTCAGAAAGAGGGGCGGGGCTAGTTGCCTGGCAAGGGGAGTCTAACATTAGGGGGGCATAGGTGTTACCATGCAAATGGACTAAACAAAAAATGAGTTAATAATTCATCAGATATTTCCCAACCCAAAGGGAAATAACGTTTTGACAGGAGCCCAACAAAAACCTCTTACTAGGCAGGTTATCCAACCCTGCCCAGTAACTTAACAGATATCTCTCAACCTAGGGGCTCAGGGAAGAATGATGTCCACTTCAGCTACTTAAAACAATATGCCAGGAAGGCAAGTTTAAATCCTGTGATAATGTCATGAATCAGTCTATGAATCAAAACCAATTGTCATTAACTAATGTCCACAATCTACTTGGTGCTTTTCTGTGTTCAAAAAGAATGACTCTCAGCCTTGGTAGAAGATTGTGGAATGAAATCCACAGGGGTAAAATGATCCTCCTGACAAATGTTCCCAAAGACTGCTTCCCAAATTCAATTCAACAAACATTTATCAAGTAATTAATATGTGCAAAGAATATATTAAATGTTTTCTCCAGTGTTTTCTGTTCTTTTTATTCCTATTTGACATTTCTCTAAGCACACTATATTTGCAAAGTGCACAGCAATCATTTATAAGTTAACAATGTATTAGTTATATAATTATTCAAAGAATTAATTAACCATAATGTATTAATTGATTAACAAATGTGCTCTTGGAAATCTTTTCTACAGTGCCAATGAATGGAAAAAGGTAAATTTCTCTGGAATAAATATAAATAAGAACTAAAGAATAATCATCATTTCATATAGATAGATAAAAGAATATACAATTAAATGAGATTAAAGGCATAAAGATAGGCAAAAAGGAAACAAAGTTTTTTTACACATGAAATTATAGTTAATTTTGAAAATTCTAGGGAGTTGACAAAAATAATTGAAACAATAATTTTGATAAAATAATGGGGCAAAAAATAAATCCACAGAAAACAAACATTCTTATATAGTTATGGCAACATTGGGGGTGATATATTTTTAAAAAGGGAAGCAAGAATTGAAATAACAAGAAAATGCCTAAAATATCTAAAAATCAATCTACTAAAGCACACTCAAGACCTTTATTGATACAATTATATGGCTAATAAAATACAACTTAAAACCTGAAGGAATATTCAATGCTCATGGATAGGCCTTGCCAATATATAACTATTGGTGACATTTATTGATTTAGTGACAAACTATATATCATTGAACTATAAAAAAAAATAAAATTTCCTTCTGAGAATAAAAGCTATAGTATCTCTTGTGCAATAACAGAAAAAGGAACAAAGGATAATTAGCACATTGTTCTATAAAGCAATAATCATCATAAATATTTATTACTGAATAAGAAATGAAAATAAAAACAGCAAGAAAATTTAGATAAGGACAAAGAAGAAAATATTAAAAATCAGTAAGATAGTGTTTGATTAAGTTAGAAATATAAAATATTTATGGAAAACCACCTGGTCTTACTATTTACCTTCTCAGTGCATGTGATACCTTCAAGGTCTTACCATCTGTCTTTCTGCTATGCCCTCCAGAACCCTAGACACAGTCAATAGCCTTTGATAAAACTATGTACCCCTATTCTTTAACAGTAACTATGTAGAATTCTGAGGCTTTTCCACCCGTCCTTCAGCCAAGATCTTTAATCTGTTTCCATCAATTAGAACACAAACTTGTTAGAGGAGGGACAAACTCTTTGTTTTGTCTTTGTATGGAAGAGTATGCATGTATGTCCGTCTTTCTGAATTTCTCTCTATATTTTTTCTCTTTCAGATTCTAAGCACAAGTATGAGGTTTGGTAAATAATAAGCACTTAAAAGTTTGTATTTATTATTATTCACTCATTCAGTTGATTCAATAAATCCTTACTTGACCAAAAAATGCTGGGAAAATTTGACAGAGATTAGTTTTATATCGCATACCATGATAAGCACACACAAAAAAGACATGAACAGAATATTAAGGGTCATACTATTTTAAAAATATGACTCAAAGCTTTAGCTAGGATATAAATTCTTAATAAAAATATAGATAACCAGAAAATATAAACTGTGTAAAAAGGTAGTCAATGTTAAAAATATTAATGTATTCATAACATCAATCCTTCAGCAGCATTGAAATAACTAAGCTCAGGACCTCGTTAGTGAGACGAATTAGCTAAAAAAGCCCAAGACTTCATAATCTTCTATAGAAACCAACCTCTCTTCTTCCACTGCACATCCTTACTATTTCTTATGTTATTTTTACTTCATAAGTTACAAGAATTTTAGGAGTGATTTTGAGCTGCTTGCCCAGGTGTGCTGCATGACAGACAATCAAGAGTTCTAATAATGGACATGGGATTCTGTTCTGAGACCCTCACCTTTAAAGTCACAGATGGATGAATGAATGTAAAAAGTATTTATTAAGCATTATGTGGGAGGCACTAGGCTAAGTATTGGGTACATAATACAAATACAAAAGAAAAGAAAAGTACCTGCCTTCAAGTAGCTTACATTCTAAATATGGATCTTAATAGTCTAAAATAACTCCCAAGTATCCTACTCTCTAAAGATATCTTAAAAGCAGGTGTTTGAAATTGCTAACTATTTAATGTGTGACAGAATGAATGGAAAGAAAATGCAAATATCCTTCTGTCCCAAACATCTCTTAGAGACAGATACGATGTTAGATTGAGAGTCAGAAAAACCAGAATTCAAATCTGGTCTCAGAGGTATACTAGTTATGTGACCCTAGACAAATCAATTGACCACTACTCTGTAAAATTGGAACAATAGTTTAACCTACTTCCCCAACTTATCATAAGGATAAAATCAGTTTATATCTGTAAAGAACTTTGGAATTCTTAAAGTGCTATACAAATGCTAGCTAATAATATTATTATTTCTCAATTCTCCTTTGTTTTCAGCATAGGCTCTTTGGGGGAATTTGGGACATCAAGCTTTTGCTGATTAAAATTCTTCTGATGATCAAGGCTGACATTTGAGCTACTTACTTTAGAAGGATTGTTTGTTTGCATTCCAGCTTTACATTCTTTTTGAGGAATGATTTCTCCAGGTCAATAATTGTGTCCTATACAGCAATTGTTATCTTCTGTTTATGGTGTTATAATATTAAATTATTATTTTAGCTTTTATCAAGAGAAACGAAAGTTTTCTGCCAGCAGGTCCCTGGAGAAATATTACTCTTAAGGATTACAACCCTGGTCTTCTTATGAATAATGTTCCTATTCTCCTACTTCTTACACAGAAGAGCTTCTGAGAACAGTGTTGTGCATCATACAAATAGAATTCATGACATTTAAGGGAAACTTCAGCAACTGCAGTCATGATATGCTTTAGTCATTGACATCTCATTATCAAAGAAAGATGAAAGGGGAAAAGGTCTGTCTTAGTCAAGTCAGAGAGGGTAGTTAGGAATCCATTTAAACCAGTAGGAGAAATAAGTTGGCTTGGTCGATGCAATGTTTGCTAATTAAGATCTGTAGTAGGTACATGATAATGAAAGATCCTTAGCATCTTTATAGCCTTTCTAATTAGCGGTATACTTACAAAAGGCAGTTAGAAAATATGTAAGAAAATTTTTAAAAGAAGAAGAAGTAAAGGTATGGTTTAGATAATTTTCCACCAAAAAGCCTACAGCAGCCTATATTCCACAAGATATTCTATTTCCTTTGTAAACTATATTGTAAAATTTGCCTTGTAGCTACGTAGGCAACGGTATATTTGATAGATGGATGAACTCAGAGACAAAAAGACTTGGGCCAACTTTTGCCTCTCATAGGCACTAACTTTGTGGTCCAAAAGGGAGGATTCTTCAACTGGAACACAAGTTGCACTTTTTTTTTAAACAGATGTGAAAACTCTTCTGAGAAATGAAGTGACTTGCATAAGCTAATAAATATTTGCAGCGGGATTTGAACCTAATTCTCTCAATTGTAAATTGAATAGTCTCTACCCTACCATGCTGCCTATGAGTACCAAAAATATGATCTCAAATATAAATTTGGTTAACTTATTTTCACTGAATTGAACTAGGAGTTCAAATTGATCAAATCGACTGACTCATTTACAACTACTTAAGTTAAAAAAAAAGCCCCCTTTCACTATGATGCATTCATTGTTTTATGATGAGTTAGATCTTTTAACATTACTTTTGCTTGAAGGGGGAGGTTTTCCATTCTAAGTTATCCTCTGCCATCTTCATATATTTATCATGTGGTAGTGTTTCATATGACATATAAAGAGTACTAAGTCTGAGTGAGCATCTGAATCTTCAATTGATGTAAAAGATGCCAACTTCAATATTATCAGCCATTAAATGGTTACATTCCACGAGGTTTTGAATATTGTGATATTGGGAAATTACTAGTAGTAGTACTAAAGAAATGATATGCTAATTAATTTTATCACAATTTAAATACGCAAATATCAAATGTAATAATATACTCAAATTCTGCTCAGCATTTCCCAAGTAATTCTCATAAAAACCTGAGAGGTAGATGATACTATTACCCTCATTTTCTAGCTGAAGAAACTAAGGAAGACATGTTTAATGATTTTCCCAAGTGTGAGTGAGTGGCCAAGGACAGGTAGTAAGTAACTTAGGACAGATTTGAACTCATCTTCCTACCTTCAAGCCCCATATTGTATTTACTATGCCACTTAGCTGCTATGGGGACAGGGCGAAACATTTCTGGTGGCAAGGTCCAAAAGGAGTCTAGGTTTTATGGGATCAATCAGGTTTATTGTAAATATGACTGGAGTAAATGATTCTTCAAATGGAGATTTGGGAAAGAACTCACCAATCAGAGGAAGAAACCAGAGTTGGAGGTGTTACTATTGCGAGGTCACCTAATATACGATAAAGGTTTGAGACATAAAGATGAACAACCAAACAAATTTAAAAAAAAAAAATTGAAGAAGTAACAATCATAATATTTAAAAACGCTAATCTCCTAATTATGTATCAACATTTCTTTTTCTCCTTCCACTCTCTCAATTCATCAAAATTTATCTTTTCTCTCTTCTCATATGATACTCCTCCATTATATGCACTGACCACCCACCATAACTGAAGACCACTCTCTCCTTACCTCTACCTCATAGTCTACCTCCTTGTTTCAAGAAGAAGCTCAAATATTATCTTCTAAATGAATCCTGTCATTATTCCTCCAAATATCCCATCCATCCTAAACAATCTTGTCATAAACTAATTAATTTTCATTAATTATCTATTTATTCTATATAAACTTATATACATATATTTGATGCCTTCCCAGATGAGATGCAATCTCCCTCTGAGTAGGGATTGCTTTAGTTTTTGCATTTCTATCCCAAGGGTCTAGTACAGTGCCTGGCATATATTTACTATCAAGATAAATATTTATTTGTTGATTGATGGATATAAAGCTTTCTATACCAAGTAAGTTGATTTCATTAAAGAAAAATCTGGCACCTGATTTTCATGTATTAAAATTCAGAATAAGTAGAGGTGTCAGGGAGATTCATGTTTTTGTTCTCTTGCCTCTTCCTTGTCATTGCAAATATTTCTAAAATAAACTGCTTAACTAGTCTTTGTACTGGAAGGACAACTAGTAAAATGCACTTTCCTCTTTTTGTTTGAGAGTTGGAGAAGTATGGGTCTTAGATGCTCCATGTTGTATCAAACAATGGTCTTTTTTTTTTTTTACTTAAATGTTTTTGTTTTATTTCCAGAGCATATTCATGGAGTAGATATATCAAGAAAAGATCATGAGATAAAAAGCAAAGGGCGTCAATAATTGCTTAAAAACACATGGATATGCATTGCTACACTTTTCCTACCTGTAAGATTGAAGAACAACAAAGGAAATGAATTTCTCTTTGACATTAAGCATTTTATTTCAGGATGAGTATCTCTGAACAGCAGTGGTCACTGTATAATCCTGTAGATATAAATATAAAAGGTGTTAGAGAATGAAACAAAGCTGTCCTGACCACAGGCATATGCTAAATTTATAAGATTTCATTCCTGATATGACTTTGATTTCTTGTCCTTTGTTTCATCACAAAAAGAAAATGAAGAAAATTTTGAATAATTGAATTTTATACTATTTGCTTTTCAAATTGTTGAAAAAAAATCAGAATCAGAACCTCCAGGATCACTTGAGATTTGTTTTAGCTGTATCTCCACGTTCTCAATGTGATAAGAAGTTTGCTTCCTATATATATAGCCTTCAGGCTGCACCCTGTAAAACAGCACTGCTACACTGAGAAAGCAATGAGTGTGACACTAGCAAAGACAGAAGAGGGCAAACCAATGGGCAAAAAGTCAGTATTCAGGGAAAGATTAGGAAATAGAACAAAGGAATAAAAGGGCATCCTGTGTCTAAGAGAGCATCTTATAGCAAGAACCTTCCTTCTATCATGTGCTTTCAGAAGTGACTCACTATGGAAGATTCCCTGAGGCTTAAAAGGGTATATAAGAAGCAATGCTATTACCAGATTTAAAACTGGCAGAGTTTTCTAAAACAGATGTAAAACAATTCTTGGAGTTCTATAGATTTTTTCTGGCAACATAACTTACTTGACAAAATAAATAAACCTCAGGAAACTCCTAAGATAGGTAACCTGTTAATTTTCCAAGGTGAATGTCAATCAATATTTGATTGAAAATAAGCACGTTTTGAAATTGGAAGAAATATAATTTTGATTATGTAAACAATATTGGTTAAATAACAAGAAAATTATTATTTTAAATGTGTTCATTCATGTGGCCATAAATGTTACTGCAAGAAATGATCTAGAAATTATTTTGATGAAGACTATGCTGAACAAAAGACTGTTGACAAAGATAGTATTTTTTTTTATCACTGTTGACTGTTGAAGTCAGGGGATTAAAAAAAAGTGCAGGTCTGGAAGTTAATCACTGATTACAATTTGTATTACTAAGAATAAGATTTTCATTTTTCTTCCACAGTATAAAATTCAAGAATGATAAGTGAAGGATTGAGTACACCTAATAAGAGCTGGTAAGAATGCATTTTTTTTTCTTGCAAGTCTAATAAATATGATTTTCAAATAAAAAAAAATCAAGTGTGAATAAATGAATGCAAGAAATATTCATTAAGTATTTACTATCAGGCTGTAACTGACACAAGAATAAGCTGATACAAGGAAATATAAATAAAAGAATCAGACAGTCCTTGCCTTCAAAGAGGGTGCAATCAAATAGGGGAATCTAATACAATATCTAAGTGTTAGAGAGGAGTACTAGCCAAGGAAGTCACAGAGATGATGATTGGGGGATTAAAGAAATTGGTATACTTTTCCAGAAATGGCAGTATTGATTTGATTATCATTTCCAGAGCTTCAGTTAGAAAGAAGGGAAGATCAACAACAAATAATTAAAAAATGAACATTACAAAATTATAGAGAATAAAGTTGATACAAAAGAAGAGCTATAAAAAGATAAGAAAGACAACTCCTTCCATTAGATTGTTGAGATCAGCTCTTCACAAATGTAAAATATTACATTTAATGGGAGAAATGAGAGAGAGAGAGAGAGAGAGAGAGAGAGAGAGAGGGAGGGAGGGAGGGAAATTTTTGGTTCATTTCTTTTTTACTTAAAAATATTTTCTTCTAGTAAGGATGGGGTTCTGGAAGACAAAGGGAGAGAACTATATGGACCTGTTAAAAACAAAATATAACAATGAATGTAATTATTAAGAATGATAATAGCAATAATATTGTCTAAAAAGTTGAGGGCCTAATAAAGATAATTATTTATCTAATTCTCAACAAACAATTGACTAATTTGGGGGCTTTAAAAAGAATGGGAACACCTTGGGGAAGTGAATATCACATCTTATAATTTATGATGGGGGTGGAGCAGAGCCAAGAGAGTAGATAAAAGGTAGAGACTCACCTGAGCCCTCCCTAATTCTCCTATAATTTATGATAGAGGAGATGGAAGCTGAACAGATATCAAAGAGTTCAGTGAAAAAATAGGTAAGTTCTATAAACTGAAATTTAAAGTGAAATTAATCCAGGAGTGATCTGAAACCCTATGGAAGGGAATTCTGAAATCAAAAAGAGAATCATTTACAGTGAAGAAGTATAGTGGAAAGATTAAGTTGCATTCAAAAATTATTTTTAAAAAATAATTAAAATTTTAAAAAGGATGCCCAAAGATGATGGCAGCTGTTCAGAATAACTAGTACAAAGACAACTGACCTGAAATAGAAAGTAAATTTGCTTAACATATAATTTATTTCTGTTTTGTTTATCAAATAGAATGAACTTTAAAATTAAAAATACAAAAGAAACTCATAGGGAATTAATACTTCACATAAGAAAAGTGTGAAGAGAATTCCTACATTCCTGTGAAAGCTTACATGATGAGATCTCAATGAATTACACCCTAAGGAAATGAAAGTGTTCACAGACATGATGGTCAAGCACTTGTAAGCAGTCCTTGAAAAGAAAAACTGGAGAGATACCTCAGGGACAGAGAAAGACAAATATCACCACTCTTTAAAAAATGTAAAGAAAATAACTATTTACATTACAACTAATGAACTTGAATTAAATTATTTTTTTGAAATTCTGGATCATATTATTAAATATTATTATAATTATAAGCTAATATGAATATCTAAAGATTTGATTTGCTCATATTTTAGCAAATATTTGACAAATGTTGCTTGTCATTTGTTCAGAAGCATCTGATTTTTCAGGATCCAGTGGTCCACAGAACACCAGGCCCATCATTAACTATATAATAAAATCTACCCAAGTTCATGTTTACTGTTTCCATGATCCTATCTATCTATCACATACTCTGCAGTCCCATTTTGCTTTTCTTTTTAATCTTTCCCAACATCAGGGTCTTATCCAATGAATTTTTTCAACTCATTATGTGGGCAAATTAAACTTCAGCATCAGTATTTGACCTTCCAATTAATAGTCTGTATTATCCAAGTATTAATTGATTTGATCTCCTTGCTGTCCAAGGGACTCTCAAAAGTCTTCTCCATCACCACAACTCAAAAGTATTGATTCATACCTCTCAGTTTTCATTAAAATCCAACTCTTACAGTCATACATTGCTACCAAAAATGAGACAACAGCTCGCTAAAGGAAACCAAAAAAATGCTGAAAAAAAAGACTTTTAAAATTAACCCAAATGGCAAAAGAGGTTCAAAAAGCCAATTAGGAGAAAAATGCCTCAAAAAGCAGAATGAGCCGAATGGAAAAAGAGGTCCAAAAGTTTACTGAAGAAAATAATTCCTTAAAAATTAGAATGGAGCAAAAGGAAGTTAATGACAATGAGAAATAAAGAAATTATAAAAGAGTGAAAAAATAGAAGACAATGTAAAGTATCTCATCACAAAAACAACTGACCTGAAAAGTGGATCCTGAAGAGATAATTTAAACATTATGGGACTACCTGAAAACCATGATTAAAAAAAAGCGTAGATATCACCTTTCAAAAAATTATCAAGGAAGCTCGGAGAGCCAAGATGGTCGAGTAGAGGAATGAACTGT
>CM053770.1:464100048-464120145 GCA_028658325.1 Potorous gilbertii
AGGAACTAGGACTAAAACCAAGAATCACCTACCCATCAAAACTGAGTATAACACTTCAGTTGAAAAAATTGTCTTTCAATGAAATTAAGAACTTTCAAGCATTCTTGATGAAAAGACCAGAGCTGAAAAGAAAATTTGACTTTCAAACACAAGAATGAGAAGAAGCATGAAAAAGTAAACAGCAAAGAGAAGTCATAAGGGACTTACTAAAGTTGGACTGTTTACATTCCTACATGGAAAGACAATATTTGTAACTCTTGTAACTTTTCAGTATCTGGGTAGTCAGTGGGATTACACACACACACATGCACATACACACACACACGCATGCATGCATACACACAGAGACAGAGAGCACAGAGTGAATTGAATAGGATGGGATCATATCTTAAAAAAATTAAGGTAAGTGGTAAGAGAGAAATGTATTGGGAGGAAAGAGGGAGGAATGGAATGGGGCAAATTATCTCTTATAGAAGAGGCAGGTAGGAGACCTTTTAGTGGAGGCTGAGAGAAAAACATGAAGTTTACTCTCATCACATTCAACTAAAGGAAGGAATAAAATGCAAAATCATTTTGGTATGAAAACCTATCTTACAATACAGCAAAGTAGGGGAGAAGGCGATAAGAAGGGTGGGGGGGATGATGGAAGGGAGGGCAATGGGAGGAGGGAGCTATTTGAAGTCAATACTCAGGGAGGGACAGGATCAAAAGGGAGAATAGAAGAAATGGGGGACAGGATAGGAGGGAGGGAAATATAGTCAGTCTTACACAACACAGCTATTATGGAAGTCATTTGCAAAACTACACAGATATGGCCTATATTGAATTGCCTGCCTTCCCAAAGGGAATGGGTGGGGAGGGAGGGATGGGGAGAAGTTGGAACTCAAAGTTTTAGGAACAACTGTTGAGTATTGTTCTTGCTACTAGGAAATAAGAAATACAGGTACTGGGGAATAGAAAGTTATCTGGCCCTACAGGACATAAGGGAAGATGGGGACAAGGGAAGGGAGGTATGATAGAAGAGAATCCTGATTGGTGATAGGGGAAATTAGAATGCTCAGTGTATTGGGGTGGGGGGAGGGGACAAATGGGGAGAAAATTTGGACCCAAAATTTCGTGAAAATGAATGTAAAAAGTTAAATAAATAAATTTATTTTTAAAAAATCTGTTAAAAATGACTCTAAACAAATTTTAGAGCAGCAGAAGCCTCAAAACAACAAAGTGAAAGAGATTTCTAGTTCAAGGCAGGCTGGAAGCCTGACAGGAAAGTCCTATTGTAGTGGTTTCAGAATAGAGAACAGCCCAGTGGTAGGGACAGGACCAGAACAGGCATCAGGGCACCACCAGTAACAACTGCAGTTCCCAGATCACTGAAGCGACCAACACCAGAGATAGCTTCAAAGGTCAGTTAGAAAGCTCTTTCATCCGGATGAGAAGGGAGCAGGGTCGTCCTGCCCTAGCCCTGGCCCCAGGCAGCCCCAGGTGGCAACACTATCCATTTTTGGAGCCCTGCATCCAAAGACCCGAGAAGAATAGAGTTCCTGATCTGAATCTCAGCCCTGAGTGGCAACCCTGGGTTGAGGAGGAGCACTGGTCTGGTGGAGCTGATGGAGGTTCTGGAGAGTGAATTTTACTCACAGATTCTAGTCAGAAAAGTTTGCAGTAACTCTCAGATCAGAGTGCATGGCAGGAGAGGAGTAACTCCTCTCCCTTGATTGTGCCACCTTAGAGGAACTAAGAACTTACAGACTCCCAGATTATACCCTCCTCTTGACAAAGGACTCAAAAGTCAAGTAACTGGCTGGGAAAATGCTCAAAAAAGGGGGAAAAAAAGACTAAAGAAGGTTGCTTTCTTGGTGAACAGTTATTTTCTTCCATCCTTTCACATGAGGAAGAACAACGCATACCATCAGAGGGAGACATAAAAGTCAAGGCTTCTGCATTCAAAACCACCAAAATAAATATGCAGTGGTCTCAGGCCATGGAAGATCTCAAAAAGTGTTTTGAAAATCAAGTAAGACAGACGGAGGAAAAATCGGAAGAGAAATGAGAGCAATGCTAGAAAATCATGAAAAGTGGGTCAACAGCTTGCTAAAGGAGACCCAAAACAGTGCTGAAGAAAATGATACCTTTAAAAATAGACTAACTCAAATGGTAAAAGAGGCCCAAAAAGCCAATGAGGAGAAGAATACTTTAAAAAGGAGAATTAGCCAAATAGAAAAGAAGGTTCAAAAACTCACTGATGAAAATAATTCTTTATAAAGAGAATGAAGCAGATGGAAGCTAATGACTTTGTGAGAAATCTAGACATTACAAAACAAAATCCAAAGAATGAAGAAATAGAAGACAATGTGAAATGTCTCATTTGAAAGGAAAACCGACCTGCAAAATAGATCCAGGAGAGACAGTTTTAAAATTATGGGAAGTACCTGAAAGCCATGATCAAAAAAAGATCCTAGATATAATTTTTCATGTAATTATCAAGGAAAACTGCATTGATGTTCTACAAGCAGGGGGCAAAATAAATAGTGAAAGAATCCACCAATCACCTCCAGAAAGAGATCTGAGAAGATCAACTCCTAGGAATATTGTAGCCAAATTCCAGAGAAAATATTTCAGGTCAAAGAGAAAATATTGCAAGCAGTGAGAAAGAAACAATTCAAATATTGTGGAAATACAAACAGAATAACACAAGATCTAGGAGCTTCTACATTAAATGATTGAAGGACCTCTAATATGATATTCCAGAAGTCAAAGGAACTAGGAATAAAACCAAGAATCACTGATTCAACATCACTGAGTATAATACTTCAGGGGAAAAAAGTGATCATTCAACGAAATGGAGGACTTTTAAGCATTCTTGAAGAAAAGACCAGAGTTGATTAGAAAATCTGACTTTCAGTCACAAGAAACAAGAGAAGCATGAAAAGGTAAACAAGAAAGAAAAATCATAAAGGACTTTTTAAAGTTGAATTGTTTACATTTCTACATGGAAAAATAATATTTGCAATTCTTGTAACTTTTCAGAGCATTTGGGTAGTGGGAGGGATTACACATACACACACACACATATAATATATATAGACAGAGGTCACAGGGTGAGTTGAATAGGAAGGGATGATATCTAAAAAGTAAAATGTGAGAGAGAAATATTTTGGGAGGAGAAAAGGAGAAATGGAAAGGGGCAAATTATCTCTCATAAAAAAGGCAATAAAACGTTTTTTCAGTAGATGAGAAAAAGGGGGAGGTGAGAGGGAACAAGTGAAACTTATTCTCCTCACATTTGGCTTAAGGAGGGAATAACATGCACATTCAATTGGTATGAAAATCTATCTTACAATACAAGAAAGTAGGGGAGAAGGGGGAAAATGGGGTGGGGAGATGATAGAAGGGAGAGCAAATAGGAAGCGGGAGTAATTAGAAGTATACACTTTAGGGGTGAAATATGATCTAAAGAAAGAATAGAATAAATAGGAAACAGAATAGGATGGAGGGAAATATAGTTAGTCTATCACAACATGACTATTATGGAAGCCTTTAGCAAAACTACACATATACAGCCTATACAGAATTGCTTGCCTCCTCAATGAGGATAGGTGAGGAAGGACAAAGGGAAGAAGTTGGAACTCAAGATTTAAAGAATAAATGCTGAGAATATTTTTTGCATGCAGCTGGGAAATATGAAATACAGGTGAGGGGGCAGAGGCAAGATAGAGGAGTGGAAAGATGCATATATTCTAGCTCTTCCCCCACAGCCATAAAATACCTTTAAAGAATGTCTCTCAACAAATTCCAGAGCAGCAGAAGCCATAGAATGATGGAGTGGAGGAGACTTCCATCCCAGGGTGACCTGGAAAACCTACAGGAAAGTTCTGGAGCACTGGATGCAGAGTAGAGCCCAGTCCAACCTTGACCATGAAGCACAGGGAGGAGGACCAGAGCAGGCCTCAGGGGCAGAATCCCCAGTGGCAGCAGCCACAGTTCGCAGATCTCTCAACCCACAGTTGTCCAAGGTCAGTGAGAGGGCTTTTTCAGCTGGCTGAGAAGAGAACAGGGTCCCCTCTTAGCTCCAGCCCCATGAGGCAGTGGCAGAGGATGAGAGAGAGAGAGAGAGACAGAGAGACAGAGAAACAGAGACAGAGACAGACCACAGGTTAGTTGGATATCTAAAAAAATAAAATTAAGAGGTGAGAGAGGAATATATTGAGAGGAGAAAGGGAGAAATGGAAAGGGACAAATTATCTCCCATAAACGAGGCAAGAAAAAACCTTTTCAATGGAGGGAAAAAGTGAAGCTTACTCTCATCACATCTGGTTCAAGAGGGAATAACATGCACACTCAATTTAGTATGAAAACTTGTCTTACAATACAGGAAAGTAGGGGAGAAGGGGATAAGCTGGGTAGGGGGAATGATGGAAGGGAGGGCAAATGAGAGGAGGGAGCAATTAGAAGTCAACACTCTTGGGGAGGGACAAGGTCAAAAGAGAGAACAGAAGAAATGGGGGGCAGGATAAGATGGAGGGAAATATCGTTAGTCTTATACAACATGACTATTATGGAAGTCATTTGCAAAACTACGCATATATAGCTTATATTGAATTGCTTGCCTTCTCAGTGAGAATGGTTGGGGAGGAAGGAAGGAAAAGAAGTTGGAAATCAAAGTTTTTAGGAACAAAGGTTGAGTATTGTTTCTGCATACAACTGAGAAATGTAGGTAAATGGGGTATAGAAATTGATCTTGCCCTACAAGACAAAAGAAAAGATGGGGATAAGGGAAGGGAGGGATATTAGAAGGGAAGGCAGTTTGGTGGAAGGGGTAATCAGAATGCTCGATGTTTTGGAGTAGGGGAGGGGAGAGATGGGGAGAAAATTTAGAACTCAAAATTTTGTGGAAATGAATGTTGAATACTTAAAATAAATTTATTAATAATTTTAGAAAAAGAAATACAGGTAATGTGGTATAGAAATCTATCCTTCCCTACAAGAAAAGAGAGAAGATGAAAATAAGGGAAGGGAGGGGTGTGATAGAATGGATGACAGCTTGGGGGAAGGGGCAAATTAGAAAGCATGGCGCTTTGGGGTGGGGGAGGGAGAGATGGGGAAAAAACTTGGAACTCAAAATCTTGTGGAAATGAATGTTGAAAACTAAAAATAAAGAAATAAAATTTTAAAAGCCAAGTTTTCAAGGAAAAAGTACTCTGATATTCTACAACCAGAAGGTAAAATAGAATTGGAAAGAATACACTGATCACTTCCTTAAAGAGATCACAAAAGGAAAACTCCTATGAATATTGTATTCAAATTCCAGAGTTCCCAATTCAAGGAGAAAATATTACAAGCAGCCAGAAAGAAATATTTCAAGTATGGTGGAAACACAATCACAATTAAAGGACTTTGAATATGATATTGCAGAGGTAAAATGCCAAAGCCAACATCATCTACTTAGCAAAACTCAGTATAATCTTTCAGGGGAAAAAAATGGAACTTCAATGAAATAGAGGACTTCTATGCATTGTTGTTGAAAAGGCCAGAGCTGAATAGAAAATTTGACTTTCAAATACAAGAATCAAGAGAAGCATGAAAAGGTAAATAGGAAAGAGAAACCATGAGGAATCTATTAAAGTTGAATTGTTTCGTTCCTACATGGAAAAATGATATATGTAACTCATGAGACTTTTCTCAGTATTAGGATAGATGGAGGGAATATATGTTGATAGGTAGAAAGAGATATATAGATATGTGTGTATATATATGTATACACAGAGAGAGACAGAAAGAGAGAGAGAGAGAGTGTAGGGTGAGCTGAATATGAAGGGATGATATCTAAAAAAGAAATTTAAGTGTTGGCAGGAATGTACTAGGAGAAAGAGTAAGGGAGAGGTAGAATGTAGTAAATCATCTCACATAAAAGAAGAAAGAGAGCTTTTATAATGGGGGAGAAGAAGAAGAAGGTGAGAGGGAATAAGTGAACTTTCCTTTCATTGGATTTGCTTTCAGGAGGGAATAACATACACATTCAAATAGGTATAGAAGTTTATTTTACCCTATAGGACAACAGGGGGGAAGGTCATAAGAAAGGAAGGATAATAGAAGGGATGGCAGATTGGGGGAAGGAGTAATTAGAAGCAAACACTTTGCTAGACGAATAGGTCAAAGAAGAAAATGGAAAAATTAAAGGGTGGAACAGGATAGAGGGAAATATGGTTAGTCTTTCAGTACATGATTTTTATGGAAGTGTTTTGCATAACTACACATGTATAACTTTAAAAAATGTTTTTAATTTTACTTATTCAGCAAAATTTAAAACAGTAAAAAAGAATAATGAAGCACACATATAAAGTATGAAATTAGCACTTAATTGGTTGATCTTTAAATAAATATGTAGAAAATAGCTCAACCTGCATCCATCTGATTGATGTCAAAGATTCTGACATAGTTTCACGTCAGTCCAATATATCTACATAATCTTTGCTACCACAAAATGACAATATATCAAAGTATTGTTTGTCCCAAGCATTTCATGTACCAGTATGCCTGTGTGTGTACATATATATATATATATATATATGTATATATATATATCATAGATTTATAATTAATAGATACATGATAGGTAGCAGAGAAGTTATGAAGATAAAATAGATATCTTTAATTTTCCTCATTGTCCTTGATTTAACATGAATCTTTGGAAGGCTCTAATTATCCTCTAAATTTTCACCTGACTCTGTTATCTGGCACCAAATCACCTTGAATAAGATTTGTATCAGTGCATATATGTGTGTGTGTGTGTATACACATATATATGGAAAATAATAATTTATAAGGGCAAATTTATATGAAACTGTATTCTGTGTGGAATATTCTGGATACACATTTGTCAGGTAAGACTAACAATATCACATCAGCGCTGAGAATTTCTTGGCTCCAAGCGTGGGGGCCAGATTTTCATATTACTTTCCCTTTCTTTCCTTTATCAGTTGTGTAAATAGCTATTGTAAATGCAAAAGTATAGTAAAAAGGAGGCTACCCGAATAAATATTCAGTACCCCTTATATGAAGCAAGCTATGGATAAAGAAATACAAGTAAAGTAATACTACTTGTCCTCAAGAAATTGAGATTATACTGGGCATTTATAGTATGAAAACAGATAAACAAATAAAGCATAATTTACCTGAGAAAGAGAATGGTGTTATCTAGTGGTGGGACCCTGAGCTGAGTCTTAGAGAAAAAAAAACAAAACAACAAGGACTTTGAGACAGAAGTGGTGGAGATATACCTTCCAAAAATGAGGACAAATTGTAGAAATTCACAGAGGCATGGGATTAGGGAATTACTCAGTTGAGTGTATAGCAAATAAAGCATTTTGACCATATCATTGACTGACATAAGGGAAGTAATTTGAAGTACTCCTTCATCTAAGGGTTACCTAAAGAATAAGAATTGCTAAACATACACATGTTTTTCTTGACATTCAAGAGACAAAAAATTTTCCCAGGTTTGAAAATATTAACATGAAACTATTAAAAAATCATGGATCTAGCATAGCTCAAGTGATAAACAGGACAAAGAATTGGGATGATAGACATTTAAGAAATACGTGTACAGATAAATAATGGTTTGTCTCTAAAAGTGATTTGTGATAGATATGAAAAATAATCTAGGATTAGGTACATTAATGAGTTAAATTTGAAACCACATTTCTGGAAATGATGACAAAAGATTGTGTTTTCTGTATGTGTTCTTAAATGACATGAAGTATCTATACCTGCCAAGTGTGGTGGCAGAAGTCTTTAACATCTGCTAATGGGGAAGCTGAGGATAGGGGTTCAGTTGTACTCAGGAATTTTGTGCAATATAGTGGGTGATTCCCAAGTTGACTAAGGAAAGACTAACCAGTTCAGGGTAGAAATAGAGTGAATCAACGTGTGATTCAAGTGTAGCTCCTAAAGAGGCCATGAATATCCCAGTGCAACTGAATCCAAAGTATCACAAACTCTCCACATGGAAGACAGAACCCAAATATTTATTTAGATATCGGAAAGTCAAATCTATCAGAGTAACAAAGAAATCTATACACAATAACAATGGAGAAAATAATTCCATTCCCATATTTTCCCTATAGTAGTCTTCCTACAAACCAGCTCCATTAAACAAAATCACAAACAAGCCCTTTCACTCGCACTAGCCAGAAGCCTGCATCCTTTCTAGCTTTGATTGCTCTCTCACTCATTTCCTCTCAGCTCTGCTCTAGCTCCGCTTCATCCTTCCTGTTCTATCCATTCAGCAAACTCCTCCCACCACAGGCTCCATGTAACTCAGACTCACGTGACAAAGGCTTTCATGGGATCCAGGCAGGTCACATGGGCCTGTTAATGAATATTGCAGATCTCTCCATTTAAATTACCATTACACAGAGGTGGAATTAGACCTATAAGATGCTTGATTTCCAACCCGGGCATGATAGGGACACCCAGTCTCAAAAAAACCCCCAAAATCTAGGTTTATCTTTGTCTTGGTAGAAATCTCTTGGGAATGGAGTAATGGGCTTTTATATCTAGAAGAAGCTTTAGTAAATATTCTTCTCTCTGCCTTCCATATATAGTCAAAAAAAGTATACAAGATATCTAGATGCATAGTACTATGAGTTCAAATTTTGTAGATATTTACTAAAATTACAGAATGGTATTAGTAGGAATCTCTATGAAAGAAAAACAAAAACAATAAAAAAATAAAATTCTTTCAAAGCTTATCCTTTGCAAATGAAATAGTGAAATGTAACTTTTCTATGAGAAGAGATAACATAACAAACTTTATCTCTCCCTCACTTCTTTATTTTTTCTTTTATATATGCATGTGCTTGTGTCTTGGCTTAAATCTAATGCAGAATTTGGAACATGGTATTAAATTCTTTCTTTTAAAACAGAGAGGTAATAATGACAGGAATATGAAGGAAATTTTAAAGCAATATTATAAAAGAAGAATCGAAGTCCAAGGAAATTGGAGGTGGAGGGCATTTAGCTTCTGAGCGTAATGTATGTAGAAAGTTGCATCTGTAATGAGGAAAAAATAGAGGTGCTGTATTTCACCCATGATTTTTCCAGGATATGAGTAAATAAAATCATATTGTTATGTATCCTAATATAAATAAAATTTTTAGTTATCCCTGAAATGCAGAAAACAATGTTCAAGAACAATGCGTGTATCCTTAACTAAAAAGAGAAAGTAATTTACTAAAAGCTGGGAAGCATGACCCTATAAAATAACTCTCCATATTGATTACTTTGGCTGCCAAAAAGGAGCAGAGATTCATATGATGATGAAATGAATTTATTCCCTTTGATAAAAATAGGACCTCTTTCCAGCATGATTTTGAATCATTTGCTAGTAAAATGACGAAACACATACTTTTGATAACTTTATCCTTGATAATCTCATTGAATTCATTTAATAATTTGAGCATATTGGGGGTGAAATAGATGTTTTTGTGTAAAATTAAATTTAAAATACTATGTCATTTTTCATCACTCCATGTTGAGTCAAAAAAGTCCTTGATAGACATTCTTTAGTAAAAGAAAGCCATAGTTAGTTCCTGGTACTACACTCTTTTCAAGCTCTGAATTTAATTTCAAAGACAAAGCAAAGATTTAAACATAGAAAAAATACCAAAGTTTAAGATAACTATGATGGCAAATGTTATTTATCAGTTATATTCATTAACCAAAATATGAGAATATGACTAATGGAGATTACTATGTTGTAAAAAAGGATACAGAGAAAAAATTGTTAAAAACCTAATAAAAATGAAGTAAGCAAAACCAAGAAAACTCTCTTTTTCTTTCTCACTATCTTTGAATATATATACATATGTATATATATATATACATATGTATATATGTATACATAAATGTTTATGTATACAAGTATATGTATATGTACACATGTGTGCATATAAATTCACAGCCTAAGAATAAAAAAAAGGTCAATAAAATTGAATGCTGAGTATCAATCATGACTCCAAGGCAAATATATGAGTAGACAATTCTTCCCATCTTTGCAAAGGTGGGAGACTATGGATGTGGAATACTCTACACCATGTCAAACATTTTATACATGTTGATCAATATAATGTACTATTTTTCTTCTTTTTTTTGTTAAGAGATAGATCTTTGGGGAAAATCGGAGAGAAGCATTATTATATATAATATAAAATAAAATATTTTAATTAAAAACTGAGAATTTTTTTCTCAATCTGAGTGAAAGATTTATAGATGGTCAGAAATGTTGATTACATATTGATTAGATAGAAATTATTTTAATAATATGTGTATAAATATACATACATACACAGATTGATACAGGTCTAAATACATTGATAGTTTTCTAGTTAGATCTGTCACCTATCTATATTTATGTAGGTTAATACATATATATACATATATGTATACACATATATGTGTGTATAGGTATACACATTAATGTTATTGAAATAATCTCTAAGTAAGCCATGTATAAATATATAATCAGTATTTATTAATTTATAACTCAGAAAGATAGATATTTATCAATATATCTATTTATTAATAGAAACCTATGCCTACTTATATAGAAATGTTCTAGACCAATGATTCCTTTATTGTAGGGAATCTTCCAATGAAGAAATTCACAACTGTTCTGATATTCTTCTATAGATATATTGTTTTTAAGATCAATTACTAAAATGGTATTGACTACAAATTGAGATTTTCTCATTTGACAATTGTTTCAATTTCAACATAAACTTGCAAAGAGAGAATATCTGGTAGAGAATGAAGCCTAAAGGTTAAATGTTTATTTTCCTTTAAATTCACTATTAACTTTTCTGATCACAAAAAAAATATGGTCATCAATCAGAAATGATAATTTTTATACATTTAGGAGATAAAATTCAGGCAAGGCAAAGTGATGGACAATTAAAAGTCATTCTAAAAGAGGAAACTGGAAAACTGTATTCTAGGAATAAATAACTAGGAACAAATCAAAGGAATTGTTTTTTTAAAGGATTCACACACCTTAGAAGGAATGGAGAATATATTAAGGAAGAGAGGGGCAGTGGAATGTGGGTAGGTATAAATAAGAAGGTGGGTAGGTATAAAACTATTTTAGGTGACCTTATAATTGATATCTAATACTTATAGGCTATATAGCTAGCTCATTTTTCTTTGGTGTGGTTCAGAAAATACACACATTGAGGTGACAACCATTATCACTATAACTTCAGAAGATGAGGATGACTGTAACCTGAATTTAAAATAAGAATATTTTTGTTATTGAAAATTGTGTAATTCAAAATTATTTGGAAGAAACAAGAAAATGGTGAGCAAAGGATGTAATTAGAATGATTTGAATATGCCAACAATCATTTTCTTTCATGGTAATTATTGTGGGTAAGAGTAATTAACACCAAAGTCAGACATACATTATAAGATAATTACATTCAATTTTTTCAAGTTCCATTAATGTATCTATTCAAATTGTATATTCATGCTTAAAATGAAACAACTTAGAATGGTGGAAATAACTAATAGTTTCTAGTAGATTGAGTGATGTGAAAAAAATATTATCACTCCTCTACATTGTATTACAAAAAGCCATGTGCAATCATGCCCATCAAAAAAATAAGTCTTCTGAGAAACATACTAAATACATTAAGATAAGATCTTGCAAAGGCTAGGACTGCATGTGCACTAATGAGATATCACAGACACTCAGAAGATAAAATTTACTATCCCTCTATTTTCCCAGTCAATTTAGATTCATTGCAAATAAAAACCTAATTCCAAATGGCCTTTGACTCACAACTTACTTAATATAAGCTCAAAAGGACACATACTATCAATCAAAAAGACTGCTAGGGTTTTGTATAGTTTCTCTTTTCTTTGCTATAAAACTGTTAAAGGAGTTTCTGGGAAGATGGCTGACTCAAAAGTTGTAAGGCCACCTATGCTTTCACTATCAACCTTAGAAATAGCAACAGAAAAGAGAACAGAAGAAAAACCACCAGAAAACTTCAAAATAGGATTTAAGAAAAAAATAAAGAAATGAGTAAACATAAATTCTAATACAATAAAATATTATCAATTAAAATGAGGTAATAGCAGAAAAATGTTAATATAATACCAAAACTAACATCAAAAAAGGTTTAATTGCCTCAATACATTAAAATGGATAACAAAAAAATGAAATAGCTTAATTTATTTTTTTACATAATAGTTTTACTGGAGGGTAATGCAAGAAGAATGGAGAGGCAAGCATACACAGAGAAATAAAATTCCCAACTAGAAAATAAATAATAAAACCTTCTAGAAATAATTCACATAAAAGATGTCAGATTTAGAGTACAAAGCAAGCAAGAAACAAAATAAGGAGCAACTTTGTGGTTTTTAAAACCACAAAGAAGAAAATAATTTGTTCATTATAGCTTAGAAATGACACAAAAATGCCACAGGCAATCAATGAAAATTTTGAAAATCAACAGAACTCTCAGAGTTCTAAGTATGATGTTCAATAAATTCGACTACAAAGATATACATCTTTTTCAGTCTTCAATACTAGAATGACAAGTAAATCATATTACAAGGAGACAAGAAAGATTAAATAAATCATAAACACATTCAATTTTGAACTTTACTATTTCTCCAACAATGAGAAATTAAATAAACCTCAAATATACTTTGAGAGGTAAGATATTTGGAACTTTATCCTAAAATACTTCTTCTTGTAAAGTTAAAAGTGCATGGATTAAAAATTCACATGAATTTGTAAAAATTGTAGGGAAGAGGTCATTTTAATTAACATTTTATTATTCTCAATTTCATGTAAAACAATTTTACATTACTTTTATTTTTAATTTGAGTTCCAAATTCTTTGCCATCTTCTTGCCTCACTCTTTTCTGAGATGACAAGCAATTTGATGTAGGTTATACATGTGTAATCATGCAAAATATTTTTACCTTAGCCATATTGGAAAAGAAGAAACAGAGCAAGAGAAAAAAAAGTTTAAAATATTATGCTTAAATCTGCATTCAGACCCCATCAGTTATTTCTCTTGATATTTATAGCATTTTTTATCATGAGTCCTTAAGAGTTGTCCTGTATCATTGGACTGTGAGAATAGCTGTCCTTGACAGTTGGTTATCATACGGTATTTCTGTTACTATGAACAATGTCCTCCTGGATTTCTTCACTTCACTTTGCATCACAATTTAAGTCTCTTCAAGTTTTTCTGAAATCATCCTTCTGGTCATTTCCTATAACAAAATTATATTCTATTTCAATTATATATCACAACTTGTTTAGTTATTCTCCTAACAATGGACATCTACTCACTTTCCAAGTTTTTGTCATTACAAAAAGAACTGCTGTAAATATTTTTGAACAAATATTCCTTTCCCACTTCTTAATGTCTTTGGGTTATACCCACAAATAGTGGTATGCCACGGTATATATATATATATGCATACCACAAGTACATATATATATATACTATACCGCAAGTATATGTGTGTGTGTGTGTGTGCGTATAATATATTGCAAATAATGGTATTGCTGGGTCAAAGTGTATGTGTGATTTTATAGTCCTTTGGGCATCATTCCAAATTACTCTCCAAACTTCACCAATAGTGCATCATTGTTTCCATATGCCCTCCAACATGATTGAGTGAACTATGAAGCATACCATCATATGTTCTCTAGCAGGGGTTCTAAAGTGAACCTACCACAACTTCATTGCTAAAACTTACACCACATCCTCAAGTGATACTTAGCTAGTTTTGAAAGAGTTTCAGTTTCATTTAATGTTTGGTCAGATTCTGCTACTTTGTCTTGAGTTGTATTTTCCATTCTAAAATCCTGTATCTTTCAACTTTTTTTACCTAGATTTTTTTATTTAATTATTTAAATACTTCAACCCAATTTCATTTGTCATATAACACCAAAATCAGATTTAAATTCCAGTGTGAGAAATCACATTTTAATGAAATAAAATGTTGAAGCATTCGCATGCCATCTGCCATAATGCTGATCATTTCATCTACTTCTTATGAAAGAGAGATTTATGTTTCTGTGTTTCTGAAGTACAGAGCGGAAACTGTAAATCAGTATTAAAAGCCTCCAGCTATTTACTGAGAAAAATTCGATCTTTTTAAAGTGATTTATTGTGAACAATAGTTAAGATATAGGAAATATATGAGGACAGATAGTATTGTGGATATGACACTGTGTCAAGACCGTGTTGTAAAGTACATATTTTCATTCCTCATAAGTTACAGAATCATATAATCTTAGCATTAGTAGAGTGAAAAAATGAATTGGAGAGAGGAGAGACTTGAGGCATTGAGACCAACAGAAAGCTACGGCAATAATCCAAGTGAAAGATAATGAGATCCTTAAACTAGACTTGTGATATGAGTTAAGAGAAGGGACATATACCAAAGATGTTGTCAGGGTACAGATAAAAAAATAGCAACGTATTGAAAAGAGCAGTATATTGAGAAGGACATTTATGTTGCAAACCCGAGTCACCAAGAACGTGATTATAGTAATAGAGAAGCTTGAAAGAGAGGAGATTTAGGGGAAATTATAATGGAGTGAAGATGTTGAGTTAGAAATGCCTATGGTACAGCCACTTCCTTTCTTCTTCTCGGTTAGCTCTTTACTTGCTTAAAAATATGTCCATGACACTCTCATCTTAAATAATTATGGTAAATGCTCACTTGATCTTTCAAGTTTAAACTACATTTTCTTACTTCTCTTATTGCCTTATCTAGATTTTTTCTTTTACTATATTGATCCAGGATCAAATGAAATAACAAATATGAAGCAATTCAGAAACATCAAAGCACTAAATAAATATTAGATACTATCACCATCAGCATAATCATTATCTAGGTAGCAGAAAATCAATGTATTCCTCATTTTTCTCCTCACTTTTTTCCCCTTTTACATTTGCAGTTATAAAGAAGGAAACATTAATATCATTTATAATCTTTTTATTGTAATTTTATTGCAATGACTATTCAATAGTTAGAGACATAAAGAATTTATTTATTTAGGTATATATTTTGATCATTAAAGCTTGTCTCAGGATCTTTGTTGTTAATGAACTCACTCAAGACTTCTGGAGCTAAGATGACAGAGTAAGGAAGGAACTCATAAGATCCATCCTGGATTGCCTGAAAACCTTTAAAATAATACCTCAGAATGAATTCTAGAGTGTCAAAACCAAGAAAAGGCCAAGATGAAACAATCTTCTAGGCCAAGACAACTTAGAAGCTGTACAAGAAAGGCCTATCTCACTGAGGGGAATTCACAGAGTAGTGCAGGTGTCCTGAGCAAGTTAACAGAAGGCCGGGCCCCAGCAAGCCAACAGCAAAGCCCTGTACCTCTGATCAAAACAGCCACAAAGTCCTATGCTCAATATAAGCCAGCAACATAAGTCTTTGTCCATATTTTCCATGCCTAGATGCAAGCCAGCAGGGAGGCACTATACCCCTGCAGAAGCCAGTCGACAGGTCCCAGAGATCTGCATAAGCCAGTGGGACAAGGCAGCAACAAGGCACAGCCCAGAAAGCCAGTGTAGGCCTTTGGGGGCAACGGATTCAGCAGATGTTACTCCTGGAGCTATCAGTCTAAAGATAGTAAGGGGGCCAGACAACTGCTCAGAAGGTAATTACAGGGAATACCTTGCTAATGCCAGGATCAGGACTCTGCTGCAATGCTCAAATAGGTATCTGCTTAACAAATCTGAGTCAGAGTCCTAATTACAAAATTAATCTGAAAGAACATCATGTTAATGATATCAAAGGGATTAATGAAAAAAAATGTGAAGGAAGGTGGCCTAACCATACCAGATCTCAAACTGTATTGTAAAGTTATCAAAACTCTCTGGTAGAATGGTAGAACAATGGAATATATTAGATAAACAATAGTCATAAATAACCATAGTAATAAACTGTTTGATAAATTCAGATATATAAGCTTTGGGGAAAAGCACTCTCTATTTGACAAATACTACTTGGAAAACTGGAAAAGAGCATGACAGAAACTAGGTATAGACAAGCATCTCACATTGTATTCCCAGAAAAGTTCAAAACAGGTATGTGACTTAAACAGAAAAGATGATACCACAGGCAAATTAGGGTAGCCTGGAATAGTTTCCCGGTCAGATCTATAAATAAGGGAAGAATTCACAACCAAATGAGAGCTCAAAAGCATTAAAATATGTAAACTAGATAATTTTAATTATATTAAATTTAAAAGATTTTTCACAAACCAAAACAATGTGAAAGAAAATTAGAAAGAAAGCAGAAAATTAAGGGAAAGTTTATAGTTAATTTCTCCAATAAAAATATTCTCTCAAATGTGTAAGGGATTGAATAAAATTTATAAGAATACAAGTCATTTTTTAAATTATAAATGGTCAAATTATAAGAACAGGAAGTTTTCAGATGACGAAATCAAAAGTAATATAGTAATATGAAAAAAATGCTCCACATCACTATTGATTAAAGAAACGCAAATTAAAGTAACTTGGAGGTACCAATTCACACCTACCAGACTGACTAATATGACAGAAAAGGAAAATGATAAATGTTGGAGGGGATATGGGAAAATGGGGATATTAATGCACTGTTGGTGAAGTTGACACGTGATCCAATCATTTTGGAGGGCCATTTGAAACTGCCCAAAGGAATATAGAACTATGCATAGCTTTTGACCCAGCAATACCACTACTTGTTCTATAACTCAAAGACATTTTAAGAAGGGGCAGATGAATATTTGTACAAAAATATTTGTAGCAGCTCCTTTTGTAGTAACAAAGAATTGGAAACTGAGTAGATGTCCATTGATTGAAGAATAGCTAAACAAGTTGTGATATATGATTGTAATGAAATATTATTTTGCTCTAAGAAATAACCAGCAGGATGATCCAGCAATGTCATTATTAGGTCTGTATCCCAAAAATATTATATAAAGGAGAAAGGAACTTTCCTTTTCCAAAAAATTATTTATAACAGTCTATTCATTGTAGCACAATATTGGAAATTGAGAAGATGCCCATCAATTGGGGAATGGATAAATAAGATATATACTATGAATGTAACTGAATAACAGTATACGATAAGAAATGGCAAAGAGGTAGATTTCAGACAAAACCTGGAAAGATTTATACAAACTGATACAAAGTGAAATGAATGAGCCAGAAAATTTTGTACATAGTATCATCAACATTGCATGATCAATTATATATGACTCAGCTCTTCTCAGCTACACAATGCTCCAATAATCCAAGACAAATGCTAGGAAAGACAAGACAAATCCAAGGAAAATGCTATCCATATGCAGACAAATAATTGATGGATTCTGGATACAGACTGAAGCATGTTGGATGTTTTTTTCATTTTCAAGTGGACCTGAACAAGCATTCTTAAGGATAAGGCTCATGGTGGTAACAGCATTCCAACTGAGCTATTTAAAATTCTTAAAGACGATTCTTTTAAAGTGTGGAACTCAAAATCATGAAGCCCTGCGTTGAATCAAACTTGTCTCATTTTTTGTCTTCTGCAGTTCACTGTCAGGGCTACAGTTCACTGTAAAGCCATTGGTATAAGTAATGAGGTCTCCTCATACTGTTTCAAGTCCCTGCCTCACACACACTAGGGTTGAGGCTGCAACACCTGAGTCCTTACTTACAAGTCACTTCCCTCATTTTGAAATTAAACTCCTGTTTGATTCCTGATGCTTCTAACTCTAGAGTGCTCTGTTCATCTCCAGCCATCCACAAGTTAAAGGCTGGTACTGTCTAGTTTAGAATATACATGTATGAGAGGCAACAGGAGTGAATGAGATGGTAATCAGGAGCAAAGGGTCTCTCTGTTTTGGCACTTTCAATCACTAATTATCTTAGGCAAATACCTTCATATTCTTGAATCTCAACTTCTACATCTGGGTAAATATCCAACAAAGGACTACACATAGTTTTCTTTTTTCTAGAGAGAAGAATTAAATCTTATGAGTGACAGTTATATGGAGTTCAATTTTAGCTCTATGTAATGCAGCACTTAATGGTTAAAACTGAGGAAAAACAGAACAGGTTGCCTGAAGGGATGACAGACTCCTTCTCTTAAAGATTAGTAGTAGTTGTAGTAGTAGTAGTAGTAGCACTAGAAGTAGTAGCAGCAGCAGCAGCAACAGCAGGAAAAGGAGATAGTAGAAGAAGAGGAGAAGGAGAAAGTTGTAGTAGTGACAGCTGACATTAGTATAGTACTTATTTTGTGCCATTCACAGTGATTATCTCACTTGATACTCATAACAAGTCTGAGAGATAGATCCTATTACTCTCCCTATTTTACAAATGAGGAAATTGATGCAAAAAGGTTAAGTGACTTGCCCATAATCACACTGTAGAAAGTATGCGAGGCTGGATTTAAACAGAAAGAGATCTCTATCCACTGCACTATCTAGTTGCGGTTTAACCAATGTAGGATAACAAAGGAGAAGAGATTCAGACATCATTCAAAGGGATGAATCATCTCTAAAGCACCTTCCTACTCAAAGACTGTCTCATTTTATTTTTCTAAAGGCTGTATTAAAAACTACATGAAAAAACTAAATCAAAATATAGCCCTCAAGATAATAGAACATTTTTATTCAAAAACATTTTCTATAAAGAAACAAGTAGATAGCATCATACCTGAAAAATTTTAATTTGCATAATTAGTTCTGAGAAATTATTATTTATTAGCATAAAATGAACATATTTCCTTCAGAATTAGCTCAACACCTTTCTTCAAGAAGCTTAACAAACCATAGCAAGTCATAGTAACAGACAATTAAACACAGGGCTAAAAAAAATGTCTTCTAGTAGAAAATGGAGAATTTGCTTCTTTAAAACTTAGACAATCACACTACTCAACAAATGAAGCTGTATTTTCAATAGGAAGAGGAAATTCTAAAATCCAAACTTAGACATCCCACGTTTTTACATTTTATATGCAAGGTAAAATTAAAGAAATGAATATTAAAAACAATTGTTTCTTGTTAATTAGATAATATATCAATTTTAATTTTTAAATATCAATTAAAACCTAATTCTCATTGAATAAATTGATGAGTATATTTATTTGATTTTTATCTTGAATAAGTGAAACTAAATGAGATTGAAACTTAATAATATTAATTATTTCCATAAAGGTCTGTTTTGAAAAATTAAGTGAAAATTAATTACAACCTGATGAGGGATGAAGGGTCCATGTCATACTCTGATTTCCCTAATCCTAGTCTGTTTTCCATACATTAGAAAGAGCTTTGCATGTGCAAATGTCATCAAACACAAATCTCTCAGCCTAAGAAGAGAGTAACCACTTCTCATTTGTTTCTTAAGGCATCAGGAAGACTTTCGAATGTTCCCTCTCATCCAGATTTATACTAAAAAGAAATATAAATATCTTTAGGTTTGCCTATCTTAGAAAACAAATTGAACAAGTCATAAATGAGTTCCTTAAGGGAAAAAACAAAAACAGGGCAAGATGGATTTACAAGTGAATTATAACAAACATTGAAGGGAAAATTATTCCTAAGACTACATAAATTCTTTTAAAAAAAAATAGGCAAAGAAGGAATGCCACCAAACTCTCTTTTTTTTAAGTGAAATTTATTTATTTAACTTCTTACATTCATTTTCACAAAATTTTGGGGTCCAAATTGTCTTCCCATTTGCCTCCTCCCAACCCAATATACTAAGCATTCTAATTTCCCTTATCACCAATCTGCCCTCTCTTCTATCATCCTTCCCTTCCCTTGTTCCCATCTTCTCTTGTGTCCTGTAGGGCCAGATAACTTTCTATTCCCCATTATCTGTATTTCTTATTCCTAGTAGCAAGAACAACACTTGACAGTTGTTCCTTAAACTTTGAGTTCCAATTTCTCCCCATCCCTCCCTCCCCACCCATTCCCTTTGGGAAGGCAGGCAATTCAATATAGGCCATATCTGTGTAGTTTTGCAAATTACTTCCATAATAGTCATGTTGTGTAAGACTAACTATATTTCCCTCCCTCCT
>CM053770.1:464120645-464139221 GCA_028658325.1 Potorous gilbertii
AACAACACTTGACAGTTGTTCCTTAAACTTTGAGTTCCAATTTCTCCCCATCCCTCCCTCCCCACCCATTCCCTTTGGGAAGGCAGGCAATTCAATATAGGCCATATCTGTGTAGTTTTGCAAATTACTTCCATAATAGTCATGTTGTGTAAGACTAACTATATTTCCCTCCCTCCTATCCTGCCCCCCCACTGCTTCCATTCTCTCTTTTGATCCTGTCCCTCCCCAAGAGTGTTGATTTCAAATTGCTCCCTCCTCCCATTGTCCTCCCTTCCATCATCCCTGCTACCTTTCTTATCCTCTTCTCCCCCACCTTCCTGCATTGTAAGATAGGTTTTCATACCAAAATGAGTGTGCAATTTATTCCTTCCTTTAGTCGAATGTGATGATAGTAAACTTCATTTTTTTCTCTCAATTCCCCTCCTTTTCCCTCCACTAAAAAGTCTCCTACCTGCCTCTTCTATGAGAGATAATTTGCTCCATTCCATTTCTCCCTCTCTCCTCCCATTACATTTCTCTCTCATTGCTTAACTTCATTTTTTTAAGATATGATCCCATCCTATTTATTTCACTCTATGTTCTCTGTCTTGGTATGTGCATGCACATGTGCATATGTGTGTGTCTGTGTGTGTGTGTGCGCATAATAGTACCAACTACCCAGATATTGAAAAGTTTCAAGAGTTAGAAATATTGTCTTTCCATGCAGGAATGTATACAGTTCAACTTTACTAAGTCCCTTAAGACTTTTCTTTGCTGTTTACCTTTTCATGCTTCTTTTCATTCTTGTGTTTGAAAGTCAAATTTTCTTTTCAGCTCTAGTCTTTTCATCAAGAATGCTTGAAAATCCTCTATTTCACTGAAAGACAATTTTTTTCCCTGATGTATTATACTCAGTTTTGCTGGGTAGGTGATTCTTGGTTTTAGTCCTAGTTCCTTTGACTTCTGGAATATCCTATTCCAAGCCCTTTGATCCCTTAATGTTGAAGCTGTTAGATCTTGTGTTATCCTGATTGTATTTCTACAATACAGGAATTGTTTCTGTCTGGCTGCTTGCAATATTTTCTCCTTGACCTGGAAATTCTGGAATTTGGCCACAGTGTTCCTAACAGTTTCTCTTTTTGGATCTCTTTCCAGTGCTGATAGGTGAATTCCTTGAATGCTTATTTTGTCTTCTGGTTCTAGAATATCAGGGCAGTTTTCCTTGATAATTTCATGAAGAATGATGTCTAGGCTCTTTTTTTGATCATGGCTTTCAGGTAGTCCCATCATTTTTAAATTGTCTCTCCTGGATCTATTTTCCAGGTCAGTGGTTTTTCCAATGAGATATTTCACATTACCTTACATTTTTTCGTTCTTTTGGTTTTGTTTTGTGATATCTTGGTTTCTCAGAAAGTCATCAGCCTCCATCTGTTACATTTTAATTTTGAGAGAACTATTTTCTTCAGTGAGCTTTTGCACCTCTTTTTCCACTTGGCTAATTCTGCTTTTGAAAGCATTCTTCTCCTCCTTGGCTTTTTGAACCTCCTTTGCCAATTGAGTCAGCCTAATTTTGGGGGGTCTCCTTTAGCAAGGTGTTGTCCTGCTTTTCATACTTTTCTTGCTTCTCTCTCATTTCTCTTCCCAGTTTTTCTTCTACCTGTCTAACTTGATTTTCAAAATCCTTTTTGAGCTCTTCCAAGGCCTGAACCCACAAATATTTATTTTGGATGTTTGGGATACAGAAGCCTTGACTTCTATGTCTTTCCCTGATGGTAAGCATTGTTCTTCCTCATCTGAAAGGATAGGAGGAGATATCTGTTCACCAAGAATCTTCTATTGTCTTATTTTTTTTCCCTTTTCTGGGCATTTTCTCAGCCAGTTACTTGACTTCTGAGATTCCTCTCCACACCCCCCTTGCCTCCAGATCTGCCTAGCTAGTGCTTGGGGTCTGAGATTCAAATGCTGCTTCCCAGTTTCAGGGTTTTCAGCGGGGGCAGGGCTGCTATTCAGTGTGAGATTAAGTTCATGTGCTCAAGTGGGGGCAGGGCCACCTCACAAGGCTCAGTTCCCTCAGGGGGTTTATGTGGAGTCCTTCAACAATGGATCTGAGCCCCTGCCTTCTTTGGGAGCCCCTGTCAGCTGCTGCCTCTGCTGCTGCCTCCCAAGACGGCCTGAGTTATGGGGATACCCTACTCCCCTCCTGGCCAGCCAAACAGGCTCTCTCACTAACCTTTGGCGTCTGTGGGTGGATGGACCTGTGGGGCTGCTGGAGATTCTATCTCTGAAGCCTGCTCGTATCTGGTCCTCTCGGTGCTGTGTGACCAAGGCAGTGCTGCCCTCTGCTCTGGGTCCGTTGTGTGATGGACCTTTGGTGTTGGTTTTTCAGGGCTTTCTGGAACAGAAATCTCCTCCACTCCATTGTGTGGCTTCCGACGCTTGAGAATTTGTTGGGAGTTCTTCTTTACAGTATTTTATGGGCTGTGGGTTCAGAGCTAGCATATATGAATCTTTCTACTCTGCCATCCTCCCCCCAAAACTTTCTTTATGATACAAAAGTGATTTCGATGCCTAAACCAAGAAGATCAAAAACAGGAAAAGAACATATTTAATGAATGTTGAGGCAAAAAATGATAAAATACTAGCAAGAAGGTTATGGCAATAAATCACATAGATCATACTCTATTACCAGGTAGCAGTTATATGAGGTAGGGAAACCATCAGTATTATTGACCATATCAATAACAAAACCAACAAAAATCATATGATTATATCAATATATGCAGAAAAGTTTTGGACAACATGTAACATCCATTCCTATCAAAAATACTGCAAAGCTGCAATGTTAATTATGTTAATTTGAGAGTTAAAGGTCTTCCCTGCCCATTAATGGGCATGCCTATTAAGGGAAGTTTGATTAGGGGAGATTTGTTTTGTAGGAAGGCCCACACCTTTTGTTAATTTCTAATGAGACACTGGTTCTCAAGGGTTGTGATGCCTTCTGGCTCTGAAAAGTGTATGTATACTCTGAGATGAGGTTTTATTTGGGGGCTTGCTCTTTGGAAGTGTTTGGCCATATGAGATTCTGAGTAGCCACTAAGGAGCCCCCCAGATTTGAAAACCCAGATGTTGGTGCTTCTCTCTCTGGTAATTACGTATGTATGTAATTGTCAGATAATTGAATCTGTCTGTTTATCTGTGATGTATGTATTGCTTTTGGTCAGACAGTGGGAAGCCCTGGATATTGATTTTTGTTTCCCTGTTTGTATTTTCTCTGAAATTCAGGGTGCTGACTTTTCCCCCTGAAGCAAGTGAATGATATATGTGCGTGATTAAAATAGATTGTTGTCCCCTCAAGAATTGCTCTCCTTTTAGAAAAGTTGACCTAAGAACCTGTACAGCAAGCCCTCCTGTTTATGCTGGAGTCCTTGCTGATACAAAAGTATAGGAATAAATGTAGCTTTTCTTAAAACGATAGAGTTATTCCTTCCACATTTCAGGGAGTGGGGGTAGAAGGTCAAGAGTACAGCACCTGCATAATCTGGAAAATCACCGTAAAAAGTTTTGACCTCTTCATACTAGAGAATAAGTCGAAATTATTATGGTATTATAATAAAATATCTTGGTATTATCCAATACTATGCATATATTTTCTACATTTCTGAGATTCTAAACTTTTTCTGTCATGTGCTGGCTTTAGCATATTTTCTACAGCTTCTGCAAACCTCCCCAAGACTTCCCATTTAATTTCTTTTGCTGACCCACAATATATTGAAACTATGATGAGAAATGTCACAATGCAGAAGGGATAACAATAGCATCTATCTAAAACTAATAGCAAGTATTATCAGTAATGAGGATAAACTAGAAGTCTTTCCAATAAGGTGAAGGTAAAACAAGGACTTCTATTTTCAGCACTACTATTCAATGTTACATTAGATATGCTAGCCATAGCAGTACAACAGAAAAAAATAAATTGAGGGAATAGCAACAGTAGGCTGTGAAAAAACAAAACTATCACTCTTTGGTGATGATATAATGGTATACTTAGAGAACCCTAAGGAATCAACTAAAAACCTAGTTGAAACAATTTATCACAGTTGCAATGTATTAAAAAGTACCACATATATTGTAATAATTTTATATATCACCAACAAAATCTACCAAGAACATATAGAAAAAGAAATTCCATTTGTAATAGTTGTAGACACTAAAAAATACTTGGAAATCTACCTGCTAAAATATGCATGAGCACAATTGCCAAACACTTTTTACATAAATAATTTCTAATTCTTTGCTACCATAAAAAGAGATGCTATAAATATTTTTGCACATGTGGGCCCTTTTCCTATTTTTATGATATTTTTCTGATACGGACCTAGAAGTGATATTGCTGGATAAAGTGTGTGTGTTTGTATGTGTGTGTGTGTGTGTATGTGTGTGTGTATACCAAGATAAATTCAAAATGGGTCTATGACTTAGATGTAAAGAGTCACATAATTAGCAAATTAGGGGAGCATGGAAAATTTTACTTGCCAGATATATGGATAAAAGAGCTTGTGATGAAACAAGAGATAGATAATGCCCTGGGAGGTAAAATGTATAATTTTGACAATGTTGAAATAAAAGACTTTTGTACAAACAAAATAAATGCAGCCAAAATTAGAAGAAAAGCAGGAACTTTTGCAGGAAAATACAAGATAATGGCTTCATTTTGTCAAATATGTAAAGAACTCAGCCAAAATTATAAAAAACAAAAACAAAAACAAATTAAAAGTTATTCCTCAATTGATAAATGATCAAATGATTTGAACAAGCAGTTTTCTGAAGAAGAGATCAAAGCTGTCAATAGTCACCAGAAAATGCTCTAGATTACTGTTGATTAGAGAAATACAGATTAAAGTTAGACTAAGGTACAACATCATACCTATTAGACTGGCTATCATGACAGAAGAATGATAAATGCTGGAAAGATTATGGAAAAATAGTTACACTAATCACACAGCTGTTTGAGATGTGAACTGGCCCAACAATTTGGAAGTATGCCCAAAGATCTCAAAATATGTGAATACTTGTTGACAAACCAATACCACTACGAGGTCCATGTCCCAAAAAGATCAAAGAAAAAGGAAAAGAATCAATATGTTCAAACATATTTACACCAATACTTTTTTTGGTGGGAAAATTTGGAAGTTGTAAAGATGCTCATCAATTAGAAAATTACTGAACCACTTGGAATATATGATTGTGGTAGGATATTTATTAATCTATAAGAAGCAATAAGCAGGTTAGTCTCATAAAAACCTGAGAAGACTTAAAGTGAAGTGAGCACAACTAGAACTTTGTACACAATAACAATAATATTTAACAATGATTCAATGTGAAAGATTTAGTTACTCTTATCAACAAAATTATCCAAGGCAATTCCAAGGGACCCATGATGACAAATGCCATCCGCCTCCAAAAAGAGATCTGATAAACTCTGAGAGTAAGCTAAAGTATGATATTTCATTACTTTATATTTATTAGTTGCTGTTTTTTTTGTAAAATAGCTAATGTGGACATGATGGAATATGCATAACCAATATTATATTGCTTGTATTTTCAGGGTGGGAGTAAGGGAAGAGAGTAAAGGAGAGAATTTGGATCTCAATTATCTTTAATAATGTTAAAAATAAATATTAAAAAATAATCAAATTTCTAGAAATATTAAATTATACTCATTGCCTCAAATGCCTTACAGTCTATTGACTTACTCCCTTGAAATTTGATTTCTGACCCCTCTGCTTCACTAACTTACCCTTTCCTCTACTATCTCCAATCACTTCTCACTATTACATGTGATGACCTTTTTCTCATTTATTTTATTATGTGACCTTTCTGTAGCTTTTGAAAACGATTACTATTTCTTTTTTTTCCTAAATTCTCTCTCCTCCCTAGACTTCTGGGATCTTGAAATTTCTTCATTACTCCTCATTTCCATGGATTTCTCACATTTTATTTTCATGATTGTTTTCAATCTCTTACCATCAAATTCTCTCTGAAGAAAATTTCTCATCTACATATCCAGTGCTAACATCTCTTATGAGGTTCACCAATACCAAATCCACCTTACTAAAGTCCTGCTGATCATCTCCTCCTGTATGTGCCAGTATCATTGCATGCTCACCCTATCCAAAATGCAAATAATCTTCACCCTAGATGGGCCTGTCCTCTTATCTTCACTTTTCCTATTTGAGGCTTTAGTTGTATTTTTTCAACTTTATTTTCTCTGAAAATTTGGATGGATATAAAGTAACTGACCTAGTATCACATATAAATTTCAGTTCTCTGGAACACGACTCTCATTTTTCTTCCAGTTGGTAAAAGTCCCTTGCTCATCCCTAAATGTTAATCTTGATGTGAAATCTCTATGTTTTGAGGATGAGTCCTCTGAAAGGGTATTTTTTCTTCATAACTAATGAGTATAAAAATTAAGAATTAATATTTTTTCATATGCATATCCCACTTGTAGCAAATATATAATTTATTTTATCAGAAGATATGTTATTATTTACTGGTACAAATGGTGTTTGCAAAGTATCACCAAAAGTTAACTTGAAAGAGAAGAAAAGGAGGAGGATGAGAAGAAAAAAAAGAATGGAAAAAAGAAAATAAACTCTAATTTCCTTTTCAAAGCTATGATTCTTTTGTTTTGTTTTGTATTTTCTGTCATAACTACTGTAAGTAATCATAACTGTTCATTATAATTCTCCTATTTAACATTTTGACCAAAATAATAAGTAAAATCAATTATACTAGAAAAATAATACTTAACCCTTCTTCCCCAAGTAGAGTGGTATGTTTAATTAAAATCGATGTTCATGATGTTAATGTGAAAATACTTAGATTCATTACAAAGCTGAAGGTTATTTTTTTTTGTTTTTTAAAGAATAACATTAAAAGTAATATCCATAAAATTACTGAATTTACAATCTCTTAGTAGATAAAAATAGATTAGAGTAAATGAGAACAAGGGCCAGTGTAGGAATCTGTTTTGTTTGACTATAATTATTTGTAACAAGGGGTTTATTTTTCTTTTTTTCTCAATGAGGGTATGGTAGGAAGAAGGGAAAACAGATTTTGATTCAAAAATAAAATAAAGTTGTATCTGAAAATTAAATGAGAAAATGATGATGACGATGATGAATACATGTAAGTCAGAGGCCCTGAAACTCACGCCACTAAAACCAGACATTTAAATCCATCTGCCTGATTATTTTTCAGCCAAACAGTTCAGTCATAAAAGTCCTTAGCTGACACAGATTGGTAGAGCATAAATGTCAGCCTGATTACTACAGTCTTCATCATCATTTTGCATAAATTATCAAAAATGTTTTCATATTTTAGTTTTTAAATTGTTTGTCATTATTCATAACCTAATTAAGTGAAAATGTAGCAGTAGCATCAAATGGTTGCATCTCTCCAAGAGGGAGCCTTGAAATTCTATGTCTCCTTGGCAGTTCTGAACTTAAGAGTTTTCATTTGAATAATAATTGACACTAATCTCCAAAGTTCCCACTAGCAGGCCCTTTATTTCTGAAGACACTGGTTTACATTCAAAAGCCTTCAGAACTTTGTGCTCTTGTCCTTATTGCCTCACTTTGCAATGACCCACCTATATCAAAAAGAAGACTTGTGTTTCCAAAGAACCAAAACTAGTTATTTTGATTTCTAAAAACCCCTTAAATAGACAAATGTGAAGCTTGTCATTCAATTCCTATAGCTCTTTTTAGTTTTGTATTAATTAACATTGAAAAGAAAATTGCAACTTTGAATTAACCATTCTTTAATGAACTTCAGAAATGATGGATTAAAAACTACTTGGTGAAATTGTTTTATCCAAATTGAACAAGTTGATGGGGAAAAATTTTGATGATTTTCATTTAAATTCTTACAGATGGATGGTATAATTATTAACAATGCATTTATCTTCATTTCTTTAAAAATAGAACACTTAATTTGTGAAACAAAGTCTGGTAGATCCCATTGATGAAAATTATTTGTAGAAATGTAAGCACCGACTGTTTCCTTGAAGAACAGAAACTGTATTTTACAGAAACTTCAGGTTCCATTTCTAATCTAAGTAAACATTAAATCAGCATCTAATAAAATCTACATTGTCCAGCTCCTATGAAAAAAACAAAATAAACATTTATTGAATATGTACTGTGTTCCAAGCACTGTGCTAAATGCTTTAAAAATATTATCTCATTTGATTCTCAAAATTACCTCATTTGTCCCATTTTTACAGTCGAGAAAATTAAGGCAGGGGGAGAGTAAGTGACTTGTTTATCTAAGGTCAATTTTATTGGGCCTAATAATTCTACCATTTTATCTTCCCAATATACATTAAGTAAAAAAAGACACAATATATTTAATGAGTCATTTTTCTATAGGACTTTAAAGTTTGCAGATTTATTTCTTTCTATCTGTCTCTGATTCCACCTCTGTGATATGCATGTATAAATACATACAAGTAAAAGCAAGCACCCTGACACACAGGCCTGCTATTACTGGTTCTCTGATCTGCTTTTCTAAAAGGAAAGGTAACTTTTGAGGAGGTCAATAATCACTTGAATCAAGCACATATATATAGATATAGATATATAGATATATATCATTGACTTAGTTCAGGGGAACAAGAGAGAAAATGAACTTCAGAGAAAATAAAAATAAACAGTGATCACCAGATAGGGCTTCCAGATGTCTGAACACAAGCAATACATACATCATAAATCAACAGATGGATCCAACTATCTGACCATTACATATATACATAGTTATCAGAGAGATAAGCACCAACATATGGGTTTTCAGAGATGGGGGGCTGCTTAGTGGCTTCCTAGAGTCCCATCTGGTACACAAACCTTCTTCCAAAAATTAAGCCCCAAAGCAAAACCTCACTCAGAATATTTAAACATTTTTAGACCCAGAGGGCATCCCAACCCTTGAGAACCAGCGCATTAGAAATTAACAACCAGTATGAACTTCCCCTAATCAAGCTTCCCTTAATGGATCGGCCCATTAATGGGGGTTGGGGGGGTGGGGAGGAGAGAGATCTTTAATCTCATTAACATTTTACCCATTTTGAGGAAATTAAGGCCATGGGAAGCCAAGTGATTTGCTTAGGATCACACAATTAGTATCTAAGGCCAAATTTATTCGGCCTAATAATTCTACCATTTTATCTTCCCACCATACATCGAGTAGGAAATGACACAGTAAAGGTGATGAGTCATTTTTCTATAGGACTTTAAGGTTTATGGATTTACTTCTTTTTGTTTGTCTCTGATTCCACATATGTGATATCTGTGTATACGTATACACCTACACACACACATATCCATGTGGGTATACTAATACATATGTGTACTGATACACATATGCCATATACCCCTTATTAAAATTTAGGAAAAAGTACATTTTAAATTTTTATCTTTGTATTCCCTACTGTGTCATCCTGAATCACAGTAAATACTTATTTCATGCTTTTTGAATTCCTCATAAAAAAAAAAAAAGAAAACCTCTCCCATAAGCACTCAAGCAGCATTTTTATTCTTGACTCGAAATGAGGAAAGTTTCAAAAAGGTCAAGTAACTAAGAAGCTACAGAGCTAAACATCTCTGTATTTCTCCCATTTTCCATTCACAGCCAGTACAGAGCATAGTGGGTGGGCTTTTTCCACTATATCATATTTCCACAAATATTTCATGTTACTTTTTGGAGCCATGAGTGATATTATACTTCTGCAGGTAGTGTGTGAGTGTTCCTTATGTTTGATGTTCGCATATAAACTGAATATCCATTTTGGGGTTATGGTCATTTTCCCAGAATTAAACTATCACATCACTTCTCAGAGGTTTCTAAAACATTCTACATATTCTCTGTCCTTCTTTCTCTTTCCACTGATTCTACTCAGAATTCTATCTTTGAGTTATTTCCACACCATTCTACCTGTATCTCTTCTATCCATCAATTGCACTTGGACTCTGCCCTTGAGACCTTGCTTTGTTAGGTGACCTTTCACTTCTCTAGACAAGAACCGGGCTGTCATATCACTTCACAGACATTTTCATATGCTCATGTTATACCTTGTTTTCCAGAACCATAGAGCTCCTTTTTATATAATTTTCAACTACTAGAATATAAATTTCAGGGGCAAGAACTGCTTGATTCTTTCTGTATCCCTAATATCTAACACCATGTTTGGAATACAGCAAGTGTTTAATAAAGTTTTTATTATTTTTCTTTTTAATTGATTGATTCACTCATTCATGTTTTAGAAGGCAATTATTTTATAGATGGATTAGACTAAAAGACCATTATGTTGCCTTCTGTGTCTGAGATCCTATGAGAGCATTTTGTAATATCTGTCAAGAACATTTCTATATTTTTTTCACTATGGTCTATGCTTGAACCTTTTTCTGACTTAGAGATGACAATTTGATTTATTTTTCTTAGAAAATTTTCTGCAAAATATAGATAAGTTATTAGAGAATTACTTACAGACACATTAAGAACAATATCCCATGATCTTACCTCCATGCAGGATAGGCTCAGTTACCTTTCTGATAAGAAGAGCTTGACTTCTGTTGTCCTAGAAACCTCTTTTCAAGTGTATGTCACAGAATCAAAGTAAGGGAGATGTATTGCAGGAGAAAATATATGTGCAGAGGCATGTAGATGATTAGATGAAATCTCTCTCTCCCCTATTAAGGACTTTTTTTTTCTCTTTTATGTAAATGTAGTGAGGAGATTTGACCTTGTCATATCAGCAGGAAATACTGGTCTCTATGAATCTTATTATTTGTGAAAGTCTACACCTGATGATTTTTAAGTGCTATTTTTAAAGAAATTATCTATTTCCATGTTGCTTTCTGGATGTCTGTGATGGCAAGCAAAGTAGGATCTTTCAATGTTTTTGTTTTAGTATAATCAAGTGCTTCTGACTGAATTATGTGATTAAAGAAGATCTCACCTACCTATTAATGGCCCTGGAAAGATTTGTAGGAAGGCCCACAGCTTTTGTTAATGAGGTACTTTTTCTCAAGACTTGTAATGCCCTCTGACCCTGGAAATTTTTAAATACTCTGACTTAAGGTTTTACTTTGGGGCTTAGTTTTGGAAGAAGATTTGTGGGCCAAATGAGACTCTGGGAAGTCACTAAGCAACCCTCCAGCCTCAGCTTTGAAAACCCAGATGTCAGTGCTTCTCTCCCTGATAACCACATATACATATATATATATATATATATATATATATATATATATATATATATATATATATATATATATATATATATATATGTAACAGTCAGACAGTTGGATGTCTCTGTTGATTTATGATGTATGGATCACTTATGTCAGACAATTAGAAGCCATGTCTATTGATCTATATTTTCTGTATTTTCTCTGAAGTTCAGGGCTCTGACTTTTTCCCTGAACTAAGTGAATGATACATGTGCTTGATTAAAGTGATTGTTGACCCCTCAAGTTGCTTTCCTTTCAGAAAAGCACATCAAAGAACCTGTGATAGCAGGTCCCCCTATATATATTGAGGTGTTTACTGTTACAGTGGCTTAAATGCACCACTATGATCCCTCCCAGCCTTCTCTGTCTCTCCTATGTTCTAAAGTTTATTTTGCCTCCTTTTCTGCCAAATTCCATCAAATCCTTCATTCATTCAGTATAGGAATTTCCCAGATAGATATCAGGATGTGTTGATTTAATACTTATTTTGTCTTAACTAAGCCACATTGAAATATGAATGAATAATCATTGTCATAAATTGTTCCAATTATATTTACTTTAAAAGCTAAAAAATCAAATACCAGAAATAAACTTTAATTAAAATTATTTTTTAAGTCAGAGAATTCCAGGTATTATAGGGCAAGAATGCTTCAGATCATTAGATATGAGGTGTTCTATCATAAGTCCAAGTCAGGGAGGTAGAAGAATTATAAACTCTTTATGATATTTTCCTTTTCTCTTCCCTGCTTCACAAACTTTTGTGGAAGCTTAGATTTTTTCAGTATGAAGAAAAAAGGAGTAAAGGGTCTGCCTTGTTTCAAGGACAGAAAATCCCATCATTTGAGACTTATCTTGTCTTACCTCCAGGCTCCAGTTCCAAAAAAAAAAAAAAAAAAGACAAAGGTGACTTTCTGAACATCAGAATTAGAGTCACTCATGGTAGCAATTTTATGAGTGCTTTCTGCATCTTTCCCAGTAGAATATAAACGTTTTGAAGGGAGAACCTTTATCATTTTTTTAATCCCTAGTACCTAGCACAGTGGCCAGTAAATAGTACATATCTAGTAAATGCTTGATCAATTTAGAGTTCCATTTGGAGCAATTTGAGAGTTAATCTGCTTCAAGCATATAGCTACTGCTTAAGTTAAAAAAGACAGGTTTAATTGATAGAACTCTTTAATTCCCATTTGGTTTCAGTAGTTTGTTGAACCATTGGATAGTGTTTTGCTTTGGTCTTATTCCTTTCAGATTACAGTTTAAACCTTCAAATAAACTCAGTGCTTGTGGTCAGGATGAAAATAATATAATGGATGGTTCTATATTCCAGTTCATATTCTTTTTGGCAAGACATTGAACTTGTGTCAGTAAAGAATCTTAAGTCAATACAGAGATCAAATGCTTATAACTCCCTAGAATGAGGAATTACCATTTAAAGCAATGGAATTGTGATCTGACCAATTGAAGCAAAAGCAAAGCTTTTGCTAGATAAAAATTGAAAAAGGCAGCCTGCAGCACACATTCTCTAAATCATTCAGATTGTCACATTTTCATCTCCTTGTAGTGCATATTAATTTTGGTACAATTTCATCCAAAAAGATATGCACTTGACACAGATCTCATTAACTATTATTCTCATATCCATTTATATATTATGTCATGTCATATCACATTATATTATGTTATTTGTATTGTATTGTATCAATAAATTTTATCATGATGTATCATATTCCATCAATTCATATCATATCATTATGCTATAATACATTATCTTGTTAAAATTCTATTATTTTCTATTGTATCAAATGATATGATATGAAATATTTATGATGTGATATATTTACCAAAAGTGTTAGCACAAATAAATATACTGTTCCTTCTGAAAGCTCAGCAGTTATTCAATTAAAATAAAAGCTCTGTTGATTGTCTGTTAATGCAAAACAATCACCCAAGAGGATGACATGAGATTCACCCAAGCTATAAAGACCATTTGATGAGCTGATCAAGGTTCAGTGCCTACAGTGATGCATTAAACATTCCTGCCAAGCTCTTGAAATGTTGAGCTGCTCCACTGAAATCATTAAGAGCATTTTTTTTCTCTTGAATAACAATTTCCCCTTTTGTTCATGCTCTGGTTCATTGCTCCCTATGCCCCATTATATTAACAGTATTGAAATGAAAAGAAAACTGCAATTTGGAAGCCTTGGAGTAGTAATATAATAACCTAGTGGACACTCCTTCTACTGTTCATGATAATTCGGAAGAAATATTACATGTTAAAGAACCATTGATCCATAAACCAAATTTTCCCTCTTTATAACAAAAACATTAATGCTGCATTATGAATTAATATACATTTTTTAATCAGAAAAATTCAAAGATTTTCACTTTGAATAAATGTCTTACAACCACTCTCTGCATATGCATGGGAATATCCTTTGATTCTAGCTAGGTAGACTCCAATGAAAGCAGCTCATATTCTAGCTCATTCTTATTGTTGGTATCTGTTAGGTTTTTTGGTGGAGATTTTTAAAAATTTGTTTGTTTCCTAATCTTCTGATGGAAGAAAAGATCGAGGTGTCCAATTTTTTATATTTCTGCTTACAACTGCTTTATTTTAGTCCTTTTGACTAAAAAAAAAAAAACCTTTTGATACTTTTCTTCTTTTCTTCCCTCCCTAGAGGGACTTGGCAGGTCTAATAAAAATAATTTTCTGATCGCCAGTAGCACTTGCTCCATTTGACTAATGGAATTGGATTCCCGTTTACTTGAAGGAAGGGTCATGATCAATGATCATAATCCTGGTGGTGAGGCGGGTATGAATCTACAAACAAAAATGCTCCCATAGGAATCATAGTCACATGCTGCAAAAGTGTGATTTGCATGTAAAGCTCAATAATCATTTTGATAGGAGAAAGTCACCTCCTCACTACCAGCCAGAACTACTCCAGGACATAGATATATAAATAGATATAGATACAGATCTATCTGTATATCATACCTATATAGATCTATTTATATCTATCTATCTACAATCCTATTTTTTTCCAGGATATCCTGTTTTCCTTCCTTGTGAAGGGGACTTTAATTATGTCATTGGCAATTTCTGTTCTAATTTCTATGAAAATCATCATAGTTTTTATGCTGAATAATAAGACTCAAAATGATCATTTCTTATTTATGAAGCATTTGTATATGTGAATATCATTGTGACAAACCCTCTGCAAGGCATAGAAGAGAAATTTGCAACTACTTAAATGCCAGCGGAAATAATTTGTAGTTGGGTGTAGCGAGTTGTTTAAAATGTAGGAAATAATGTAGAAATGGATTCATAGGCAGATAGCAGAGAAATAGCAATCCTTGGCATCAGTGGAATCTGTCAGAAGGAAATAAGCAGAAATATAAGAAGGCAGGCAGTGTCAAGGGATGTCTCAGAGTAAACAGAAAGGCCTCAGGAAGTAGAGACTTGAGTTCATAGGTGTTAATCTTGTGTTTTGGAATGCCTATTTCTTTCATAAAAGACAAGTCTAGAAAAACCAGGATAATCAGAAGACAACTGAGGCTGAGACTTAGACATAGCATGAGGGAACAATATAAGGCCTTAATTAAGGGAATATGGGGTATAAGGCTGATTGTGATCATAGTGAATGAAACAAATCAAAGACCCTCACACTTGTCCTGAGTATTAACTAAGAATAGATACAGCAGCAAGGCTGATTTGATATGAGCCAATAAGTGGGTATAACCTAATGTCTAGGCACTGTAATATTATCCCTGCTTGGGAGTAAAGTTTGTCCTAGAATCTGAGGCAGAGTTGAATGCAGGAATGGATTAATTCAGGCTGTTGGATAAATGAGACAAATAGATCCTTAGAGAGTGGTACAGAAAGAAAGGGGGAAACTATGAGAGAGACAAAGAAAGGGAGATGAAATTGAAAGTATAGTTACTGGATGTCAATCGTCATTTTCAGGCCCTCCAATACTCTAAGCTTTAAGCACTACCATTACTTTGAAATCCTAATGAATTAACTGATCATTAGAGGTAACTAGTGGCACAGTAAATAGTTCTTTAGGCCTGGAGTAGGAAGACCTAAATTCACAGCCAGCCTCAGACACGTTCAAAATGTGTAACCCTGGGCAAGTCACTTAACCTCTATTTTTCTAAGTTTTCTCAACTCTGAAATGGAGATACTTATAGTACCTACATTTTAGGGTTGTTGCAAAATCAAATATGATAATATTTGTAAAAAACAAAAAACACTTAACATGGTGCCTGGCCCTGAGGAGGTGCTATATAAAAGCTGACCCTATCCCCTCCTATTATTTTCTTTTGCTAAGGAACTCTGATGTGAAATTAACAATAAACACATCACCTTATTATAAATAAAGTAGTTTCTAAATTTCAGTGAATCAAACAATATTACCCTTGGATCTAAAAAGAGGATGCACAAGGTCAGACAGTTCCCATTTCTGGTTTCATGTGTACTATGAAGTATTAAAAAGAATTTATCATTAGAGAGTATATGAAGTTCAAAAAGCATTCCCTCATAATGGCCTTTTGTGGAAATTAATATAAGTATTAATATTATTCTCTATTGGTAGATAAGGAAATAAGGGCTCAGAGAGCCCTTGGTGAAACATCATCATAGAAGACCTAGAGCATGGATGAGGAACCTGTGACCTTGAGGTCACAAGTTGCCTTCTCAGTCCTCATGTGAAGTCGTTTGACTGAGTCCAAACTTTACCGAACAAATCCTTTTATTAGGGAATTTGTTCTATGAAGTTTGGATTCAGTCACGTATCTGGAAACTGCAGGCTCCCTTCCCCTGACTTACAGTGACCCTTAAAATGAGCTTTCTGCTTCAAGCACCTTTTTCAAATGATGAAGATGAGACTCAGATTGAAAGTCTTGGCCACGATAACATAGTAAGTGAAAGATCTGAGATTCAAACCCATCTCTTTTTATTACCCTATACACCACATACCATACCAAAAAAGAGGAGAGGGAAAGGGAGGGGAAAGGAGTGAAGGGGAAGGGAGGGGAAGAGAAAGAAGAGGAGAGGAGGGGAGGGAAGGGAAAGGAAGGAAGAGATCAGGAGAGAGGAGGAAAAGTTTTTAAGGAATTATAGTACTTCTTTGGAAAAGCTGGCACACAGAGAAATAAGAGTTATAGGATATTTAAACCGGCAGAAAGTGTAGTGATAATATAATTTAACCACCTCCTTCTAAAATTGAGAAAACTGAATTTTAGAGAGGAGAAGTGACTGGAAATAAATGCTATGACATTTTGCACAGGAAAATAGGTGTAAGCATGTATCTTAATGATGACTTATTTTATTCTAAGTTCAATGCATGGGAGCTGACATTTTCCCACATTAAAAAAAAATTCTTGCTAGTCAATTAGCTTAGTTACTTGTGTTTTTATGTAAAATGTAGGTATAGAAGATATATACCAAATTCAATCTTCAGCCTGGATTCCTTTGTAATTACATATGTCTTTCTAGGTGAATTATTCCAGCTTTCTTGAGTCCAAGGATGAAGCAAATAAAACTGTCTATGTTTTATCTCAGACCTCTTCTGCAATATCACTTATGGTTATTTTTATATAGTCAGATTTAGCTGTTTTTTTTTCCAATTTTTCATCTCTAGGTTTAATTGCAAATTATATTCAAATTATGTAGCTTTTAACTGTGGAGTCAATGGATTTAAAATTATATCAGGAGTGAGACTGAAATTTATGTTAACCTTATACTTTAAAAAAATTCTCTGTCATGGTAAATTGTTAATACTGCCTATGATTAGAAGGTAACTAAGCAGATGATGAGCTATACAGAAGAAAAAACACCCCATTCATAATAATTGCAGAAGATGTTAGTGGATATATAGCTGAATGATCTTAGTATATATTAAAGCATCCATGACAATTAATGACATAAGTACAACACGAAAGAAATGACGATTAACATTGCTACATGATGACAAGACACAAAATATGCCTGTTTTGTATAATTAAAAATGTATATTACTTTGAAAGCAGTGAAATGGCACATAGTGAATGATGCAAGGAGGGTGTAGCATACAACCAATGAGGATTTCTGAAGAATAAAATTAAAAAGTCTTCATCAAGGAAGCATATAATAGGAAAAGAACATCACATAGGTTTATGATGAGAGCAAAGGATGACAGCTGGAGAATAGAGTCCTCCTTTAGTGTAGCTACAAGGTCAGGAGAAATTGAGCAAGTTCTTATGAGGAAGTATATGTATAGAAAAATTAAACCTATGTCTAAGATTGGTATTAGTAATTGGGTAGTTGGTAAAAAAAAAAGATTGGGGTAAACATAAGTATGACATGACTTTAAAAAGTAAAACTTTAAGAATAGCTAAAATGAGTAATTATACAAACTAGGTGAAAATGGAAGAGCTGACACAACAGAATGAAAGGGAGGGATAGGGCTGTTAGTTGTGGAAACATACTTTTATTAGCAAAGGGTTCAAGGGGGAATAATAAATAGATATCTAGAAGAGTATAAGAGTCTTCTAAATTAAGAAAGAAATAAAATGCTAAGGGGATAGAGATGGGGAGAAGATAAGGGATATCTGTGGAGAGGAGGGTGAGAGAACAGGTTAAAGGGAGTATAGGAAAGGTGTTTCGATTAAAGGGAATGGAAGGATAAGGGACAGATCCTTGGAGAGAAGGTAGGTTAAATAATAGGAAGGCAAAGTAGTGGGCAAAAGGACAATAGAGGAGTCAACAGGGATAGAAAATAAGAAATATGCACAAACATAAAACAAAGATCAGGAGTATAATTTACGAGGGAAAGTATATTTTATACATGTATGTATATGTGTACATGTACATATACACATATGTGTATATGTATATATCTATATACAAGTATATCATGCTAAATTGTAGCCATATGAGGTAGGAATGGGAGAAGGAAGGTGGAAAAAAGAACAAAGTAAAAAGTGCCCAGCAGAGAACATAAGAAAACTTACAAGGAAACAAAGAAAAGATGGGCAGCTCTCAACACAACAGATGGTATTAATTATTAGACTTCCCTGAAATGCAAATTTATTGCTATGTATATTGAATCCTCTCTTATGTTTTGCTATGCACATGATATGTTTTTCACTTCTTATTTTTTTATTTTAAATTTAACTTTTTTTTACATTTATTTTCACAAAATTTTGGGTTCCAAATTTTCTCCCCATTTGTCCCCTCCCCTCACCCCCAATACACTGAGCATTCTAATTTCCCCTATCACCAATCTGCCCTCTCTTCTATCATCCCTCCCTTCTCTTGTCCCCA
>CM053770.1:464139721-464178060 GCA_028658325.1 Potorous gilbertii
CTTGCTAAAGGAGACCCAAAAAAATGCTGAAGAAAATAACACCTTGAAAAATAGGCTAACTCAATTGGCAAAAGAGGTTCAAAAAGCCAATGAGGGGAAGAATGCTTTCAAAAGCAGAATTAGCCAAATGGAAAAGGAGGTTCAAAAGCTCACTGAAGAAAATAGTTCTCTCAAAATTAGAATGGAACAGATGGAGGCTAATGACTTTCTGAGAAACCAAGAAATCACAAAACAAAACCAAAAGAATGAAAAAATGGAAGAGAATGTGAAATATCTCATTGGAAAAACAACAACTGACCTGGAAAATGCATCCAGGAGAGACAATTTTAAAATTATGGGACTACCTGAAAGACATGATCAACAAAAGAGCCTAGACATCATCTTTCATGAAATTATCAAAGAAAATTGCCCTGATATTCTAGAACCAGAGGGCAAAATAAACATTCAAGGAATCCACTGATCACCACCTGAAAGAGATCCAAAAAGAGAAACTCCTAGGAACATTGTGGCCAAATTTCAGAGTTCCCTGGTCAAGGAGAAAATATTGCAAGCAGTTAGACAGAAACAATTCAAGTATTATGGAAACACAATCAGGATAACACAAGATCTAGCAGCTTCTTTTCTTATTTTGCACCTGTTTTAATAGTTAAGTTTGTAATGTTTCTTTTTCTTTATTTATTGTTTAAGTTTTAGAAAAGAAAAAAGAAAAATTCAATACTAACACATAAATCAAACTCAGCAATATGCAAAGGATAAAACACCTAAACACCTATCTTTGCAAAGAAGGGAGGCATATTCATGTATCTCATCTATATAGGAAAGGGATGATTACAAAGAACCTTCATGACTCCATCAAGAAGAGGACATGCTAGACTAACCTCATTTCCTTCTTTGGCAGAATTACTTTGCTAATAAATGAGGCTAATGCCATAAATGTATTTTGTCTTGATTTCAGAATATCTCTTGACAAAGTACCTCATCTTATTCTTGTGGAGAAGATAGAGAGATAGGTATTAGAAAATCATACTATGATCAAATGGATTCAGGACTGGTTGATAACTGAGATCCAAGATAGTTGTTAATGAGTCCATGTCAATTCATCTATATGTTGTCAGCAGAGTACCCTAGGGATTTGTCCTAGGGTGTATGCTGGTTACTATTTTTTATCAGTGATTTGGATAAAGACATAGATGATGTACTCATTATATTTGCAGTGACACAAAGCTGTTCAGCGTATCTAATATACTGGATATCAGAATCAGGATTTGAATAATGACCAGCTAAGACATGGTACTGAATCTAATAATATAAATTACTTTATCATTTATTCATTGTGTGTTTATATATATTTAAATGTATATATATTGTTTGTAACTATATCCCTTATGCCATAGACAGCTGGTGGTGCTGTGGATTCAGTGTTGGGCCTGGAATCCAGAAGACCTTAAATCAAATCTAGCCTTGGACTAATTGTTTGACAATGAGCACGCCTCTTATACATTTTTGCCTCAGTTTCTTTATCTTCAACAATGAGGATAGTAACAGCTCCTACCTCACTAAGTTTCTGTGAGAATATAATGAGATAATATTTATAAAGTTCATAGTATAATACAACATAGTCTATGCCACATACTTGTTGTTGTTCAGGCATATCTAACTCTCTGTGATCACTTTTGGGGGTTTTCGTAGCAAAGATATAGAAGTAGTTTGCCACTCCCTCCCTTCTCCAGCTTATTTTGCAGATGAGAAACTGAGGCTAAGAGTTAAGTGACTTGTCCAGGGTCATACAGCTAGCAAGTATTTGAGGCCAAATTTGAACTCATGAAAATGAGTCTTGCTCATTCCAAGGCCAGTGCTTTATACACTGGGCCACCTAGTTGGCACGTAGTAGGTATCATATAAATACTTATTCCCTTTCTCTTTCTTAGTACAGTGCTTGGCACAGAGTTGGTGCTTGACCAATTCATGTGATTGATTATAATTACAATGAATTATAATGAGGAGGCTTGGCCCTGGAGAACAGTTGAGAAATTCACTTCCTTCCATTCACAAAACAGATGAAAGAACAAGGGTTTCAATATTTTAAATAGTGTTATGCATGAACAATATTTCATTTGGTTTTGCCGAAATTATGTTTATTCACCTATCTATTTATTTATCAGCTCTCTAGCTGTTCATTAATTCATTTAGCTATTTAGTTACTTATTCATTCATTCCTTTAGTTTCTCATTTGTTCATCTGCTTTTCATACTTTATTGTTTCAAAGGAAGATTCTCTGGGTAGGGGAGATGAGGAAAATACATAATTGCAAATGAGTGTGAAGTAAAAAACAAAAGACATCAAAGGAAATTTTTTAAAAGCATCAACATGAGTAAATTATACTGTTATTTCTGAAAGTGTTCAGAATAGTATCTTGGCTTCACTAAATATAGCAATTTGAAAATCATTCATATGAGATCATTGACCAGAAACTGCCTCTGGTGCCCTGAAATTGAATTAATTTTGATACTGAACACTCTGTGAAAGAATGTCACCCATGGGCCACACCAGTTACATTCAAGCCAAAGCTTCAAGTTATCCTTTGAAGTAACCTCCAATTTACTCTCTTTTTGCAGATCCTTTTAGAGAGAGAATTTTCCAATTGTGTTGCTTTCCTTCCCAAAATCACTAGTAATCAGAAATACACTGAAGCCATTGTGAGCATTTAAATCTTAGAAATCAACAGTTATAAACAAGAGTCTGATTAACTGCTCTGTGACATTTCAGACTTAAGAAAGCTCTAATGACACTTAACAATATAACACTTAATAATGTCAACTAACCTTAAAAGTGGACATGCATCTTTCCACCCTCCCAAAACACTTTGTTGTTTAATATTAACCACTATACCCCTATATTGTTCTAAAACTTTGCCTGAGCTCAGAAGGTTCAGGGAATGAGATAATCACTAGACTAAAGGACCACAGACCATACACTAAAAGCGATAACTGGGATTTATATAATGCTTTAAGATTTTCCAAGAGTTCTACATCCATTATCTTTTAAAATCCTCATCGTGTCCCTGCTCGTAGTATTCTATTTCCATCTTGAATCTCTGCTACAGCAGTCAGCTTTCAGTCAATTCTTTGCAACATGTATTTTCAGTCATGGTTACTGAAAATGTTCATGCATTTTCTTCAGAAGTGAACCAAGCTGTCATCATTGATCCTCATTACCTTCAAGAAGATATTCTAGTTAAAAAGATCTACTACCAAGGATTCCCAGAAGGGTTTTGCTTTAAGGAGACTGGCTAATAGGATTGGCCACATTTTGCATTCTTTATCATGTTGTTTCATCTTTAGCAAAGGGTCAAATTGATATTAAATTCATAATCAGCATTTCAGTACTTGTCTCTATAATCTTTGTCTGAACTAATTTCAGAGGTTCAAGAATATATATATATATATATATATATATATTTATATATACGTATATATACATACACACACATAAATATGTGTGTACATATATTTATATATTCTAGATACTACGTAGTCTGCTGGTGATACAAACATATATGACTCAGTCTTTGTTTGGGAATATAGACAAAGAACAATTTAGTTTTCTTCAAATATAGTTCAATATATTGGCTTACAAAAATCTTACAAAATTCACTATAGATTTGCCATATTGAAGATGATGTTGGTGCTTCCCTCTCCGGTAAAGATGTATATATGTTAATGACCAGGTAGTTTGGAAACACTGTCTGTTGATTTTTTTTTATTTCTCTGAAATTTTGACTTTGATTTTCTCTGATACCTGTTTTTGATTAAAGTGATTGTTGACCCCTTGAAAGTTGCTTTCCTTTTAAGAATGCAGGTCTAAGACCCTGTGATAGCAGTCCCACTGTGTATGTTGGGGGCACTTACTGTTACATCAGCCCAGGAGGAGTTCTATAATCTCTTATATGACTCCTAATTCCTAACTCTAAGATAACTCCTAACTCCTAACTTTCAAGTATTTGAGTTCCTGTTACAATGTTCCTTTAAAACTATTATAAGTAAAAACCTCTCCCAAATATTAATGAGATTGATCTACATTAGATTTGTAGCAACAAAGTACAAAATACTTGCCTATTTCTCAACATATATTTTTGCAAAGTTTTTATATATTCCAAGGCAATAACATGGTGTAACAGAAAGGGTGTTAGACTTGGAGTCAGGTGTGACTTAGTTCAAATCATGTTTCTGACACTTATTACCAGAAGCAAATTATTTTTTGAACTGTAAAATGTGGATCACATCCATAGTATTTATGTCCATAGTGTTCTTAAAAGGAACCAAATGTGATAATACATATAATATAATACACTTTGCAACCTGAAAGCATTATCTAAATGTTGGTTATTATTTTCATTGCATATTTTATTAATATTTATCCATCTCATCCAAATATGGGGTGACTAGGACAGATAGTACTCTACAATTTCCACACAGGAGAACAGAAATAAAGAGTAAATAAATGATTCACTGAAGATTATATAGCCATAGAGTGAAAAAGCTAGGATCAAGGTAACTTGGGATTTCCATTCCAATCCTTTTCCTATTTCATGATATTTTGGAAATTGCAACCTTCTATATATAGAGTACTCAGAGGCAATGTAGTTGCCAAGGCATAGTGAATCAATCAACAAGAATTTATTAATTCCTTACTATCTGGTAGACGCTGTTGTTAAGTGTTAGAAACACAAATAAAGGCAAAAATATACTCCCTAGCCTGAAGGAGTTTACATTATAATGAGAAAAACTGCATTTTTTTAAAAAAGTAAAAATATTAAATATATACAATTAGATAGTTGGTTACCTTAGAGTGAATAAAAAATCTACCAAATGAATAAGATGGTTAGAACTGACTTGCCTCTAACTTAGTAATACTCACTTTATTGCCTTATTTCCACAGATTAAGTTGAGGTCCCAAAGGAGATGAAGGCTATTCATGTGTAAAGTGGTGACGCTCTTCCAACAAATCTTCACTCTGTATAGCCTGAGCCCAGGGTACCTCTACAGTATAGTCTCTAATCTGAGACTTTCCTCAGTGTTAGAGGGAACTGTCCAAGAGGGAAATGGAACCAAACCTAAGGAAATAGTCAAAGAAACTTTGATCATGTCTGAAATTTCACCTAGGTAAAAAGGTGCCCTCCCTAATAATACAAATATCTGCTTACTTATGTTGAGTTTCCCAGGTTTCTCCAAGCATATAAACTTTGCACTAGATTTTGGAGCAAAGTTGAGGGTTCTTTGAAAGCTGTCTTCACTATTGAAGCCACTCTCACTCTAAAGAATGACTTTGGCTGATATGTGTTACACCACTTTGGGTATGCCAGGATGATGGATGGCATCATGTGCAAGTTTCCAACTGAACAAAGCCAATGAGCCTTGGTGTGAGCTTGGATGGCAATGAAAGATGAGCTCTTGCTTAAAGAACATATGCCGTTTGTGAAAGCTCTTGAGAAACTATTAAAAATGAGCCATTTGTTTTTGAGGGAGGTTTGTTTACTCCCTCAACAGGGTATCTTCTATTATTCTAATCTGTCTGTTGCAGGACTCCCTATGAAGATTCACTTTTGAAATATACTATACATGTTTTCTGAAAGCTGGAAGAAAGCAGAGATAAGAGCTTCCTTTGTGTGTCATTGGGAAAAATCCGATTAGATAATCATGGTCTAAACTGCTCTGAACCGGATTCAATCTGAAGTTTTATAAAGATCTTGGGATCATTATCTCAGGTACCTGATGGATTTTTGGAATCACAAAGGACATACACACACACATACACACATATACATATATATATATATATATATACACACACATATACATATATGTCTATATATTTAGTAGCATCTGTGGCTGAGGAACTCTGTGTGTGTGTATATATATACACACACAAATACATATGTACACATGTGCATACTTACACACATGCCTATATACATGGAAAATACTATATTACTGTTATTTAGTATATTAATATATTATTATTTAAAACCTGTCAATAATGATATTTTTGACCAGCCTTTAAGTGATCCTTAATAAAATACTTTATTTTAAGTGATACTTCTCTAACATAGTATGAAAATTTAGAGTTCTCATATGAGCAATCCAATATGTCATGCAAGAGATGATGATTTTGTATAATTTTCAGTTTAATGAAGGCTTATTCAAAGGATCATAGTATGAGTCCTGGCAGATACCTAGAAGGTCAACACTCTCACTTTAGAGATGAGGGAAGCAAAGCTCTAAGTTTAAGTGACTTGCTCATTTGTATGTGTGTGTCTCTATGTGTTATATATGTTGTATGTTTATACACTATATGAATCTATATAGATTTGGCATGAAGGGAGGCATGAATAGTGGTTGCTAATATCTATTCCAGCATTTTTTTTCTATTAAAGCTAAAGGCAGAAGACTAAAACCTCTTTTCTCCCAAGCTCTCACAAATTCTACCCTTCACATAATCACATAGCACTGAATAATAAATGCCCATCAATGAGGTGACTCCCATGCACATAGACTTTGAAATGTGAGTTACTCTCAAAGTCACATAGGGATATAATTTGAATCCATGTCCTCCAGCTTCAGATCAAATATTATATTAACTGTTCTCTACTACTTCTTAGGGTTCCATTTTCAGACAACTGTAATTTAACTTTTTTTAGCCACAGTAAAATAAAAATGTTTCTTTGTAACTTTTGTCAATGTCATTCATGATTAAGAGGTGCCAGGTAAAGGCAGAGGGAGTATGTGCAGGTTGCTTGTTAAAAACAACAGCAACAAAAACCCAACCTTCTTGCCTACCATTGCAATTGGTGTTCACAAGGTGAAACTAATTATGACTGGAAACAACAAATGCACCTTTTCTAATGTATGTCATATAAGGAGTAAGATCACAATTAAGATAAATTCAAATAATGTGAATTTGATTTACTCTATATTATAAAGTGGTATCTGCATTTAATGAAATTCAAAATTCAATTAATTTGATACATACCAGATAGTCAATGGTTTTTATGTGTCATCATTTTTCATTTGTGAATCATAGAATGTGTATGTGATGTACTGCTGCACAGTATATTAACAAAAGCTGTCACATTTTTAAGACCCTTTAAGAAAATAGACAAAAGGAAGAACACGACAGATAGAAATACTTCCAATACAAAAACAAAGAGCTATGGTATTATGTGAGAACAAAAATTTGGTGCAACTGAATTATATGAACATGATCAGACTAAATCTAAAATAGAATAACATGTTGAAATACCTAAATCTATGCTACAGAGTATTTATAAAACAGGCAGACAAAATAAGAGAAAACATGTTATATTAGATTTTTTTTTTGCTTAGTAATAACTATAAGAAATCAAATCAGTGCAATGAAAAAATGGAATGTCTTTTAACTTGTATGCACTGAAGGTTTCAGTCAAAAGTGAATTTCAGTAGAACTCTTGTCTTTCAGACAAATACTTCAAGTTTATTTAAGGCAGTGAAAAAAATAGAAATGAAGTGGATAGGGAAAAATTCTTTTACTGCTAGTGTTGTTTGGTTTGATCACAACTGCATAATGTGAAATAATTGGACAGGCAGCCAATGCAGATGAGGATATGGCAGATAAAGAGCCTCATATGTGAAACACACACACACACATATATATGTTTGCATGTGTATATATATATATAACATGCATGCATACATACTCGTTTTGCCCCATAGTTTACAGCCATATGGGTCTGTCTAGACATGACTTGCAGGGAGGCAAACAAAGAATGGATTCCTTTAGCATCTAGTGTTTTCCCCATACTCTTTCTCCAAGGGATAGCTTGAAGCCTACCAGAAAGAAAAGCAGAAAGTTGGGGCCAAAGGTTGGCTACTCTGCTCTCTAAAGGGAAGATTTATCAGTCTAAAATTATATTTATATGTTCCTTTAAATACTTTTAATCTAATGGAGGTTATTTTTTTCATTCAAGCTATATTCCAGCTTAGCATTACTTAATGAAAAAAGGAGCGTCCCAAGCTATATAACCAAGGTCTTATTTCCTTTCTACAAAGTGCCAGTTCCACAATGAACACATATAGCAAATAGGGGAAAAATATTTGTCTCTCAATCTAGAGCAAAACAGAAATCAGAGAAAGTATACATAGAAGAATTTATACTAGATGCAACAGTGAAGCAAGTCTCACACTGGAAGTATAGTAATTCATTGCAACCAAGAGCATCCCAGAGAAATTTCCCAAAGTCTGTAGTACAGCAAAATACGGATAGGGGCATAATATATATAATTATCTAATGATCATTTAATACTTAAAAGGTAATACAGAAAGGGTCTTTGGTTTTTGGTCTTGAAATCCTTGAGATTTTAAGAGATTCTAACCAAAGTCCATTTTTAAATATACTCATGGTGAGTTTATTTAGTTAAAAATTAGAGAATATCATTTTCTTTAGAGAATTAAAGTTGCATTTCACCAAGGACTAATGGAGAGACATATGGTAGGTATGAGAAGTCAATAGCATAGTGTTAACTAAAAACCATCAAGGAGAAACAATAAAAATGTATCACCAGATAAATTTATGCCTGGAAAATGACGTGAGGTGATTAGAGAAATGTAATATAGTGGACCATTGACTAAACCACTGCATTTTTGCCTTCAGCCAATGTTCTAGCATTTTATTTTGTTTTTGAAATAATTGAATTTGATCCTGGAGTCTAGATAGGGTTTAGAAATGAATGACTCAGCAAATATTTATCAAACGCAGTACACTGTTTTAGGCCCAAGGATAAAACATTGGTCTTTATTATAGTGCTTTCAGTAGCAAAATACATTAGTATTAACGAGGTTTGGTATATTTATCATTTGTATATAGCTCATTAACAGCAGAGGAAACACTAGCCACATCTTGATTAGCCACTAATTAACCATTTTGGCTGCAGTCCTCCCTTTGATGCAATGAAATGCTCTGTTTGGAAACAATCTCTGTGATGAAGCATTTTATAGCTTAGATCAGAATACCTCAATAAGAAACTAACAGTCAATTCCCTAGGCATCCATTTTTCCCTTTTTTCATGTGCCTATTAGAAATTTTGCAGAGGACCAGAAGCACAAATTTACAAATGTGGTATGTTCTTGATACTTTATAGTATTCTACTAATTGACAACTTTGTGGCAAGTGACCCAACAAATTTATATTAAGGGTGGTCTTAGGCAATAATGGAGGGTAAGGGATATTTGAATTTAGCATCCTTTTGCCTTCTTTTCTTAGGGCATTTTCTAGTTAGAAGTTTCATCTCAGAATTCTTTTCTGACAAGACTGTCAGCATTTTCAAGGTGCTGAATTCTCAGCATGTTCCAGAATAAAGTGATCTAATAAAATATCTTACACTAAAGAGTAAGATATTGACTGTTTTATGCTCCCAGAAATTATTTAATTTAAAAGAAGACCTCAAAGGAGTATAATTTAGTGAAATAGGAGATATTTTTAAGCAATTGATCTCTCCAACCTGTCAAATAATACCATGATAGGTACTGAGTCCCCCACTCAGAGTAAGAATTAAACATTGTTGGAATGGGCATGGGATCAGTACAAGATAAGCTTCTGGAAGGAGGGAACTGTTTTGTTTTTGTCTATCTCTAGACCTAGCACAGTACCTTGCACATAGAAAGCAGTCAACAAAGGCTTGTTGAATTTGTTGACATGTTGGATGGACTGGCATATTTGAGTAAAGTTGTAAGCTGGATTGGGGAACTATGTGGAAATAATTATTAGATGGATTTGGAAGAATAGTGATGAAGGGTAAAGAAAACAGTGCTAGGGAAAATCTGGATGAGGAAACCCATTAAAAGTGGCTTTATCTGGTGCATATATAGTGACAATAATGTTTCTTAGTTTTCTATGAGTAGAAAATTTAGATTGGTGTCAATTCATCACATGTGGTAAATGATAAATATATTTTTCTTTCTTGTATTTTCTTTTGTTTCTGATATTTTGGATGACCCACATATGGCTATATCCTTCAATAACACAGATTACAATCCAAATTCATCTTCTGTTCAAATTTTCTTCATCTTGATTCCTTCACTGTAACTGTAAAACAAGCCGAAGTCTTCCAAATCTCTAAAAGTTCTCCCTAAATTCTACCTTTCCCGATAGTTATTTTTCCATATTTCTCCTTTTCTCAGTTAAGTTTCTTGTGAAAACTATTTACATTCAATGTCTTCACTTACCATTCTCTCACTTTCTTCTAGACCTTCTGCATTCTAGCTTTTACTTTCATAAATCAACTAAAAATACTCTCTCAAAAGTTATGAATAGTTTCTCATTTGACAAGTATATTGACCTTTCCTCAAACTTCATACTCCAACATCAATTTAGCAAGTTGTGGTTGCCTTCCAGATTTCTCTCCTTCCTGGATCTTGTGACTGTTCTCTTTTGGTTCTCCTCCTTGATTCAGTTGACTGATCTCAGTCTGCTTTTCAGAATATTTGCATATGCCACAACCACTCTGTTTGAGTGTCCTCCAAGGTTTTTTCCTGGCTTTTGTTCTCTTTTTCCTTTATATTATACTACTTCACTTAGTGATCTTGTCAGTTCCCATGTGATCAATTATCTTCTCCATGGAAACTACTTGTAAATCTTTAAATACAGCCCAAACCTCTCTTGAGATGTAGCCCCATATCACTAAACATCTATTGGATATTTTAAGCTGGATATCTCATAAGTATCTTAAACTCAATTTATAAAAAAACCAAAATTCGTATTTTCCCCCAAACTCAATGTTTTTCTCAACCTCATTATTATTACGGAGGGTATCGCCATCCCTCCTGTCATTCAGGTTTATAACCTTGGGTCCACTCTCAATACTCACCCTGTATATCTAATCAATTGTCAAATAATATAATCTCTTTTCTCACAAAATATATGGCATATGTCTCTTTCTCTCTATTCATCCAACATAGTACAGACCTGCATCGCCTCTCACCTGGACTACCTCAAATTGGATGCCCTGCCTCAAGTCTTTCTCTGCTCCAATCTATCTTTCACACAGTTGCCAAAGCTATGTTATTGTAGGATAGATCTGATCATATCTCTCGCCTGCTCAATATGATCAAATGGCTCCCTATTATTTCTAAGTTCAAATGTGAATACCTCTACTTCGCATTGAGAATTCCTCATAGCTTGCTATCTTCCAGTCTTTCTAGCCTTTTTTTACATATTTCTCTCTTACAAAAATCTCCCATTCAGCCATACAGGTCTACTTGTTTCTTTTATATCGTGCTCCATTTTTCATCACTATGTCTATTCTATTTTGATGATAGTCTTGTACATTTGCTATTTTCCCTCATAGTCTCTGCCTCTTAGAATCCCTGGCTTCATTTAAGGCTTACCTCATATATCATTTTCTTCTGTCACTCCTTTTTTTCTATACAATGGCTAAAGTCTTCTTCTCTAATGCTATCTTATATGTACCAATTTGTGCAAGATGGTCTCCACTATTAGCCTGTAAGTTCCTTCAGGACAGAGACTATTTTTCCTTCTTCTTTGAATCATTGTTGCCAAACAGAATTTCTGTTTGGTAGTTTTTCAATAAATGTTTGTTGATTGTTTAATTGGTTATACATCAAACAAAGAGCTACAGAGAAGTGCATTGTATGTGTAGGATGAAATAGGAATCTAGATGACATGAGATGAAAAGTACAGAAAAGTTCTCAGGAAAAATTATCTCTTTTTTTTCAGAGAATTTGATCCAAGGATATTAGTTGAGAAGATGGACGTAAGATATGACATAAGATTTTTGAGGAGAAAAGTTTTAAATTTCTACTGTAGTGAATGAATCAGGGAATCAATTAGGTATGAATAGTAGACATGTCTTGTTATAGTTATGACTCAGGTGAGTTTAACTAGCATAAATTAATAATGGATTCAGGCATTATGATTTTTGTGATTTTCTCCAGTTCATTTCAGCAACACATGAGTATCAACAAAGGATAATCAGAAATTGGAAAAGATAACAAAGTATTTGACATTAGAGTTAGACTAAATCACCAAGGGGTTGAGAAAGAGAAATAAGGAGAATATGTATAGCCAGAGGAAGGGTGGCATAGGATAGTGCTAAAGATGGAGGGATTTCAGATCATGATGAGACACAAGAATAGGTTTAAGAGAAGCAGGGGGCAGGTAAATAGGAAGAAATAAACATCATTATCAAATAAAGGAATCTTGGAGTTCTTGAACATAGAAATGGAGCTATAGGATTATAGCAATATCAAGACCACTCTTATTTGCAGAAAAGGTAGAATGGAGGAGTTGTTCAAAATTCTTTTTATCAAAGTCTTCTAGTATGAGTGAAAGATTTGTATTACTATGGAAAACTATGAATCAGGCACTGACCTCATTGAGAAAGGAGAAATAATGTCTTAAAATCTGGCAGATAATAGAAACCAGAATTATTAGTGAATTGGGTTTTTAACTATAACTAATTTTTCAGAGACTTTACCATTATTTACTATAGTGTAGCTAGATGAATATTGATATTTAAAAGATGGATAATTATTTTAAGGAGAAACTGGGGAAAAGTAGTTGGTCATTAAAATCACTTTATAATTTTAATTACAGAGGTATTTCAGTCTTCTCTCCTACTCAGTTCTGTTTTCATTTCATGGCCCATCTATAGTATCTGTCCTAGGTATATGGACCTAAGTAAAAGTTCTATGGATTGTCCGCTTAACAGAACAACACAGTGTAGAAAACAGACATCTTACATGCATTTTTTATATAAAGGTTTTAAAAAAATTAAGATTTGGCCTATCCAATCAACTCATCTGAAATTGTATTTCAAAATCCAACTGACCTTCATTTTAGGTATTCAAAATATGGTATATGAGGATATTTTGAAATATTAAGCTGTATTTAGACTAAAAATATGGATAGTTGATGATTTTTTTTGGCTTTGCTCATGGATGTTTTTGTGTCATGTAGATGTAGCCTTTATGATGATATGAAGCTACTAGCCATCATGATGACTAAACTTGTTTTGTATTACTTTGCCACATGCAGTGGCTCCATACTCATGAAATATTGTCATAATATTTTACAATGAAATAATATCAATACTGAGAAACATTGTATCATTTATGAAGTGCTTGTGTGTGTGTGTGTGTGTGTGTGTGTGTGTGTGTGTGTGTGTGTGTGTGTATGACACAGGCAACAGAATTTGACGTATGTCCCCTTTCTTTAAGTACCTTTAGACTTGCATGACATATTTTTCTTATTCAAAATTTATTGATATGTTTGTGAAGGTGAATTGAGTTATCTATCCTCTTCTAGTCTTATAAAGTATATATAATTTTGAGATCATGAAACTAGCAATCATGGAGCAAATTAAATTATATATTAAGAGCTATTTTGTAGCGAGTAACTCAGGGCTTTTAGTACTAAGATTCTCACAAGTGAATCTTTCCGGCAGATTATTTTTTCAGACAGTTGAAAAACAAATGAAAGCAAAACAAAACGAAACAACAAAGTTATTAGCAAACTGCTGAGCTTCATCTTGTAAAAAAGTGATAGAATGAAATATTACTTATGATTTTCCTAAATCTTTAATGATAAAACTTAATCACTGTAGAAGCTGGAATCCACTCTTCATTTTAAATCTATTCCTCTCCCATTCCTTCTATTTACTAGCTCATATTGAAACCTCACTTTCTCTTGATGACATAGCCTCCCTTGCCATCCTTTCTAGCACTGACTGTACTTACACTCATTCTCCTTGGCCCACTGGTCAAGGCAGAGATGTTGGAATACTTATTAGTTCCCATTGTCACTTCCCCTTTCTTCCCCTTCCTCCTTCACTCAATAAGCATTCTTTCTTTAAGTTCATGCTAATTGTGTCTACAATCCAATCAAAATCCTTGTAGCAGTTATCAATAGTGTCCATGTCATTCCCTATTCTTCATCAATGAGTTGGATGTCTATCTTATAACTTTTCTCTCCTTCCCAACTCCTGCCCTTATACTAGGAGAGTTCAGCATACATACTGATTCTCCCTCAAAAATTCTAACCACTCACTTCTTTAATCTACTCTTTTCTTATGAGCTACTCCTCCACCCCAACTCAGTCACACCCAGAGGTGATCGTATCCATCACCCATCCATGTAGCACCTCCATGTTCAAGATTTCTGAAATCCCCTTATTTGATCATAATTTATTAGTTTTTCACTTCTTGCTTTGCGTCCTTTTACATAACCCTACTCTTCACTCTCACCATGACCTGTAATGCCTTGACCCCTCTGCTTAAGCCATCTCCCCTACCCTAGCCACTCTCTCTTCTCCTCCCCATCTTGACTCTTTGATAAACCAATTAACGTCTATACTGCTCTCTCTCTCTCTCTTGAATTCCTTATCCCTTTATGATGTCACCAATTATAGCCAGCTAAACCTCAGCCTTGGATCACTCCCACCATTCATTGTCTTTGCACGTAGGGAATTGTGAAGGAGACAATGCAACAGTTCTGACTGGATTCACTTTATGTTCATAAACTCATTGCTCTCATTGCTTCTAGGCAATCCTACTATGCCCTATTATTAACTTATTGTTATTGATAACTCACTACTAACTCATTATTACACTTTCCATAGAGGCTCTTCCAAATATTTTCATCACTCCTCAAAACTCTCATGATTCTCTCTCTCCCACTCTCTCAGATGAGAATCGTGCTTCATATTTTATGCAATAAAAAATGAGGATATTTACCATGAACTCCCTCTTCTTCCCTTTTCCTCATCTCCTATCATTCAGGCACCTTCTTCCACTTTCTCTTCTCTCAACCCCATTTCACATGATGAAGAAGCCTTACTCCTTAGCAAGGCTAAACTTTCCACTTGTTCAATTGATCCCATTCCATCTCTTATCCTCTAACAGATTGCTTTCTCTATCATCCACACTCTCTCACTTATTTTCGTTCTCTCCCGCTCTGCTGGCTCATTTCCTACTATTGATAAATGTGTCCATATCTCATCTGCCCTGGGGCCGGGGGCAGTGGAATCTTACTTGATCTTTCCATTCCTTCTATCATACTATTTTGCTTTTGCTTTTGTAGTTACGCTCCTCAAAAAAGGCTAGCTACAATATTGTCTCCACTTACTCTTTCTTTTCTCAACCCCTTATAGTCTAGTTTCTCACCTTATCATTCAACTAAAACTGATTTCTTCAAAATATCTAATGATTCCTTAGTTGCTAAATCCCATGGCCATTTCCCCATCCCTGTTCTCCTTGTCCTCTCAGCAGTCTTTGACATTGCTGATCACTCTCTCCTTCTTGATAGTCTCTTCTCTCTAGGCTCTTGGGTCACCATTCTCTCCAATTTTTCCTTCTACCTATCTGATCACACCTCTATCTCTTTTCCTGGATCCTCCTGCAGGTCATGCCCTCTAGCCATAAATGCCCCACAGCATTCTATCCTGGATCCTCTTATCTTCCCCTGCCCCTTTATAATACATTACTTGTTGATCTCATCAGGTCCCATGGATTTAATTGATGTCTTTATGCTGATGATTCTCGAATCTGCTTTTCATCTCCCAATGTCTGACGACCTCCAATCTCACATTTCCCACTACTTTTCAGACATTTTGATCTAGATGTTCAGGAGGCATCTTAAACTCAATATGTTCAAAATAGAATTCATTATCTTTCCCCTCCTCCTACCTTACCTATTACTATAGAGAACAACATGATCCTTCCATTCCCTCAGGCTCATAATCTAGGAGTCACCCTAGATTTCTTGTTATCTCACACAAGCTATATTCAAACTATTGCCGAGGTCTGCTGATTTCATCTCTGCAATATACCCCAAATATGATCTTTTCTCTCCTCTGACACAGTCACCACCCTAGTACAGGCACTCCCTACTTCATGCCTCCATTCTTTCAATAGTTTGATGATGGGTCTTCCTGCCTTAAGTCTCTCCTTACCCCAATCCATTCTTCATTCAACCACTAAAGTGATTTTCCAAAACTTCAAGTCTGCTTATACTATTCTCATACTTACTAAACTCTAATGGCTTCCTATGTCTCCAGGATCAAATGCAAAATGCTCTGTTTGACATTCACAACCCTTCATGACCTATCTACCTCCTATCTTTCCAGACTTTGTGCCCCAACACTTAGTGTTCAATACAGTGACACTGACTTCCTGGCTCTTCCACAAACTTCATCTCTCTGCTCTGGGTATTCTCTCTGGCTGTGCCCCATATCTAGAATGTTCTCCTTCCTCTACTTTGACTACTGACCTCCTTGGCTTCCTCTAACTCCCAATTAAATCCTACCTTCTCTTGGAAGTCTTCTCCAAGCCCTCTTATTTCAGTGCCTTCCTTCTGTTAATTTTTCCTATTTATAATAGATATACATTGTTTTACATATATTTGTTTGCATATTGTCTCTCTCATTTAATTTTAAGTTCTTTGAGGCCAAGGGACTGTCTTTTGTCTCTTTTTTGTATCCCCCATGCTTAGTACAATGCCTGACACAGAATAGTCAGTTAAAAATGTTTATTGAATTTTATTTCAGAGAAATGAAACAGATTCAGTCACTTGTAAACTGTCATAGAATGAGATATTTAAGAGGTCATTTGATATGATCTGTAATTTCACAAGTGAAGAAATTTAGGCACAGAGATTAAAATACTGTATCAGTAAGTGCCCCAACATACACAGAGAGGCCTGCTATCACAGGTTCTTTGATCCGTTTTTCTAAAAGGAAAGCAATTCTTGAAGGGTCAATAATCATTTTAATAACTCATATGTATCATTCACTTAGTTCAGGGGGAAAAGTCAGCACTTTGAACTTCAGAGATAATACAGAGAAATCTAAATCAACAGACAGCACTTCCAAGCTGTCTGACAGTAAGAAATACAGACATCATAAACAGATAGATCCAATTGTCTGATAATTACATACATATGTAATTACCAGAGAGGGAAGTACCAATGTCTGGGTCAAGGGAGTCTCATCTGGCACACAAAACTTCTTCCAAAAAACAAAGCCCCAAAGTAAAACCTTACCTCAGAGTATTTAAACTCTTGTAGGGCCAGAGGGCATTACTAGCCTCACTAACAAAAGCTGCAAGCCTTCCTACAAATCTTTCCAGGACTATTAATGGGTGGGGAAGAGCTTCTTTAATCTCATTATTCAATCAGAAGCATTTGATTATACTAAACAAAAACAGCAAAAGATACTACTATGCTTGCCATCTCAGATTATTTCCCAAGTACAGACAGGGAATAAATAAAAGAGCTGAGATTTAATTTAAATTATCTGATTCCAAATCCAACAGTTTCTATGAAGCTTTTGTGTCTTTTATTTTTGGTATATAATTGGAATTGCTCACTTAAGATCTGTCCTAATTACTAAAGCCTATTAGTTTTAAATTTCTCATCTACTTTGTTCTTGTTGTAGCATTCTACTTCTCATTGCATGCTCCTATAAAGAAACACCCTATTAATGAAAAAGAACCTATGTGTTCAAAAATATTTATAGCAGCTCTTTTTGTGATGACCAAGAATGGAAATTGAGGGGATATCCATCAATTGGGTGATGGCTGAACAAGTTGAGGTACATGAATATAATGGAATACTATTGTACTAAAAGAAATGATAAACAGGTGGACTTCAGAAAAATCTGGAAAGACTTATATGAACTGATGTTGAGTGAAGTGAGCAGAACTAGGAGAACATTGTACACAGTAACAGTTACAGTGTGTGCTGACAACCCTTCTCAGCAATGTAAGGACCTAAAACAATTCCGCACAACTCATGATGGAAATTCTATCCACATCCAGAGAAAGAACTACGGAATCTGAATGCAGAGTGAAGCAAACTATTTTCTTTTTTGTTTTTTTTTTGTTTTCCTTTCTTTTGGTTTCTTCCATTCATTATAATTCTTTGGTGCAACATGACTAATATGTAAATGTATTTAACAGGAATGTTTTTGTATAGCCTATATCAGATTGCATGCTATCTTGGGGAGGGAGGGAGAGAAAATTTAAAACTTAGGGAAGAGTATGTTGAAAACTAAAAATAAAATAATTAAAAAGAAAAAAAAGAAACATCCTATTATGTGTTGTTTCTCCTCTATTCTTCTTTGTGATTCTCAGTCTTCAGAATTCAACCTGTACTTTCCTATCTCTGTTTTTTTGTTCATACTGGTGTATTTAATTGTAGCATCTCCTCTCCATATATTTCTCTGTTGAATTCGAAAACAGTTTTGACAATATACAGATTAAATTTCAGTATTACCATGGTGCCTTCTCTGATTCCTAGAATTGGGAACAGGCTCTCCTCTTAGAATTCATATAGCCCTGTACTCTGTCCATCTATCCATTGAATTTACTTATTATGGGACATTGTGAAGAACTGTTCATTTTTAATTTCCCCTTTCAACCCAACATATTTCTCAGCACAGTGATATCTCTTGTAAAAGAAGAAAAAATATGACAAAGATAAGATATGTTCTCAAAGAATTTATAGTCTACTTCAGAAGATGGCATTTTACATTTTCTCTAAGGCCACTTCTTTGCCCATTGTCATTCAAATCCTCTTCCTCCAGGACTACAAACCCAATTGCCCAGTCCAAGAGGAGAGAATTCATTTATTTATTCTAAGAAAGAATTTCACTGAGCTTGATCAGTCAATAAATCAATAAACATTTATTAAATTCTAGTTATGTGCCAGGCACTGTGCTGAGTTACAGCATACAAAAAAAAAAAGCAAATGACAGGCGTAGACCTCAATAATTTAAGGGTTTGAAATGACAGCAACCTAACGAAAACCACATTATTTTAACCTAACTTTATTTTATCCCTGCCACTTAGGGATGTGTGGGATAAAAAGACCCTTACTCAAAATTTTAAATAAATGAAGAGACTTCTCAATAAGAACAGAAAGAAAAAGATTTATTACAATTCTCGAGAAAGGGATGTCCTTCCACCAGGTCGGGGAAACCTGATGGAAGGAGGCAACTTACAGAAATTGAATGACAATTTTTATACCCTAATACAGAAAAATTCCACCTCCCCACTATCCCATCTCTCCATTGACTAGGAGGCGGGCTCACAATCTAAACGCGAAGATCCGGGGGTAATCTTCACCTATCCCAACACAATTACCTTATCTAATATCTAACTTAACTGCTGATGTGGCTTTAGAAAAGAGGGGAGGGGGAGAAGCAAGAGCTGGTAGCGTTGATGTGGCAACAGTACAACAAACAAAGGAGAGATTTGAGTAACTTCCAAGTTTCGGCTACAGCCCACAGCACTTTCACAAAGAAAGCTGGTAGTTGGTAAGGGGGGGATCCAACTGATCATCCGCAAGCCCTGGATACCCGAAACTCAGGTATCCAAGGAGAGAGACCTTATGGAAGAGAAATTTTATTTAGAAAGTTCGTTATTCCCCATATTTTTATTATGAAAAGTCTTCACAATCTCCTCATCTCACTCATGGAATACATATATTTTGGTGACCCAGTATGGAATTACAATAACATTATTTAACAGCTTACAAACTACCTGTAGAGATCAGAGGATTTATAGTTTAAATTATGCAGTAATGCTCAAACTTGCAACATTCCAATTCAAAAATCAGAAGAATGAAATGAACACTATTCCAGAATTACCACAAAGATCATAAACCCTGTAAAAACCCCAAACTGGTCAACAGATTGATAAAAGGACAGAAGTTCCATTTCTATATTGGCTCCTTGCTAGCTGTGAGACCTTGGACAAGAAATTTAAGACTATGTTCCCAGCACTTAGCACAATGTCTGGCACTTGATAAATATTTGTTGAACTGAATTTCAGAGAAATAGAATAGCCACAGTTCATTTGCAAACTATACGATAGAATCAGAGATTAGAGTTGGAAAGGACTTCAGAGGTCATCTAATATAACCTTTAAGATCCCTTAATATCTCAGTTTCCTTATTTGTAAAATGAGCTAATTTCTGAAGTTCCTTTACGTTCCAAATCTATGATACTATGATCACTGTGGTAAGAGAGAGTTCATTTTTATTGTTAGTTTGAATTGGCAAGACAAATGAGAAAACATAAGAGATAATAGTGGAAGTATATCTGGAAAATATGGGTGTGGAGAAAGACATTTCTCATAAATACATGACAAAAAAAAATTGACAGGCCAAATTAAAAGAATGAAAAAGTGAGAAATTAATCTTGACTATCTCTCTGTGATGAAAGAAGAAAGAAATGTTAAGAGAGCAAGCATGGTATTCCTCAATTTTCCATTTATTTATGAAGAATTAATTCAAATCTGCGTAGAAGAGAGTATTTCATGTTACCACAGAATGTCACATTGTTAGATGCCAGTGACCGATGTCTCTTTCTTGGCTTTTATTGTAATGTATGACAAAATTCTTTGGTGACAGGAAAATTGTTTCATTCCTGGCATGAGGTAACAAATGGGGCAAATCAGCAGAATGACAACTTTTCAGGATGTGAAGAGAGGGAAATATTCTCTTTTGAGACCCAGCTTGCTTTGGCAAATATGTCTTCTGTTTTCTTACCCATTTAGAGGAGTGTTGAGGAATGTACTCTTCATAAGGATGGATTAGCCACATCTGTAGTAAGTTTTATATCTAACATATGATGTTTTATTACTCCCTAGGGACTTCTTTGGAAATAAAGTCCTACAGGGATTTTCTGGTTATTCATTTTTTTTAGGTAGCATGGCTACAAGAAAGACTAAAGTAGAGGTGTGCTAGGCTTTTAAGGCAATTTTAGACATTCTTCAAGTAATTTTTCATAGATACCACTGAAATTCAGACTTTCAAAGGAGCTAAACTGATTAGTAGCTACAAAATTTCACTAAAACAATAAAAAAGTGCACTAAATAAGTAGATCTTTTGAAAGTATTAACAAAAGTTGTTCCTGCTTGTATTCATTCATTCAAAGAAAGGCTATCAGGTGAAATGAATGGGTCATCTGACTTGAAATCAGGAAGCCTTAGCGTCAGATCCTATCTCAAAATTATATTATTTTATCTTGACCAAGATACACTTTCTGAGGCTTCATTTTCTCTCAATGTACAATTTGTATAATACAATCAGGAGTATCTACTTCACATGGGCATTGAAAGGCTACAATCGAATACTGAATGTTTTTTTTCTTTTGAAACCTTAAGGTGCTATATAAATACAAGCTACTGACATTTTTTCAGGGAGACAATATGGTTCTTTGTCCTCATGCTGACATGATTTTGGCATGTTAGATAATTAGAGTACAATGCAAGAATGCCCTAATTCAGGTTTAGGGCTTTGGTCGCCTAACTGGGTTAGTAATTATGGGCAACATGGGCATAATGAGTTCTAATATAACTTCAAACACTGAAATCCTAGAACACCACAATGAAAATGTTTAAATCAAGCATAGAAAATACTTTCAACTGAGAATAATCATAAATTATCATAACTAATACATTTTTGCAAATCTACATAGGTTATGTGTTCTGGATTTTTTGTTTGTTTGCTAACATAATATGAATTGCACACCTGTGTATGAGACAAGAATCTCTCATTAATATATGCATAATATATACACAAATAAATGCCTTCATACTTTTATTATAAATACTCATTGTTAGTGATATCTGTAAGTCCTAAAAAGCCAAAAATTTCCTCTCAAACCCTTACTAATTCTTGTAACTCCCTATATGGAAGAGGTCTGGATATTCTTTCACAGTCTTAGTTGTTAGATTTTCATCCAATTGCCCACTAATGTGGATGTCCTACAAATATTTCTCCTGGGGCCTCTTTTCTTCTCCCCCTCTAGTATCTTGAATCAGCTTCCACTGAGCTCAACTTAATCATCATCTTTTTGCTGATGATTTCCAGAACTATCTCTCCTGACCTCCATTTCTATATCAACAACTCTCTATTGGACACGTTCAAGTGAATATCTGGTAGGCATCTTAAAATTAAAATGTTCAAAACTTAATTACTGCCAGCCTGCCCTCTTCCTAATTTTCCTTTTACTGTTGATGGTACCACCATCTTCCTGTCCCCCATACTTAAAACCAGGGTGTCATTGAAAACTCTTCCCTCTTGTCCTATATCCAATCAGTTGCTATGTCCTGAAAATTCTACCATTTAAGCATCTCTTGTACATATGTTCTTTCCTCCTTTGACACTGACACCACCCTGGTGCCAATCCTGATCTCCACATAACTGAACTATTGTGATTGTCTACTGGTTGGTGTCAATGCCACAAGTCTCTCCCCTCTCCAACACACCTTCCTTTCACCTTTCAAAGTGATCTTAAAGCATAAATTGACAACGTTAACACTCCTCTAATAAAACTAATGGTTCTCTGTCACTTCTAGGATTAAATATAAAATTTTTTTTGATGTTCAAAGCTTCTGCCTCCTTCTTATTTTACATTCTTTTATCTTACTCTCTCCCTTTTCCCCATATATTCTAGATTTAGTAACACTGGCCTTATTGTTGTTCCTTATACAAAACATTTCATCTCAGGACTCCAGGTATTTTCACTGACTATTCTCCATATCTGAAATCTTTCTCCTCACTGCAATTTCCTGTCCTCCCTATGCTCTTTCCAGTTCCAATTATGTTGTTCAGTGTGCCTAGAATCAGGAAGACCTGACTTCAAATTCTGCCTCAAGTGCAGACTAGCTATGTGACTCTGGACATGGCATTTAATCTTCCTCAATTTTCTCAACTGTAAAATGAGAATAATAGCTCCTACATCTCAAAGTTGTTGCGAGGATCAAATGAAATACTTGTAAAACACTTGGTAAACAGTATGTGAGACATGGTAGGCACTTAATAAAGGCTTACTCCATTCTCAACAAGAAACCTTTCCCAATCCAACTTAATAACAGTGACTATACTCTGTTGATTTTATCCAATATATCCTGTGTATATCTTATGTGAAAATCATTGTTCCATATTATCTCCCCCAATAGAATGTGAGCACTTGAGAGCAGGAACTGTTTCTTAACTCTTGTAGCACCAGGGATTAGCTGAGTTCCTGAAATATAGTACGTACTTACTAAATACTTGTAGACCAGCTCTTGTTCCTACCACTGCAACATAAATACAAAGTTTTTCTTTAACTTAAAAAACACTAAAAATTCTTTAAAAAAGCAGTGATGAGTACTATTAAAATAACAATATAAAACATCCAACTGCCAAATAAAGGAGTCGATTAAAAACTATAAAATAAATAAAATTGACTAATCAGATAAAAAAGAGGAAATCAAATGTCCAGGAAAATAAACAAAAGAAAAACTAATAACGTTTTGTTCAACAAACAAAGGAACTCCTTAAATATCATGTCTTCCAGTTTTATATCAACAAAATTGATAATAAATTGAATATTTGCAAAAACATAAATTTAGAGAGATATTTATTGCTTTTATTTGAGTTGTGTCAATATAATAAAAATGTCAATATATGCAAAACTAATCAAAAAACTAATAACACAGCCAATAAAATTGTCAAGGAATTATTTTTAGAAATTTAAAATATAATTAAAAATACCTCTCAAGGGACAAAATATCTATAATCTTAAGGAAAATACCATGAAGGGAAAAATAAGAAGGAAGGGACTTAGCTATGCTATATGTGAAAATATATTGGAAATCTTTGGGGAATGATTGAAAAATTGAAAAAGTCAATCATTGAAACACTGTGTAGAAAATACGGAATTACAAACACAATTGCAATACAAACTCATTCACTCTCATTCTCTGATTAAATACTCAGTACCCAGAAGTAAACAGACACAGAAGTGTTCAATAAATTTTTGAATCCCAACTATTGTAGTAAGGGTCTACCTTTTAATAAAAATTGCTGAAAGTGGGGAAAATATTATCACTGGAATTAAGTTTTGACCAACATCTCATATACTGTGAAAGAGGGAAAAGTAATAGATTGTTGACAAACAAATGTTAACGTTTTAAACTAGTTTAAGTTAGGAAGGCAATAACTCTTACAACCACGGATAGGGAAGTAATTATATCTGAACAAGAGAAATAAAGGATACCATGAGATAAAAATACACAATTTAGATTGTACAAATTTGAAAAGGTTCATTTTCCTCAGAAATATAATCAATGTTGCTAACAATAGAAGTGAGGGAAAATCTTTGCAACAAACTTATCTGATAAAGGTCTGATATCCAAGATATTTAGGAAATATATTTAACTGTATAAGAACAAGAACCATTCCCAATAGGTAAAGGCTTTGACCATTATTTCTTAAAATAAATAATGCAAATGATCAATAGGCACATAAAGCATTCTCTGGATAACTAATAGTGTGATGAATTTAAATTAAAAAAATGAGTTTCTTTTTGGAATCCATTGGTTAGCAAAGACAACAAAAAAGTAAAATCACGTATTATTTTTGTTCAGATGTGGAAAAAGAGGAACATTAGTGCATTGGTGGAGATGTGTATATTGATCTAGTCATTTCTGAAAACAATTTACAGACATGCCCAAAATTCACTAAACGTAATTGCTCTTTGACCCAGCAGTACCACTACTAGTCACATAAAAGAAAGTGGAAAATGAGCCACATATAAACAAATATTCACATCATACTTTTCTGTGGTGAGAAAGAAATGGAAACTAAAGTGGTACCTATCAGTTTCAGAATGGCTGAGTAAATTGTGTTGAATAAAAGCAGTGAGATATCATTCTATCTTAAGTATGACAAAAGGGAAGGATTAGAAATGAACTGAATATAGAGTGAATTGAGTAAAACCAGGAGAACAAATTATATTTTGCCTGCAACCCTGTAAAGAAAAACAACTTTGAAAAACTTAATGATTTTGATCAATGCAATGTCTGGACACTATTCTTGCAACCTGATGAAAAAAGTATTCTTTCTACTTCTTGATTGATGGAGAAGTAGTATGGAATGAGATATAACATTTTAGACATGACTAACGTGTGAATGTCTTTGGCTAGAATATACTCGTTTGTTTCAAGAGAGAGTTTGGGAAGGGGATGGTTGGAGATGGACAGAGAGGTACAATCATAGTAATTCCTTTAGAAACAAATTAAAATTTTTAAAAAGATTATCAATGAAGCATTATAAAATACATGGAAGAGAATAGAATAAAATTTAGAAGGAGGCATTGAAAAACAATATAGCTCTGGAATAAGTGTGATGAATTTCTTATGTATTTTTTAAAAGTTATATATGATAAAAATTTATGATTTTATATACAATCCTCCATTCCTTGATTAAGGGAATAGTCATATTTACTAAAGTATGACAAAATCATACTGATAAGCATGATGTTTAAAAATACACAGGCAAGTTTACTTGCCTGCCTTGAAAACAGTTTTGTTCTTTGTTTCAGTGTTTTTAAGTAGGATATTTCTCTTTAAAGATGCCTATGAATGATATTTCCAGAAAGGAAGTGAGAAAATACATGCCAAACATGGTCATACCTATCTGTGTGACCATGAAGTAGGTCATTTCAACTCTTTGGGTCTCAATTTGTCCATCTGTAAAATGAGAAGATTTGATTGAATAGATTCTCAAATAACTTCCAGCTCTAAACCTGGGATTCTCTAAGATTTACTTGCCTGATAAGTATGATACTGACAGTGTAAAAGGGCATTTTGGTAATTATCAAACTTATTTGACCAGTAAAAAATAATCTTACCAGGTAATTCAGATGAAAAAAATCTTTCTGGATTATTCAACTTGACTGACACTGTTAATCAGGGTTACTCAACTTTGAACTTTATAGAACAAGTTAGGATAATGGAGGCAAAATTCAACAAATGATTTCACAATAGGAACAGAACCTAGAATGGTCAGCTCTTGTTTCAGATTTACCTCAAGCACATCATGTCCAAAACATCAAATGATTTTTCCCTTTGAAGTCAGTCCATTCTTATAATAATTCATTTCTCTTAATGGTGCTACCATTCCCTTAGCAGTCAAGGCTTGAAATTTCAGAGCTGTTTCTGATTCTCTCCTCCCAAATCTAATTATCTAAGTCCTTCCCAACAAAGAAATCTCTCTCATCCACCCAAACCTTTCTGCTTACAACTTCTACCCTATTTCAGGTCTTCATTACTTTCACCTTTACTATTGCAATAGATTCCTAAATATTGTCCCTGCCTTCAGTTCCTGCCTTCCCTTCCCTCTACAGTCTAACCTTGTGCTTAGATCTGATGTCATTCTTATGAAAAATAAAACTTTTTCCCTCCTTTGTCTCTGAGTCTCTTCTCTCTGTCTCTCTGTCTCCTTCTGTCATCTCCCACTCTGCCTTTCTCTGTCTCTCTCTCAGTGTCTGTCTCTGAATTGCAAATAAAATTTCAGACAGAATTTCAAATTCAGGTGGTTTTCAAAGTTTACATGAATTGTATCCCTCCCCATTGTAACTCTAAAATGTTTTAATATATTTGCTTTTCATTTGTTTTGTGATATCCAACTCTTCATGATCCCATGGACCAAAATATGTCAGGTGCTTCTATCCTCTATTATCTCCCAAAGTCTCTCCAAGGTCATTTGTTACTTCCATGACACTATCTATCCATCTCATCCTCTACTGTCCCGTTTACTTTTTCCCTTTAATGTTTCCCAATATCAGAGTCTTTGCCAACATATCCTGTCTTCTCATTATGTGGCTAAAGTATATAAGCTTAAGCTTCAGTATTTATCCTTCCAATGAGTAATCCGAATTATTTTTTTTAAGTATTGATTTATTTAACCTCTTTACTATCCAAGAGACTCTAAAAAGTCTTCTCCAGCACCACAGTTTAAAATCATTGATTCTGTGGTTCTCTGTTTTCCTTCTAATCTAACTGTCATAGGCATAACTACTTAAAAAAAAAACATAGATTCAACTGTATAGCCTTTGTCATCAAGGTGATGTCTCTGCTTTTTATTAGGCTGTTCAGACCTGCTTTCCCTCCAAGAAGCAAGCATATTTTAATTTCATGGCTGCAATCAGTCTGCAAAAGATCTGCATGGTCTTTGATTTCAAAATTTTAAAATCTGACATTGCTTCCATTTCTTTTCCCTCTATATGCCAGGAGTTGATGGGACCAGTTGTTGTGATTTTAGGGTTTTGTTTTGCTTTTTTGTTAAGCTACAGCCAGGTTTTACATTCTCCTCTTTCACCTTCATCAACAGGCTTCTTAATTTGTCACTTTCTGCCATGAGAGTGGTATTATTTGCATATTTAAGATTGTTGATATTCCTTTTGACAATTTTAATTCTGACTTTTGATTATCTTTACTGAATCTCTACTTGAAGACCTCCAGTGATGTAAAACCCATTAATTCTTTAATTAGACTATTACAAAATTATAAAACTTTCAGTGTTATTATTGCTCAATCTACAACTATTTGTTAAGCATTTCCTTTATCCAAGGAGCAGCGCCATGTACTGAGAATACCAAAAACAAGCAAACAAATAAACAAAATCACATTCCCTGTTCTCAAGTAAGTTATATTTTTTGAGGAGATTATAGCTATGTGTTTAAATCATAGATCTATACAAAATTTCTATATAGATATATCAATAGACACAGAGATATACATGGATAAGGGAGATAGAAAAAGGAGAAAGGGATGTGAATAAACATAAGGATGATACAGATATCTGTATGTGCATATAATCTACATGTATGCATTCATGTATAACATACATCAAAGGTAACCTGGGAGGTAAGAGTCCTCCCACAGTATGTATTATCTGAGCTAAGTCTTGAAGAAAGACAGTGATGTCAGGAAATAAAAGTATGGAAAATGAGCCAGTGCAAAGTCATTGGGATAGGAAAAGGAGCATTATGTGTTAGGAACAGCAAATAAGTCAGTAAGGTTGAACCATAGAGACACCGGAGAGAATAACTGCAAAATAAACTGAAAGATATGAAAAGGCCAGTGTTTTAAATGACAGTAATTTCTATTTTGTCATAGAGGAAATAGTAATCACTGTAGTTTATTGAGCAGGAGATCAATATTGTCAGACCTGAGCATTAAGTAAATTATTTTGATTGTAATGTTGAAAGATTATAGTGGAGAGAGACTTGTAGCAGGGAAAACAAATATCTAATCATTGAAATAGTCCAGATGAGCAATGATTAGCCCCAAATCCAGGGGAACAATGATTAGCCCTAACACCAAGGTGCTGGTTGTACATGTGAAGAGAAGGGGGTGTATCTTAGAGATATGGAGATAGAAATGTCAAGATTTAGTAACATTTGATACATGAGGTTAGTGAGAGTAAGAAATGGAGATTGACAAGAATATTGTGATTCTAAGTTGGTTTTTTCAAGATTATGGGGGACTTTGAAAGAATGATTATTTGGACAATGGAAAATTAAACTCGACAATGGTGGAGGCTGGGGGTGAGTGGGTAAAAATTTAAAGACATCATAGTCGATTTACATTCCAGCAGACCTTAGTTCGAATCTTATCTCTGCCACATATTAGTTGAGTGACCACGGAAACGAATTTAACCTCTCAAACTAAATTTGCTTATCTATGAAAAGATGGAAATATCTGTAGCAGCTTCTCAAAGTTGAGTGCAAGGGTCAATAGAGATATTTTATGGAAAGCATTTTAAAAATCTTTCAGTGCTCTGTTAATAGCAACAATCATCATTACATCACCATCATCATTGTCACCAACATCATCATCCAAAATTATCCTCCTTGAAACTCCTGCTCATTGCCCATATTTCTCTATTATGGGACCAAAAAAAAAAAATCTTAATTCTCCTTCTATATCATGTCTCCTTAAGTACTTGAAGACAGATATTATCTTTCTTAATCTTTCTTCCAGGCTTTATATAACATAACCTCTTTCCTTCACTGATTACAGAATAATATGATCTCTAAGATCATTTTTCTTATGGTTGTCATTTTATGGCAATTCTCCATAAAAATTCAGATAGTCCAAATAGTGAAAGTGCTCTTACAAAAACGTGGCTTCTATTTCGTCATTCACAAAATGATGAGTTTCAACTGTTCGACTTCTATAGTACCTTTTAATTATAAATAATATAATCCACTGTTCTTATGCATTGAGCTATTTCAGAGAAACAGCAGAAAAATTGTTACCCTACCTTATAATATTTCCTTCATTTACTCTGCATTGATAATGAGTCTTCATAATGGAACGGATCTACTATTGCTCTAGTTTCTTTGCTTTGACCTACTAGCTTTAGAGTTGAAATTTTAGGACCAATTTTTGACCTAGCTTCAGTTTTACATGAAGTTAAATATATAATCTTCTCAAAATCATAGAATCTTGGACATACACGAGAGGAGTAGTCCAACCCATTCCTGAACCCTAATCTTTTCTGTAACATCTATAACTTCAACTTGAATTAGAATTTTTTTTCCAAGAGTCCTTGGATATCAGGTAAATCTTATTTATTATTATATTCTAAGAGAGACTAGAGTTTCCTACCACTAATTATGAGTCCATGAATCTTTTGTATGTCTTTTTTCTTCATCAGAAGGAAAAAGAACCTAAAAGGAAAAACTAATGAATTAACACACTGGATTGCACAGAGAGACCCAACAGATCTTGACAGGTTAGAACATTGTATCAAATCTAATATGGTAAAATTTAATTTTGACGAATGTGTTATCTAATACAGATTCAAAGAATGATTTTCACAGGTAAACAATGGAAGAGACATGAATTTAAAGTCATTCCTAGGAGAAAGATCTTGGGGTTTCTGTAGAAGGTTCAATATGTCACTCAATATAGGTTCACAGTGTGATATGAATATCAATGATTTCAATGACCTTAAAAAATGCAAAGATTTGCATGAAATAAAGAAGAGTGAAATGAACAAAACCAAGAGAACATTTTATGCAGCAATGACAATATTGTCTTAAGAATGACTTTCAGTGAACAAGTTATTTTGGTTATTACACATGACCAAATTAACTATAAAGGATATATTTTAAAAGATGCTATCTGCAGTCAGAGAAATAATTGACAAATAAAGGCATATATAGAATATATATATACATACACATATGCATGCATGTGTATACACATTAATATACATAATACATGTATATGTAATACATATGTATTACACATATATGCATACTTACATAAAACACATATATGTGTATGTGTGCATCTATGTTATATACATATACATGTGTATACATACATGCATTTATAATATATAAAAATATACATATATATCTATTTGTGTCTAATGGTAAACATCTCTTGGGGGAGGAAGAAGAAAATAGTAATTTACGTGATAATTTTGCTGTATATTTGAAAGGAATAGCAAGTTGTACATAGTAGACTTGCTATTTCATATGTAATCATCTTTTATGGAAATACTTGTTTTATTCCACAAATTAAAAATAAAATAAATTTTAAAAAAGAAAACCAATGACCTAATACAATCTTAGTTGCATTAATAGAGAGATCTAAGAAATAAAAGGGTGATAGTTTCACTGTACTGTGTCATGATCAGATGTATATTGTATATAGGTCTGGAATGGTGCTCTCTTTTGATAAGGACACAGAAAATAAGAAGGCGAACATCAAGAGACTAGGAGTCATGATGACTAAGGTCCTCAATATCATGACATTTGCACACTGACTGGTTGAAAGAACTAGGATGTGTATTTAACTTGTAGAAGAGAAGTGGGTTTAGCCCTGTCTTCAAATATTTGATGGTTTTCTCTTAGAACAGAGGAAGTATTAGCTTTTTTCTATTGCTCTCTTGATAAAAAAAAAGAAAGAAAGAAAAAACAACAACCTAGGAGCAGAAACTAACAGTTTCAATGAAGCAAATATAGTCTTGATATCATAGTTGGTGAGGAAAAGAATGCAGATAATTAGATTTGCCCAAAAGTTGAATGGGTTACATTACAAGGTCATGGGTTACTTTTCACTGGAGGTCTTAAAGACAAGACTAGATGATCACTTGCTGAATATGCTATAAATAAGATTCTTAATCCACTGTGAATAAGACTAGATAGCCCCTGCTATCTGTTTCAAATGTGAAATTCAATTAGAAAGGGAAATGTTATATGTAATGTTACAAAGTCATTAGCAAGAAGAGAATAACATGGCTATTTTATTTTATTTTATTTTCCTAACAGGAAAGGTGTAATACGGCCTTCTAGACTGAAGAGTTCCTCTCCATTTTCCTTAAGCTTTTGATTAAAACATATATATATATATGATAGATAGATATAGATATAGATATAGATATTGTTTAATTTGCTTCTTAAATATACACAGGTCTCTTACATGAACAGATTCTGACAAAGGAACCTTTCCTTTCACAGGCATTCTATCTCTTACCATAGTAGTTAACATGATAGTACATCAATAAATGAACTATAGTGAGATGTTTAAACTCAAATATAAAGTAGTTTATCAACAGACTTTAAGACATGATAGCAATATACAATTAAGTGTATACTCCATTTTTTGTTGTGTTCCATTAGTTTGTTTACTTTCTAGACATATACACAGTGAGTGTAGGCCTTCTGCTCAACTGATTCCATAATAGTTTACTTCTTCCACTGATGCATCTATTGTCATCCTTGAAATGAATTCCCTCAATCAGTACTTTTTCTATTACATTCAATTTAATAGCTCAAGTGGTCTTCAGTTCTTGGCACCGGTGCCTTAGTCAAATTTTCCAACTAAATTGTGCATGGGCATTTTGCCATCTGAACAGATGGACATGATGAGGAGAAGCCAAGAGACCACATCCAGTAGGGTGTATCAAATTTGTTTGTTAAGCAAAGAATGCCCATTTAGAATGATCTAAACAGTTTTCTATTCTGCACTCATGCTTATGATGCTTTAAAAGATGTATGTCATTTGAACTGGATGCATTTTCATAGCATAGCCATAACCTGCACATGATTTCAATTTGTTAAAAGTGTTTCATCATCAGGTTTTCTTTTTCCACTGTTTGCAAGATAATTTTGTTTAGACATATATTAAGTAGGAAAAATAAAACTGAAAAAATGCTTACTAAGAATTAATAGCCATTTACTTAACGTGGGTTAACTTCATTGACTACTTCATGTCATAGGACCTCTACTTTCACCTCCTCCCATGTGGTAACATGAACTCTGTCCCTAGTTACTACTCTAGTTCTTATAGGTCCACCTTTTGCCAGTGCCTAGGCCTGCATGTTCCTTCTTTTCTTGGGCTGCTCCATACTATATAGTTGTGCACACACACTGACTTTCCCATCCCTGCTTCTCAATTCCCCTTTATAAATGCTATGTTCCCCCATTTAGAAGTGTAACTTCTTGAGAATAGTTTCTTATTTGTTCACTCTTGTGTCTCTGGTTTAAGCAGACTTATTGTAATATGTAGTGTAAGAAATTGATCTAAACCTATATTTTTTATCAAACTTTTTTTCAGTTTTCCAAATAGTTGTCAAAAAGAGCTTTCTTCCCCACATGGTTTGTTGAGTGAATGTATTGAAACCAAATTGTTGAATTCAATGACTTCTGATTCTTCCCTAACTAGTTACCTCCACTAATCTATATTTCTGTTTTAATCATTGCCAAATAGTTTCAATTAAGACTTAATAAAACTATGTGTAGTGTAGAAGTGCTGTTCCCCTTTATCTTTCCCTTTCATCTTTTCTCCATTTTTTACCTTGATCTTCTAGACTTTTATTTCCCACAATGATTTTTTTTCATTTTTTTTCTAGCTAGTAACCTCTACTACAATACTAAATCTGAAATTTAACATAGGTATATTGTCCACTTTATTATATTAGCATGATCTAACCATGATCAATATATCTGGGGATTTGGGGCCAAGCCAGTGATTTATTTTTCCTAGGTAATTTCCAGGGGATGAAAGCTTCCTCTAGTATTGTGGGCCAGCAAATCCCTTGTAACTTAATTATGATACAACTTCCTGGTTGTATTCCTCTAGTAATGTGGGCCAGCAAATCCCTTATAACTTAATTATGATACAACTTATCCCTTATAACTTGTCCCTTATAACTTAATTATGATACAACTTCCTGGTTGAATTGATCTAAAATCTGAAAAATAACAATTTGGGAGCAGCTAAGTGGTAGAGGAGCTAGAGTGCCAGGCCTCCTGTCAGGAAGACCTGAGCTCAAATCTGGCCTCAGATATTTACTAGCTATGTGACTCTTGGTCAAGTTATAACCGTGTTTGCTTCAGTTTCCTCACCTGTAAAATGAACCGAAAAAGGAAATGACAAACTAGTGTCTTTGCTAACTCCAATATCTTTACCAAGGAAACCCAAAATGGGGTCTTAATGAGTGAGATAGAACTGGACATCAGCAAAAATGACCTATCCAGGGCCACATAGCCAGTAGGTAAAAGAGTCAGTACTTGACAATAAGAAAAGTTTTACAAATTTTATCACACTTGATTCTTTCAATAGCTCAATGATGTTATTGTTTCCCATTGTCTGTTTCCTTAAGCTGTTTCCCATTGTCTGTGGCATAATTTGAATTTAGATCTTCATAGTTCAAATTCCAGTATATATGTGAGAGAGTTGCAGAAAAAGTACTTAAAATCATTGGTAAAGGGCATTTCCTCACCCTGAAATTCCCTATACCAGTGAAATCACAGATGTAGTCCTTCCCTTATGGCTTAATTGTTAGGAAAAAAAGACAGACCTTTCTCCACCTTTTTTACCCTTTCAGTCCATGGAGAGGAAATCAAATATCAAATTCTTTTCTATTTAACAGCCCTTTAAATTTTTCAGTGCAGTGATTATATCTTTCTTCTTCAGGATTCCAGTTTGTTCAGCAAATTTTCATATGTCATGATTTTAATGTCCTTCATTGTTTTCCTTGCTCCCACCACCCTGCCCCCAGTTCAACTTCAGCCTATCAGTATCTTCCAAAATAATACAGAATTTATATCCATTTTTTTCTCGGATAAAGTACCCAGATAGAGTCTGATAAGAGGAGAGTACAATAGAACTAGAATTTCAATGTAAGGTAGAGAAGTTTTGTGAGAATGCTCTTTGAAATCTTTTCCTTTCCTATTATCATTCCTGTTTTCCTATGCCTTTACTCACACTGCCTCCCAAGTCACAAGTGAACTTCTATGTACATCTGCAACAATTTCTCTATTTTGACAAGACTCAATTCAGATGGAACCCATGTTACAAATTTTTCCTTGACTAAACCCCACTTCTTTCTTCATAATGAAAAACACTGACCTCCATTTCAAATTTCCTATTTACCTTTCCCTGGACATTACCTGGATGACTCTTTTAGAAGAATTTAACTCTCCTTGGTATCATAGCTTGCCATCAATACCATGCCATTGTCTTTAATTTATTATATTGCAAGCTCATGGAAATGAGGACCTTATTTTTTTTCTCTTTTTATCTCAGAACATTACACAAAGCATTGCAAATTTAACAAATGAGTTCTCATTAAAACATATTGTAATGGAAAGACCTCCTGAAGTAGTACCTTTCAGTTCTACATTTTTTTAGACCTCAGTTTTTTTTTCATCTGCCAAATGAGGAGCTTGTACTACATGATCTCTAAGAGATTCCAGATCTCAATTCTAGCTCTGAATTTGTGACCTAATCTTATGTACCTACACTTGGCCAAAGGAAAGGTAATTAATTATCTTCCCAACCTTCACCACTATTCCCCCCCCCGCAAAAACAAACAAACAAGTGAGGAATTTGGACAATAGGTGGAAAAGTACATTTTTTTTTGGACAACATTCTGCATTGTTTTCCTTTACTATGTACGATCATTGAATACTGATACAGTTTTGAGATGGTGAAATGAATTTTAACATTTTTATCTATAAAATAGGACAAAGAAGAAAATGCCAATAGCTTGTAATGAGACATGTGATATAGTCTTTAATATGACACTTTTAATTCTAGGCAACACCTTCCATTCTTTATATTTCAGCGTTTACACACACACACAAAAAGAAAAAGCAAAATGCTATGGATGATCCAGTTTGTAGATTACCCTGTTCTTTTACTTTTTCCTTTCTTTAATGTCGTCTGCCATTTACTGTTTTTACTAGTCATGAAAACTTTCACCAGAGGTATGGGAGAGTAAAAGGAAGGCGGATTAAACTCAAAGTTTTCAGCTTCTAACACTGAGTCTTTAATCAGTTATTTTTAGAAACTAATCATTTGCAAACTTTCCTAAACAGATTACAGTAAGAATTTCATGCTTCTTTTGGGGTGGTACTGTTTTAACTGCAAATAAGATTGTAATGCTTTCCCTAGGCCTGCTTCTCTGCAGATCATTTCAACAAATGTTGATTTCTGCATTTACAGATATATAAACCAAATCGTGAATTCCTAATTTGCATCAGCTGTCAACAATCTGGGCTTTGGTGAAATTTCTGCCAGGGCTTTCCCTCTGGTATCCTGAATAATCAAGGTTTGGTTGTATTTTAAATGACTATGTAGCCCAAGAGCTTCTCTAATTACACAATTGCTTAAAATAAATCTTTAATGCAATATTAAAAGGTATTAGTATCATATGAGGGAAAAATCATTTTGAAGACGATGGTTTTATTTCAGGCTATTTGGAACTGAAATCTTATGTGCAATAAAAAAAGACCAGCAGGCCATTAGAGAGCAAGCAGAAATGATATTCATAGCAATGCTTCCACACCCTCATCAAAAATGTGCTGAAATGACAATATTGGATGCAGATTAGAAGTTTAATGTAACATTCCAAGTGACCTTCATCTTCACATTGGAAAACTTCAAAGTGTTTATTCAGTTTTTTTTAAGACTACTGCCAAAGACCTAGATAAAGAAAGAAAACAGAAAAAAATCCTCCAAATGATTTATTAACTCGATTTGATCTGTATTATATATGTAGTTTATGTTTATCTATGTATATGTTTATATGTATCATATGTATGTTATATGTATCATATGTACATTATTATATGTATATATTTGTGTGTATATAGGTATATATTCACATTTTAATTATACCAGCCAAAAGTCTTAATAATATTCTACCAAATGCTTATTAAAAAAAAAATAGATGTAAGGCATTAGAAAAAAATGCTTACAGGCCATAGTAAGTCCATATGCCAAATCTGTAAAGTACCCAACATAGAAAAATGGTATTCCTTATATCCCTTCAAGTTACCTGACAAATCCAGATATATTTGTAGGTATAGTGGAAGGCCTTGTTTACTGATCTGTCCAGATAGCTACAAGACTGTGAATTTCGTGAGGGAAAGAAATCTGTCAATTTCATAGTTTCTGACACATAGAAGTTGCTTAATTGCTATTGTGTTGAATTGAACTGTAATTGTGTAGGATCTTGGAAATGGAAGAGTCTTCCTATGTCAGCATTTCCAATACATGCTAGAACAAGAATACTCTCTACAACATCCATTCTATGTTTGAATATAGCTCTAATTGTTATAAGGTATTCTTTATATTCAGCCTACATTTGACTTTCAGCAAATTCAACCCAGTGCTTTGGTCTCTTCCCTTTGGCAGTTGTACAGAGCAATTAAATCCCTCTTTCAAATGATGACCTTGCAAATATTTGAAGATTTTTATACCATCTTCCCTAAGCCTTCTCTTCACGTCCTCAGAGTAACCATCCACAATTCCTTTGGTCAGTTCTCCTATCATATGGTTTTCAGTCATCTCATCATACTAAATATCCTTTTTCTCCATTCCTTCCCTTTTGTTAATTTGCTTTAATTCAATAAACATTTATTATGTGCTTACTATGTACTAGACACTGTGCTAAATGTTGGAGATACAGAGACAAAAGATAGTTTCTGCAGTGAAGGATCTCACTTTTCTAAAATATACAAAATCTAAAACTGAACCCAGTCCTTTAAATGTGTTCTAACTTACATGTGAGTTCTGGGGTCAGTCGCAACTATTAAGGAGAACAACTCAGCAGAGTTTAAATATGCAGTTAATGATAGGGTTTAGAATTGAGACACTTTTTTTCTGTAATGTCCGAGGTCTTTGAAACTCCTCTTTATTTTATGTTACACCAAGACACTTCATGTCTTTGTTAGTGGCTAGGAAAATTTATGCAGTCTGAGTCATACATATTATTTTAACTTTGAAATAAAATAACTGGAGAATGTGTTCATTTCTTTCTTTCATATCTATGACAAGAGCAATTCTAAGTAATTCAATAAATATTTGTGAGATAATTACTATTTGCAGAGTACTAGATGCTGGGAATGATACAAAATTTAGAAGAAGTCATATCTTTGTCTTTATGAAATAAAAGAAGAACATGATATGCATATACATATATACATACACACATACATATATATACACATATACACATACATATGTATACATACACACTCATGCCACAAATGTTTGTAGCATAAATTTGTAGTGGATTAACTTTAAACTATTATGGAATTTGTGTCTTCTTGAAGCTGAATGCTCTAAACACTACCCCAACTCAAAGCCTATGACACATCTATCATGGGGAAGTCTTAGAAAATGTATCTCATTAACTAAAATAGGGCTTAGCGCATTGTATATCCTTAGTAAATATTGAAATATAAACAGAGGTGAAAGACCTTGGAGACCAATTATTTACAGACCATCCATTTTATAGATTAAAACAAAATAGAACCAACAAAAAAGCAATTGAAACCCAAGTATTTGGTTTGTCTAAGGTCAAATAGGCAATAAATAGAAGAAATCAAGATTTGAAGCTACACTCTCTGCTAAAAAATCCAGGACTCTTTCCATGGCACTACACTGTCTTAATTTAATTTCTTTAACAGTTGTTTAAGAACTCTTTCTCAGCACCAATACTGTAAAGAAAGATTAATACATTTATATATACATATATAGAAGTACATGAATTGTTTAGATAATACATATGCATGTGTATGTATAATATTTTGATCTATACTTCTTGTGTGTTTGTGGTTTCATGAGTTCTGGTATTCTTCCAGGATTGAAGATAGAAACAAGTTGCTTTGGGGATTCTATCTGCTCCAAATAAATATGATCCCCAATGATACACATATTAAAATAGGAAAGCTGATCATTCTTCACCCAAAGACCACCAAAACAAAAGACATTCCTTTCTTTGTAGGAAGAGTGCAGTTGCTTTGGCTCAGTTGCTCGGGATCTTTACTTGCTATTTTCTTGTAAGACATACTATCAGGGATGGAAGAGGATTCATCCTCATTATCATCTTCCCATTAGGACTAAAAGTGTTCTGGATGGACTGTCAATTTCTCTAACTTTGTTTTTTTTCCTTAAAATTAAGATTTTATCCCCCCACACC
>CM053770.1:464178560-464197873 GCA_028658325.1 Potorous gilbertii
AAATATAGTGGGAGGAGAGAGGGTGAAATGGAATGGGATAAGTTTTCTCTCACAGAAGAGGCAGGCAGGAGTCTTCTTAGTGGAGGGAAAAAGAGGAGAGCTGAGAAAAAAAACATAAAGTTTACTCTCATCATATTCGACTAAAGGAAGGAATAAAATGCACGCTCATTTTGGTATGAAAACCTATCTTACAATACAGGAAAGTGGGGGAGAATTAGATAAGCAGGGTGGGGGGGGATGATGGAAGGGAGGGCAATGGGAGGAGGGAGCAATTTGAAGTCAACACTCTTGGGGAGGGACAGGCTCAAAAGAGAAAATAGCAACAATAGGGCAGCAGGATAGGATGGAGGGAAATACAGTTAGTCTTATACAACAGGACTATTATGGAAGTCACCTGCAAAACTACACAGATATGTCCTATACTGAGTTGTCTGCCTTCCCAAAGGAAATGGGTAGGGAGGGAGTGATGGGGAGAAGTTGGAACTCAAAGTTTCAGGAACAACTGTCCAGTATTGTTCTTGCTACTAGGAAATAAGAAATACAGGTAATGGGAAATAGAAAGTTATCTGGCCCTACAGGACAAAAGAGAAGATGGGGACAAGAGAAGGGAGGGATGATAGAAGAGAGGGAAGATTGGTGATAGAGGAAATAAGAATGCTCAGTGTACTGGGGTGGGAGGAGGGGACAAATGGGGAGAAAATTTTAGAACCTAAAATTTTGTGAAAATGAATGTAAAAAGTTAAATAAATAAATTTTTATTAAAAAAGAAGTTAGTATAGTGTGAGAAATATGAAAGAAGAATTCTTTTCTCATCAAATACACACTATCTTAATAGCTTTACACTAGCTTGCTGTGGCATGGTATAGGTTCCTTGATTTTCCCAAGTCACTGATCCCCTATGTTGCTCCTCCAACTACTGGGGCCATTTGATACTCTTCTTTCTGTAGAAAGGTAATGCTGCCCAGTAAATACCATCTTCCCTCTAGAAAGTTTGATCTCTGAACTCTCCAGCTTGGGTGCCCATGAACTGATGGTGTTACTCGCACAAAGCAACTGCCATGGTTTGTGCTGTTCAAGAAGCCTACTTCTGTCTAGAAGGCCAGGTTCTAAGATGAGATTGCCTAGGAAATTGAAATCCCCCTTCACCTTCATAGTGCCTAGAATATACTACATGCTTAATAAATATTTCCCAACTCATTGATAGTACACTAGGGTTCTCCCCTCTAAACAGGTGGCCACATACATGTCTATTTCTCCCATGGCTTCTACTACAGCTATTTCAGTTCCATGAATACTGTTATATTTTGGCCTAGAAAGGGCTATTTTTAGGAATTATATCTTGCAAATTGTGCTTGGGAAGCAGCCTACATCCTCATACCATTGATTATGGGAATCTGCCATGGTTCACAAGAGTATGTCCTCAGAAAAGAAAAAGGCAGAGTGAAAAATGGAACCTAGCGTTCTATATATTATTTTTTTATAGATAAATGCAAAGGGATCACTCTTATAAGAAGTACTCTGCCTTCTGAATTGCATCTAGTTAAGCATCCTGGGAATAGCTCTATTTACTGGAGGCCCATAAAAGATTGTCAATCATTCATTTGTATCAGATACCATTGTTTATGTCTATTTTCTCTAAGGGGAAGATAATGCATCAAGGAGCAAATAACGTTTTTGTTTGTTTGTTTTTATGAATTGTGAGATATTCATTTGATTAAACTATGAATCATTCAAATATGGGTGTGTGTGTGTATGTTTGTGTGTGTTGATAGGTTCTCAACCCAAAAACTCATACCATGCTTGCTAAGACTTTGCCATATCCTTTTTTTGAAGACATCTGCCTAAAGGTGAGCAGAAACATGGTCTTTGGCCCAGACTCCCCTGATTTCCAGATTTCTCTGGGTATTCTATCACCTATGATTTGGTATTTTTCAATGGACTAGGAAGAAAGTAGGGGGTTCATATATTGGATGTAGCAATGGTCTTGAGTTGGGAAGACCTGTATTCAAATCTAGAGTCAGACATTTACTATTTATGAGACTGAACAAATCAATTGACCTCTCTGTACCTGTTTCCTTATTTGTAAAATGGACCTTTGGTACAGGACTGTTGTGATGATCAAATGAGAGAATGTGTAAAGTGTTTTGTAAATATTATAGTATTATACAAATGCTAGCTATTATTAGTATTAACAAGCATTAATTAGTCTACATTTTCCCATATCTTTTCCTTCACCTAGGTTGTTCAAATTTACTTATATTTTCTGCCAAATGTCAAGGTCCACTGTTAGGAGCTCCACTGCCAAATCCTCTTAGTCTTTCAGGGAGATGATTTGTCCAACCATGCAAAGACAAAAGTGGACATCAGGCACTTGCTAGCCTGAAACTTTTCACTTCTAAATTGTATCCTGTAAACCTCTCACCTCTGGGGATATTGTGCATGTAACTTGAATATGTAGTCAGGTACCAAAGGCCTGAAACTCAGTTTTTATGTTCTACTTAGCACTTCTTTGAAACTGGTATTCCCATCCAGAATGCTAAAGGAGGGGCTGTTAATTGTCCTTTTTTCTTCTCCATGTTTAATAACCAATTCCATATTTCTTTAACAAACGAATTTGGAGAGTGGGACACCATGGGGGGCAGCAGTACACTTAGTATCACCAAGACCCATTGTACCCTTCTACTTCATGCCCAATCCTGGAGAATAAAAAAAAAAGTGTGGGAGCGCCCACAATTAGTTACTTTTTTCTAGGCAGATGAGGCATCATCCTATTAATTTTAATTAGCTTTAATGGGTTCTGAGATGACTTGCTTATAGGGAGACAAGGTTTTCCTCAGCTGGCCAGCATAATACAGCTATTCAGGGACTCCATATACTTTAAAAAAATAAGCTCTGATATGAGCCCAGATCAGTGTACTCAAAGAACTCATATTTAGTACCTAATCTTGCCTGATCCCATACAGACTGGACCTAGCTCAGAAATAAATCCTCCTTATCATAACTTTATAGGGCACTGAAGTCACTTTACAAGATCTTTTATTAATTCACCCAACTTATGAAATTCACCTCCAGGGCATACATTGACACCCATTGATCATAAATTAACCAGCCAAGCTACAAAGCTTCTTCCTTCTGGTATTATTTGGCTTAAAAGTGGTCTTATTTTTCCCCTGAAAACTCCCTGATCTCTTGAATTTACTCTCTTCTCTCAAGAGATAATTTGGAGATTGGGTGTGCCTCCTGAGTCCCAACCCTGATGAATAGTAGGGAATGGGGGACCAAGATGAGCAAGAAGAGCCATCCTCATTTCATTCAGTGACTCATAAGGGTCCAAACCTAATTTTATATATGAAGTCAATGAGAGAGATCAAGTAGCTTATTATCAATGATCACATAAATTGTAAACATAAAAGGTAATATTTCAAAAATAGTCCTCTGACTTCAGAGGTAGTATTTTTTCCCCCCTCTAACATGCTACATCTTTTACAATGAGAATTGATACTTTTAGAACAAGAAGATATCTGAGCAATAGTAAAGTAGAATCCTAAGAGAAAAAAGCAACAATTATTAGATTTGTTGAATATAAGTCCACATGGTTTGTGTGTGGGTAGAGTGAATGAAATGGCCAAGAAAGGAATCAAAAGGTTCTCCATGGGTGATATCCGCATGAACAAAAGAAATATCAATTCTCTCAAAACCATCAAACAAATGTTTGAATTTATTACCAAATGTTCACAGAAATGCAACCATTTCTGATGACTATTCAGGATCAACAAACTACCACTAAAAACATCAGCTTAGCATTCAAAAAACCAGTCTTAAGGATCAATGCTGATTTTTTTAATGGCATAAACTGTGGAATGCATCACTTCTAACTACAAAAGTTTAGTACATATTTAGCAAGGTGCATCCTAGTAGTTACAGTTACACATCAGAAATTTACTATCTTTTCTAAACTAAACTAAAAAAAAAATAAATCCACAGGCTTAAGGATCAATGCTGATTATTCAGGAAAATGGTTTAAATTGTGCAATGCATCACTGCTGCTTGCAATTTTAGCACATATTTAGTAAAATATAGCCTGGTAGTTAGGATTATAAATTAGAAATTTATCATCTTTCTTAAACTAAAGAAGACAATAAATCCCCACTCTACAAATTCTGACCTCAAAATATCCTCAAGTATTTAACAAATAAATGGGAAGGAAACTATTATCACAAAGAAAACTGGCCCCCAATTACCTGAGCATTGATTCGTAAAAAATTTAAGAACAATGCTTTTAAAAGTTGTGGGCCAAACCAAGTCCTAATAATCTTTGAACAAATATCTCTCAAAATATGGCAACCAATCTAAAGTCTAAAACATGTGAGAACAGGATAATTTACATATTTTCATCATCATCCTGTCTGTTCCTGGAGTTGTCGAGTAATGAGACAACTTTGCTTTCACTAAACCTACAGAACAGTATGCTTGCAACCTGAAAATGTTACAAAATTACATATAGCAATTACTTTATCTACCTGTTAATATCCAAAGTGACATAATAATTGTGAGATATTGAATTATCCAAGGGCAATTTTTATCTGTACTCCATTTAAAAAGATGAGAAGAATATATTAGGTTAATACTAATACGAAGACATATTAGAAAAGACGCATTTAAATTACTTTTATTATCAGAAAAATTGTATTTTGTGATAGTACACAGAATATTATATGTATGAAGAATAATGAGAATATTTTCTTTTGTTAGAACAACTGGGAGAAATTGAGATTATAAATAATAGTCATAATAGTTTACATTTAAATATCAAGTGTTTTATATACATTATTAGGACAGTTTTACATTCTCAATCATCACAGAATAAGGCTAGTTATTTTAACTCTCTGGTCCTTAGACTATCTATCTTTAAATTGACGGGTTTTGACTATATGACCTCTGAGGACCTTATAAGCACTATACCTATAATCTTTTGATTTAGTTTACTGTACTATAACTATTAAGGTGTATATTATCAAGACCTGAACCAATAAATTTTATAATATAGCCCAGTCTCTGTGTTGCCAGTCTGACTAGGTATGTAATATTAGACAAGTCATTTAATCTTTTCTAGGTAGGCCTTTAATATCAAGTGAAGGGATTGAACCGCACTTCCCCAAGGTTCTATCCACCCCAAAATTCTGAGTCTGTAATTTAATTTCTGTTGATTTTTATTTTGGAACTATTCTGAATATTGCTAATATCTATTAAACTCAAACATTGAATGAACTATTAAACCTATTATAGCTTTGGCTAGAGAACCAACATGGTATTATAAAAAGAGAATTGGATATAGAATCAGAGGAACTGGCTTCACACATTTGTTCAGCTGCTTCCTATCAATGTGATCATGGGCAAAACTCTTAAACCTCTATGTAACTCACTTTGCTCATCTGTAAAAAAAATGTGGAATTTAGATAAGATAACTATAAAAGTCCATTCCTTTCAATAACTGAACATTGCGGGGGGAAATCTAGAAGCAGTAGTAGGAAAGTTTTTCTTTATCTTTTGGAGGTTCAAATTGCACATTTATTTATTTTTGTGAACTAACCACAGGAAGGAAAGGCACCCAGAGAAGGTCAACTAGCATGGTGATAGCCCTAACATCATGCCACATGAGACTGGTTGAAGTAATTAGGAAAGTTTGAGAGGTCTTATGAAAGTATCAGCTTTTCTTACATCCTAATTCTTAATGTCATGTCCTTTCTTAAATTATATTCATATATATATATATATATATATATATATATATATATATATATATATGTTTACAGTTGAATCCAAATGTATAAATATTTCTTAAGGAAAGGAAATTCCATCTTAAATGATATGTGCTTAAAAATGACTTGTTGAATTGGAATGACATGAAAGCAGTCTTTGCATATATTTGGAAGACTATCAGATAGAAAAAGGAATTGTCTTATTTTACCTGGACCTAGAAAGCAGAAGTAATACACATAGGTTGAGTTTAGGAAATGCAGATTTAGGTTTCATATCATGTAATAATCCTTAATGACAGGTAGATCTTTTGACCTGGCAAAAGTTTCTCTCCATGTATCCTCAGCACCCATAGATACCACAGACCTGTGGGCAAAAGATCTTGGCTCCTAAGAGCTTGGCGTTGTCAACTGGTACATTATCAGAAATTAATATGATCACTAGTTAAACTACAATGAATATATACATGATTTTGCTACTGAACCCTAAAAACCACTTAAAGTTTCTCTCTGACTCGTTTGAAACCGATATATTTATATAATGTCTTCACCAGTAGGATACTGAGAACAAGGACATTCTTTCTTTTCTCTTTGTACATCTAGTTTTTTGCATGGTGTTCTGCATATTGCAAGCACTCATATTTTAATATGTTCATTAATTCATTCAATGTTATTCAGATCTGTGATTTTATTTGCTGAGGTAGTTAGGCGATATAGTGATTGTGAGGCTTGGAGTCAGGAAGATGAGTTCAAGTTCAGCCTCAGACACTTAACAATTAGGTAACCTTGGGCAGATCATTTATCCTTAGTTTCCTCAAATGCAAAATGGGAATGATAGCAGCCCTTAAGTCTAAGGGTTACTGAATGGATGAAATGAGATAAGATTTGTAAAGCACTTAACATAAGCCTGGCACATATATATATATATATATATATATATATATATATATTTGTTAGCTATACATGTTAGTTATAATTATTATTAATTAGTACATTATATAGATCTCCCTTCTCTAACAAATAATAGATACTTGCATCTGAAGCCACAAACAACTGGCACTTTATTGTCTTAAACAGCTGTGTAAAGGATTGAGAATTAAAATGACTTGCTCAGAGTCAAACCAGAGTCAAACCAGTCAGAGGTGGGATTCGAACCTAGCTTTTCATGCTTTTGAGGGCAACTTTCTATCCACTCTGAACTATCTTTCTGACAACATATATTTTGGTCATTTCTTGGTGTCTGTATTTTATTTCTCTTCATTTAGTGTGGCATTATGGCATTTAATAACATCAACCTTAAATATTAAATTTCAAAATAACAGGAAAGGAATATAAATTACCCATAGATTAAAAAGGGTTCAATAAATAAAGATAAATAGGGTTTTGAGATAGTGTACTTTTAACTGCTTTTTCCTTGCTGGTTTAAGTAATAACTTATTTATACTATGCAAAATAAATCTAATGTACTGTATGACCTAAAATAAAATCATAGCATATTCACATCAACCACAAAATGAGGCAACTTAAATTGGACTTGATTTTTTTTGTGATTCCTGAGAGTAGTTACCAAGCTCAATCCATCAACTGTTCTCAGTATATCCTGCCCAACTTGCAGCCTATTATAGCTAACTGAGACTTAGTGTTCTCCACGATTAGCCTTCAGTGAGTCAGGAGTCTGGAGGGAATAAGGTTGAGAAAGTCCCAGTTCCATTTTTCAGTAGCTTAATGAGGTGAATGAAAGAGTTTGAAAGAGCTCAGTTGACTGATTCCCTGGCATGCAGCCATTACAGAACTCCTCATTAGTGTGTCTCTCTCAATCTTTTTTAAATTAAGGTGATCTAAAATTTGGGATCAACCACCAATAACTAGTACATCCATGGGGAATGCATCCACTAATTTGTGTAGAGTTTTTTTTTCTTTTTATACTCAGCAAGACACTGGTCCAAAGGTGATTCCATCCCCAGCTCCCTTTTGGAGTGCCAAGATTTCTTTCTGGAGAAATCATTGACTTGTTCTAATAAAAAAAATCATTCTACAAAGAAGCATTTCATAAATCTCTACTATGGGGATAGACAGAAAAAATAATATACTGGAATTGATAAGATTAAATTACCCAGATTATTGAGGCAGAATGCTGTACTAGATGACGCACTGCACAGAAAGGCAGAAATACTTGTATTTACACACTGCCTCAATCATTTGCAAATTGTGCGACCCTAAATTGCTTAATTCTTTATTTTCCCCATCTGTAAGGTTGCAAAAAATCAAATGAAAAAAATATACTTAAAAAGATTCATTAACCTTGGAGCACTATCATAGATATGTTTATTAGGATTATGATTATAACCTACTATGCTTTCACAAAAACTAAAGAAAAATCAAATATTCCAAAAATATTTAGTTAAGCTGGAATTCTCCTCTTATTTATTCTCAGTACTAGGCTGGCTGTTGTCATACATTGAGTTACTTCTAAGGAGTGAAAGAACGTCACAGCAGAATAATAAATCATTCTTACTATTAGTTAATTTAGAAATATGGTAAAGCATAGCATCAGGTTAATAAGGATTTCATTTGGGTGAATGTCGTGGTAGTTCAAGGTCCTGATCATTTTGTCAAATTCTACATGGTCTGGTAGTTATTTCTGAGGAAAAGGCTAAGCCATTCTAGAATCCAGCTGTTCAGTATCAACTTCTACTGCAATATCTTTTTTAAAAGGTTTTTTTTTTTTAGTGTCTTGAGGGGAAAAATAAATTCATTCTTTATCACATAAAGTTTTCATTTCATGTCAACCTTTTATGGAGCCTGAGAAGAAAAAAAAAGAAAGAAAGGAGGATTTTATTCATATTATGAGTATTAATTTGAAATTACTTAATTTAAGAACAAAACAAAGCACAGAACTTGTCTGAACAAGCTATGACACTGAGTTCAATGTTACCATTTATTAGGTTTGTCAATTTGGACAGTTCCCAAACTATGATTTCCCATTTCCTCATCTAAAAAGTGAGAGAAATAGATCAAATCATTTTTTTAAATAACTGTTTTTTTTTGTTTTTTTACAGCTAGCATTCTTTGTGGATGGTTTTTAAGGCATTGGATGAAATAATGACATCCCTTGGCCTCAATCAAATTATTTAATCTCATTTGGGTAAACAAATAATTCTTCCAAATCTATTTTCCTTATAGTAAGTTCATATAGAAGATTTGTTTGTCTGTTTTCTGTTTAGAGAAAGTCTTTTATTTTATCTTCTGTCCTAAGGAAGCAGTCAGCAAAGCAGTATCCTTTGCTGGTTTTCTGGATGCAGTTTTAGCCAATCAGATATTTAAGTAGGTTCTAATCAATCAGATATGTGTGTGTGGACTCCAGCCAATCAGATGCTGAGTAGACCCTAGTATATAAAGAGAGCCTATAGGGAGGAGCCAAGATGGTGGAGTAGAAGGATGGACCTGTTGAAGCTCCCTTCCAAAGATCATAAAATACCTGTAAAAAATGACTCTAAACAAATTCTAGAGCAGCAGAAGCCACAAAACGATGGAGTGAGATTTCCAGCCAAAGGAAGTCTGGAAGGCCAACAGGAAAGATCTATTGTACTGGGTGTGGAGCAGAGCACAGTCTGGTCTTGGCTGCAGTTAGGCAGGGACAGGACCAGAATAGGCTTCAGGGGGAAAAATTCTCAGCAGCAGCTGCGATTCCCAGATTTCTCAACCCCAAAATGCCAAAGACAGTTTCAAAGATCAGTGAGAAAGCTGTTTCACCTGTGTGTGAAAGGAATGGAGTCTGGCCCTACAAGCAACAGCTACTAGAGCAGCAGCACCATTTTTGGAGCCCTTGGCCTAAATTTCCTGGGAGAATTGAGTCATTCATCTGGATCTCAGCCCTGAGTGGCTCTCCTGGACTGAGGAAGAGTGCTGGCATGGTGGAACTGGAGGCAGTTGTAGAGAGATAATTGTACTCACATATCTTGGACAGAACAGAGTGGTTGTGGTTGCTCACAGACAAGAGTACAGGCCAGGGGAACAGTAAGACCCTCTCCCTTGACTGTGCCACCTTAGAGCAACTGAGAACTTACAAGTCCCTAGAATATACTCTCTTCTTCACAAAGGACTCAAAAGTCAAGTAATTGTCTGGGAAAATGGCCCAAAAAGGAAAAAAAAATAAGATTGTAGCAGATTACCTTCTTTGTGAAAAGGTATTTTCTTCCATCCTTTCAGATAAGGAAAAACAATGCTATCAGAGGAAGACCTAAAAGTCAAGGCTTCTGTATCCAAAACCTCCAAAATAAGTATGGAATGGTCTCAGGCCATGGAGAAGCTCAAAAAAGATTTTGAAAATCAAGTAAGAGAGGTGGAGGAAAAATTGGGAAGAGAAATGAGAGAGATACAAGAAAATCATGAAAAGCAAGTCAACATCTTGCTAAAGGAGACCCCCCCCCAAAAAAAAATGCTGAAGAAAATAAGACCTTTAAAAATAGGCTAACTCAATTGTCAAGAGAGGTCCAAAAGGTCAATGAAGAGAAGAATACTTTATAAAGCAGAATTAGCCAAATGGAAAAGGAGGTTCCAAAGCTCACTGAAGAAAATAGTTCTTTAAAAATTAGAATGGAATAGATGGAGGCTAATGACTTTATAAGAAACCAAGAAATTGCAAAGCAAAACCAAAAGAATGAAAAAATGGAAGATAATGTGAAATATCTCATTGGAAAAACAACTGACCTGGAAAATAGTTCCAGGAGAGACAATTTAAAAATTAAGGGACTACTTGAAAGTCATGATCAAAAGAAGACCCTAGATACATCTTTAAGGAAATTATTAAGGAAAACTGCCCTGATATTCTAGAACCAAAGGGTAACATAAATATTGAAAGAATTCACCAATCACCTCCTGAAAGAGGTCTGAAAAGAGAAACTCCTAGGAATACTGTAGCCAAATTCCAGATTTCCCAGGTCAAGGAGAAAATATTGCAAGCAGCTGGAAAGAAACAATTCCAGCATTGTGGAAATAAAATCAGGATAATACCAGATCTAGCAGCTTCTACATTAAGGGATCAAAGGGCTTGGAATATGATTTTCCCAGAACTCAAAGGAACTAGGATTAAAACAAAAAATCACCTACCCAGCAAAACTGAGTATAATACTTCAAGAGAAAAATGGTCATTTAATGAAATAGAGAACTTTCAAGTATTCTTGATGAAAAAACCAGAGCAATAGAAAATTGGACTTTCAAACACAAGAATCAAGAGAAGCATGAAAAGGTAAACAGGAAAGAAAAATCACAAGAGACTGACTAAAGTTGAACTGTTTATATTCCTACATGGAAAGATAATATTTGTAACTCTAGAGACTTTTCTCAATATTTTGGTAGTTGGAGGGATTATACACACACACATACACACACACACACACACACACACACACACACACACACTTAGAGAGAGGACAGGGTGAGTTGAATAGGAAGTGATGATATCTAAAAAAATAAAATCAAAGAGTGACAGAGGAATATATTGGGAGGACAAAGGGAGAAATGGGATGGAGTAGGTTATCTCTCTTGAAAGAAGCAAGGAGGGAAAAGGTGCGGAATGAGAGGGGAGAAAGTGAGGCTTACTCTTATCACATTTGGTTTAAGGAGGGAATAACATGCACATTCAGTTTGGTATGAAAATCCATCTTACTCTACAGAAAAGTAGGGGAGAAGAGGACAAGTGGGGGTGGAGGGATGATACAAGAGAAGATAAATGGGAAGATGGAGTTATTAGGAATAAACACCTTTGGGGAGGGACAAGGTCAAAAGTGAGAATAGAAGAAATGAGGGGCAGGATAGGATGGAGGGAGTTAGTTTTATACAACATGACTATTATGGAAGTCTTTTGCAAAACTACATATATATGACCTATATTGTATTGCTCACCTTCTCAGTGGGTATGGCAGGGGGGATGGGGGAAAAGAAAGAAGCTGGAACGCAAAGTTTTAGGAATGAAGGTTGAGAATTGTTTTTACATGCGACCTAGAAATAAAAAAAGAGACAATGGGTTATAGAAATCTATCTTGCCCTACAAGAAAAGAGAAACGATGAGGATAAGGGAAGGGAGGGGTGTGATAGAAGGGAGGGCTGAGTGGGGGAAGGGACAATCAGAATGCACAACATTTTGGGGTGGGGAGGGCAGAGATGGGCAGAAAATTTGGAACTCATAATTTTGTGGAAATGAATGTTGCAAACTAAAATAAATAAACATAAAAAAATATATAAAGAGAGTCTATGTTGAGAAACTAGACTTTAGAGAGAGTCAGCATTTAAGGGGTGAACTAACATTGAGAAGAAGAGAGCTGGGGGAAACCTCTGAAAGCAAAAAGGAGACTTCTGATGGCAGAGACTTACTGAAGGAGTCTCTGAATTTTTCAGGTAAATGGGAAGAAACCTATAGGGAAGAAACCTGCCCATAGGAAGGAAGCTTAATTTAAGCCCTTTTTTGAGAGCTTTTCAAGTGAACTGAGCTGTTATCATATAACCTCTGAACTTTGGAAGTGAATTGAGATGACCATGATGGTGGTGTGTGTAAGTATTTTATTTTTTTTGCCTTGTTGAGCTTTGTTTTCCCAGAGGCAGAGGCTGTTGGCAGGATCCAGGAGAGCTTGGAGTGGAGCAGGCCTCGTGAGTTGAGACATGGAGCAAGAGTGGAGAGCTACCTACATGTGAATCCAGGCAAGAGTTGGGAGTGGTTAGCTCACAGAGCAAGAGTCATGGGACATGGAAGTCAACTTCTAGTTAAGATGAAAGAGGACTTTGCTTGGACACTGAGTGTTGATTGGGGAGATTATTCTTACTATGATCTTGTGTTGGAAAAGGTTTTGTTTTCTGCTACCCCTTAAGGATGCATCATGTTAGGGAAGACCTTAGCCTGGAATCCCCTGATTTTGGGGATGCAATGATATATGCTGCATAGTATGATATTCCTACTGTGATTTAGGAGTGGATGGTATGGTCTTTTCAGCTACCCCCTAAGGATGTGTAGTGTGTCATTCTCCAGTTGATAAATGGTCAAAGCATATGAACATGCAGTTTTCAAAGGAAGAAATTAAAGCTACCTATAGTCATATGAAAAAATGCTCTAAATCACCATTTATTAGAGGGAGCAAATCAAAACAACTCTGAGGTACCACATCAAAGCTATCAGATTGGCTAACTTGACAAAAGAGGAAGATGATAAATATTGGAGAAGATGTGGGAGAGTTGGAACATTAATTCATTGTTGGTGGAGCTGTGAGCTGATCCAACCATTCTAGAAAGCAATTTGGAACTATGCTCAAAAGGCTACAAAAATGTGCATACCCTTTAACTCAGCAACATTGCTTCTAGGACTGTGTCTCAAAGAGATTATAAAAATCAGAAAAGATCCTGTATGTACAAAAATATTTATAAGAGGTCTTTTTGTGGTGTCCAAGAACTAGAAATTGAGGAAATGCCCATCAATTGGGGAATGTCTAAACAAGTTGTGGTATATGAATGTAATGGAATACTATTGTGCTATAAGAAATGAATGAAATTATGAACAGGAAGACTTCAGATCAACCTAGAAAGACTTATAGGAACTGATGCTGAGTGAAATGAGCAAAACCAGGAGAATTTATACACAGTAACAGCCACAGGATGCAAGGACTGTATCTGATAGATAGTCCTTTATAGCAATGCAAACATTCCTAAAGGACTCTTGAGGTAAAATTCCATCCACATTCAGAGACAGAGTTATGAAATTGTAATACAAAATGAAGCAGAATATTTTCTTTTGTGTTGTATTTTGTTTTGCTTTTTCTCATCATTTCTCCCATTTGTTTTAATTCTTCTATGCAACATGAGTAATGTGAAAATGTGTTTAATAAGAATGTATATGTAGAACCCATGTAAGATTGAATGTTGTCTCATGGGAGAGGGAATAGGGAGGAGAAAATTTAAGACTTTGGAAGTGATTATTGAAAACTGAAAACAAATAAATTAATTAAAAAATAAAAATACAAAATAACTAATCACTTGGCAATTAATGCTAAGTAATATATATTTTATTCAGTTATTTTCAGGCCAACTTTATAACCCCATTTGGTGTTTTCTTGGCAAAGACGCTACAGTAGTTTACCATTTATTTTTAAAACTCATTTTACAGATGAGGAAACTGAGAAAAGGGGGTTAAGTGGCTTGTCTAGGGCTATATAGATAGTGTTGGAGGTCAGATTTGAACTTAGGAGGAGGAGCCTTCTCTTCCAATTTATTTCTTCATTTAATACTTAGTAAAAGGTCTAATTTTGGGGAAGGTGTAATTAAATATTAAAATATCTAATTTCTTCATCATTCTTTGTTTCTGAAGTTCTCAGTCTAACATTCTTTGCCATTCTTATAAAAGGAATTCAAATCGGTAGATCAGTGCCAATTATCCTTATAAGTGAGAATTCTCTCACTCTCTAGGACTGATATTGTATTGTCATCAAAGTGGCTAATATATTAATTTTAACTGATCATTTCATAAGCCAAAGTAATTTTATAATTATTTCAGTCTTACAATCTATTGTCAAAAATCTTCCTTTGCAATATTGATTTTGCATATAAACCATGTATTAGATTTTATTGTGCTTCTGTAGGTATTTAGAAATCTCCCAATCCTCAGGGAGATGACAACATTCTGAAAACTTTCTATAAAAATAAGATCACAATTGGATTTAATTTATTGTAACTAGTAATATCTTTACACATCATTTTGTCTATTTCTCTAACTGAATAGAAGAATTAAATGAAACCCAGAGAGATTATTTCTTGCTCTAGGTATCACAAGTAATACGGCAGGGCTAGAGTTTGAACCTAAGTCCTCTGACTTCCCATCTACTGCTCTACTTTACCACACTATGATTTTAACTCTAAAAAGGTACTTTTTTTCCAATGGTTGTTTCCTTCAGTCATTCTTCTATTTTTTTTCTTGATTGAGTGGGTTATTTAGTCTCTCCTCTTAAACAGATATGAATCCAGCAATGATATTTTTTTTACTATAAAAAATTCAGCCCCAAAACAACCAGGTTTTCCTTCTAGTAGATACATATACTAAGTATTGGAATGCAAGCTAACTAACTCTCATCTAGGTGCCTTAATTATCCTTTTTTTCTGCTCTAAATTCATTTGCAGCAAAACCAGAGGGAATGTTGGAACTATCTTTAGATAGAAAACTGGGATTTCTGCCACAATTGTAAGGTTATAAAATGAAAACCCTAACCTTGGTTGATATATTACTGAATATGGTGGCTATATGATTATATTTGCTAAGAAATAAAGTTATTTGGTTTTATTTTCAAATAACTTGCCTCTACAGGAAGTCCGGTATACTGGACAAAGTGCTAGATAGAAAACTTTTGCTATCATTAATGTGCAGCAAGTTATTTGAACGTATCAATTAATAAGAGTAAGGAATCATTGGCAAATAGCTTGGGTACTTCATTGGGGTCTTTATGAGGTCAGGAGAAAGTTATAAGGGTCCCACTAGATTTTGGCAGTGACAAAGATGAGCTGGGATATTTGAGTGAATACATATTTGGGGAGAATATTTACATTAATGAGTTACCTAAACACACACATACAGACATATATATGTGTGTGTGCATACGCATGCATGTATATGTGTATTCGAGTGGAACTCTTAGTACCAAATCTCCTTACACCAGTGGTACATTCCAATCCATCTGTACTTTATATGATTATTCCTAGTGGAGTATTTAAGAATGAGTGACTTGTCTAGGGTCACACAGCTTCCAAGTGCCAGAAGAAGGATTTAAATTGTTTACTGAATGTCTGGGGGATTGTAAAAGAACAGGAGCCATATTCCCATAGGCTGAATAAGTGCATCATTAAAAGAAATGCCAATATTGATTAGATTAGATTACATATCACTCAAAATGATAAGCAATGTAAATTTTAGTATATATTCAGAATGTTATAATGTAGGAAAGGAAGATAATAGCACTTCTCTTTTTCACAAATAAGAAAGTACTTGGTATAATGGTAGATGCAGTTATTTGAATAGGAGAAGTCATTTGACTAAAAGAACTGGGAAATAGGGGAACTTCAACTCCAAGGTATTTATTTTCAAGTCTCCTGCTTTTCCCACTATGCTTCAGTGCAGGCTAAGTAAACTATATGACAAATTTTGCTTATCATAAAAATATATGTATTGATAAAGGTTTATCTATACAAGAACTTTCTTCATAACATCTATGACGAGGAGGCAATAATAAGCTTGATTGTTCCCATTTGAAAGGCGTAAAGACTGAGGTAAAGAGCAGTTCGGTAACTTGCCTAATGAATGGCAAAGTTGAGATTAGAACTCAGATAGTCTGACTTCAATCTGTTGTTATTTTGCCATTAAAGCTCCTTTCTCTGTAGCTATTATATGCAGTAATTATGATTTTAGGGAACATAGTTTGATCCATGTTATAGCCAAAGCAACGAGTCAATGAGTTGTATTACAACAGAGATGTCTGTGTCCATTTCAGTTTGGATTAGAGCATCTGGGACGAGGCATGGAATGAAAGAAAGGACCTGCCTTCATTCTAGGAATGATTTAAATGGACATGTTTAAACATGTGCTTACAATGTTAATCTTTTCATCTAGTTTGCTTTGCAACAATTTCAAGTGTGTGACTCATAAGGTATAGAGAAGATTATAGTAATATCATTTTAGTGTATTGACTTTCTTCACGTAAAAGATGCTTGCAAAAGAAAATCAGTAAAATGTTTATATTTTTGTGCGCACACATAATATAAGCCAATTTGACAGTTCTTTTGAAAGAGTTTAAATAAGACTTCATGAGCAAATCTCTGATGGTAAATGTCCTTATATATTCTCATTGTGTTACACCAAACAATAAACCATGAGGTTGTTTCTTTCTTATTCAGTATTTTAAATGATGATTATGCTGTATTTACAGGGCTTATCAATACGGTCAATTCATCTTTTAAAAATCCATTAGATGCATGCAAGACACTATTAGAAACAGCCAAATTATTTTTTTCAAAGTTTTACATGTTTTATATCAGGTGATCCTCACAACAGTCCTGGGATGTCGGTAGTATTATAAACCTCATTTTAAATATGAACAATCTGAGGCTGACAGAGGTCAGGTGACTTATCCAGGTTGAGGCAATACTCAAACCCATGTGTCATGGATTTCTAATTCAGCTGCCACCATCCAAACTACATGAGGTAAGTTATGGGAAAATAGTGGCATCATAGTTCAACTTTTGGATAATGAGAAATTAAAGAAAGTTTTCCGTATAGTATTGTAATGATCCCCAGAGAAGGAGTCAATGTACTTGGTTTCCAATGCTGATTCTGTTATGGGTTGTGATATGGACTTTGGCAAGTCACCTCAACTTAGTAGAGCTTCAGTGTCCTCATTTGTCAAATTTGTGACTCAAGCTTTCCCAGCTCTATAATTATATTTAATCAAACATATTGAAACACAAAAATTGGATTCTTCTACTTTGGTTTGAATGATCATTAAAGCTGAAGGATAGAAAGAGTGAATAATTTTTTCTATGAAGCTTGGTAACCAAAGCAATGTGAAATTCCTGTAGCAGGATCATAGCACTTTAAGATTTAGAGTTACAATGGAACTTTAAAGGGTACCTACTCCCAAATTCCTCATTTTAAAGAAGAAGGACCAAAATCCTTCAAGGGGCTGAAGGGCTAAGACTAAGAGAAAGAAGAGGATTTCCTGATGCAGAATCCTCCTTAGAGAAGGAAGATTAAAGTCCATACAATTCATACACAGCTTCCTACTTAGGGGAGAAAGTCAATAAATTGTTCAGATAGCAGATAGGACTGGGAAAAAGGCCTTCTCTTTAGTACTTCACAATGCATGTTTTCCTGTTGGGTAGAGGCAATACTTATTGAAGTGTTTCAAAGAGAAATGATTTCCATTTTATTCAGTAAATATGTCCTGATTAAAAGATATAATATTTCATCCCTAAGCTTTTCTTGTGAATTCTCACTCTAATTTCTTTGGTATTACCTGATGATATGGCTCTTCCAGACCCATAAATTATATATTATGTCATTCTCAATAGGAAATTCTCATACTGAAAGACGCCTGGTAATGTCACTGCACTTACAGAACATTTTGTACAAAAGTTTATCATGATTAACTCAAAGTATAATCTATCTTCTCAAAATTGTTTAGACAACCCAGGACATATAAATAATAAATAGGAATATTTGTGCTTACCATACTTCTCCTTATAGTAATAGATAAAGGGTTATCTGCTTGTCCAACAGAACCCCAGAAGATTCCTTAATGATAATCTGCGCATGTTTATTTCCAACAAAAATAAATAAAACATACAGTTCAAAATCAAATCATGTTAGTTTTCTTCTGTACAACGATAAAGTACACAATGGGTACTTTATAAATATCTGATCTGGTAATTGACTATGGTCCCACAGCCTCCAAGATTCTGCACATAACCAAAACTCTTTTTCCAGTCCAGAATCCTCTCTTCTGTCTTTTGAATTTAAAAAAAAAGTGGGAAAGAGAAAGTAGCTCATTTTTAGAAACAATGACGATCAAAAGAACTTCTTTGACTAAAATCTATCCCATTGAGTTATAATAAACCAATAGAGTCATCACAAGTTACAGGAGTTGTACCTGTCTGTTAAGTAAAGGTGTTCAAGCCTATTTCTATGTGAAATACCAATAAGAACTGCTCCCCCTAAAAATACCCTATAATCACATGAGATTGATTAACTTCATACTGATGAGGAAATTCCCTGATCAACCTTCACGCCATTCTCCCTTACACTAATTTAAGCTTGGGAAAAATTTGCCCCAGACAGTAAAGAAACAGATTTTGTAGTAAACCATAGGATATTATTTCTTTTCTATTTTACATTTTTCTTGGCCTGCATTGTTATTTTGTTCATTCATTTCAGTTCCACTCTTCATGATTTTGATGGCAATTTAAATGGGAACATCTTTCCCATTCATTAAGAGGTCCATGTCACCTGTATAAAACACACCTATTGGGGGGTGGAGCCAAGATGGCGGAGTAGAAAGACTCACATTTGCTAGCTCCGAACCCACAGCCCATAGATTCCCTCTAAAAAGAACTCCTGACAAATTCTGAAACAGTGGAAGCTGCGCAGAAACACAGTGAAGGAGATTTCCGTTGCAGAGAGCCCTGAAAAACCCACCACAAAGGTACTCCGGACGGGAGCAGAGTCCTGCCCTGTTGAGCGCTCCCCTCCCCCGCCCCGGCCACGCGGCACTGAGAGGAGCCAGCAGACCCAAGCAGGCGTCAGGGACCTGAATCTCCGGCAGCTGTGAAGGTCCGTCCACCCACAGACTCACAGGTCAGTGAGAGAGACGGGCTGAGAGGGGAGCGGGGGATCTCCAGGACTCGGACCCCCTGGGAGGCTGCGGCCGCGGCAGAGGCAGCTACGGGCAGAGCAGGCTGGAGCTCCACCGCTGCTCCATTACAAAAGTTCTCGGCATAAACCCCCTGAGGGAACTGAGGCTGAGAGGCGGCCCTGCC
>CM053770.1:464198373-464269478 GCA_028658325.1 Potorous gilbertii
CATCACCATCATCATCATCATCATCATCATCATCATCACCAACATCATCATCACCATCACCATCATTATCATCATCATCATCATCATCATCATCACCAACATCATCATCACCATCACCATCATCATCATCACCATCACCATCATCATCATCATCATCACCATCATCATCATCATCATCATCACCATCACCATCATCATCATCATCATCATCACCATCACCATCATCATCATCATCATCATCATCACCATCGTCATCATCATCATCACCATCACCATCATCATCATCATCATCATCATCATCATCATCATCATCATTCTTCATTGCCCCTATTTGTTCTCCCATTGATGAATTCATTCCAGGTCCTCGATTTTGTAGAATAACCAAATTAATTCCTCTCCTGGCTATGCTTCTGACTCTAGACTTGAGCACCGCGCCCCTTCATGGGTACCTTCATCACAAGCCTATCCATCTATTTTTCAGCTCCTTTTTGTGTGTTATTTTCCACCATTGCTTTCATTTCTTTCCACAGCACTTATACATTGACAGGCAGGGAATAAGAAGTGAGTCTTTTGGTCAATATTTATTAAGATACTACTATGAACCAGATACTGTCTTAAGTGTTGAGGATACAAAGAAAGGTAAGTGAAAGTCCTTATTCTTAAAGATTTCTAATAGGACAAAATAACACATAAAAAGAAACAGAAAAGGGGGTGGGGACAAGGTGAGTATCCAATGTAGGTATGATAAAATCCTGGGGAGGGAGGACAGCATCTAGGAGGAATTTTACCCTCCAATCAAAGGAGAGAGGGATCCAAGAGACATGGGATACTGACAAAGTGTATTTCAATATTGACGTGATCTTGTAGGATCATGAGATCCCAGAAAAAAAATTGATAAAGTCACAAATAGGGTGGGAAAGGATGAGATTTCTGCCTTGGATGCCCTCTTTTAATAGAGAATCTGGAAGAGTCTATCACTTAATAATATAATACAATATTAATAATATAGGATAATGATAACCATAAATGTTTGGTACCTGAATTGTTGCCAATCTCATCCATAAAATGATAGTTGGACTATAAAACCTCAGTGGTCTCTTACAGCTCAGATCCTGTGATCTTGGGGGGGAGACAGATCCAAGATGGTAGAGTAGAAATATGTACATACTTTACTCTTCCCCCGCAGCCCATAAAATACCTGAAAAGTAAGACTCTCAACAAATTCTAGAGTAGCAGATGCCACAGAAAGATGGAGTGGAGGAGATTTCCAGTCCAGGGAGACCTAAAAGGCCTATGAGAAATTTCTGTCACATTGGAGGTGGAGCAGAGCCCAGCTCATCCTTGGCTGTGTGACTCTGGGAGGAGCAGGACCAGCTCAGGACTCAGGGATAAAAATCTCTGGAAGCAGCAGCTGTTCACAGATCCATCAACCCAAAGGGGCCAAAGGTCAGTGAGAGGGCTTTTCTAACCTGAGTAAGAAGGGAGCAGAGTCTACTTCTGGCCCCTGCCGAAGGCAGGGCATAAGTTGGGCAGCTTCTGAAGCTATGGTAGGCAGGCAGCAGCCAATGTCCATTGTTCCATTGTTGGAGTACTGAGCATAAAGTTGAGCAGCTGATTTGAATCCCAGCCCTGAGCATGGTTCTGGGGTGAGCAGGAGCACTAGGACCTTCTACTTGACAAAGGATTCAGAAGTCAAGTAACTGGCTGGGAAAATGCCCAAAAAAAGGAAAAAAATAAAAACATAGAAGATTACTTTCTTGGTGAAGAGATATTTCCTTCGATCCTTTCAAATGAGGAAGAGCAAAGCTTGCTGTCAGAGGAAGTCAAAGCTTCTGTATCCAGTACCTCCAAAATGAATATACAATGAGCCCAGGCCATGGAAGAACTTGAAAAGCAAGTCAGCAACTTGCTAAAGGAGAATCAACAAAATGATAAGGAAAATAACAGCTTTAAAAATAGTCTAACACAATTGGAAAAAGAAGTCCAAAAAGTCAATGAGGAGAAGGCTTTAAAAACCAGAATTAGCCTAATGTAAAAGGAGGTTCAACAACTAACTGAAGAAAATAGTTCCTTAAAAATGAGAGTGGAGGCCATGGAAGCTAATGACTATATGATAAACCAAGAAGTTGCAAAAAAAAAACCAAAGTAATGAAAAATAGAAGATAGTGTGAAATATCTCACTAGAAAAACAACTGACTGAGAAAATAGATCCAGGAGAGACAATTTAAATATTATGGGACTACCTGAAAACTATGATCAAAAAAAGAGGCTAGACATTATCTTTCATAAAATTATCAAGGAAAACTGCCCTAATATTCTAGAATAAGAGGGCAAAATAAATATTGAAAGAATCCACTGATCACCACCTGAAAAAAATCCTGAAAGAGAAACTCCTAGGAATATTGTCACCAAATTTCATAATTCCCAGGTCAAGGAGAAAATATTGCAAATAGTCAAAAAGAAGTAATTTGAGTATTATGAAAGTACAGTCAGGATAACACAGGATCCTGCAGTTTCTACATTAGGTGATCAAAGGGCTTGGAATAGGATATTCCAGAAGTCAAAAGAACTGGGATCAAAACCAAAAATCACCTACCCAGCAAAACTGAGTATGATACTTCATGGGAAAAAGTGGTCATTCAGTGATATAGAGGACTTTCATGTATTCTTAATAAAAGGAGCAGAATTGAAGAGAAAATTTGACTTTCAAATGCAAGAATCAAGAGAAGCATGAAAAGGTAAACAGGAAAGAGAAAACATAAAGGACTTTCTAAACTTGAGCTGTTTACATTCCTACATGGAAAGATAATATGTGTAACTCTTGAGACTTTTCTCAGTATTGATAGGTAGAGGGATTACACACACACACACATACAGACAGTTGAATCAGAAGAAATGATATCTATAAAAACTAAAATTAAGGGGTGAGGGAGGAATATATTGGGAGGAGAAAGGGAGAAATGGAATAGGGCAAACCATCACTCATAAAAGAGGTAAGAAAAATCTTTTTCAATGGAGGAGAAAAGGGAGGAGGTGAGAAGGGAAAAGTGAAACTTATTCTTGTCACATATGGATTAAGGAGGGAATAATATGCTCACTCAATTTGATATGCAAATCTAACACACTATGGGAAAGTAGGGGAGAAGTGGACAAGTTGGGTGAGGAGGATGATAGAAGGGAGGGCAAATTGGAGAAGGGGGTAATTAGTAGTAAACACTTTGGGGAAGGGACAAGGTCAAATGAGAGAATGCGATAAATGGGGGACAGGTTGGAGGAAAATACAGTTAGTCTTACACAACATGGCTATTAGTGTAATCTTGTGCAAAATGACACATATATGCCCTGTATTGAATTGCTTGCCTTCTCAGTGGGGATGAGTGGGGAGGGAGGAAGGGAGAGAAGTTGGAATTCAAAGTATTTGAAACAAATGTTGAGAATTGTTATTTCATATTACCAGGAAATAAGAAATTGAATTGCTTGCCTTCTCAGTGGGGATGAGTGGGGAGGGAGGAAGGGAGAGAAGTTGGAATTCAAAGTATTTGAAACAAATGTTGAGAATTGTTTTTTCATATTACCAGGAAATAAGAAATATAGGCAATGGGGTATAGAAATCTATCTTGCCCTTCAAGAAAAAAGAGAAGATGGGGATAAGGGAAGAGTGGGATGTGATAGAAGGGAGGGCACATTGAGGAAAGATGTTATGCAAGGTGTTATGGGGTAGGGGGAGGGGAGAGATGAGGAAAAAATTGGAACTCAAAATGTTGTGAAAAATGCATGTTGAAATCTAAAAGTAAATAAATAAAGCTATAAAAAAGATTCTTTGATCTTATGAAGTTCATGTCATAGTCTGGACATTATGTTTCTTCATTTTTAAAATTTTTCCAGTGTAATAATTAGAGTGATCCTTTTTAGTTACAGATATCAATAAAAAGGATCTCTAGTATCCCAGAGTTCAATGTAATTATCAAAGTATCGTTTGTAAACAAGCAAATGTAGAACTTCTTGCTCCACAGGGAGTTTATTTATTTTGATTCTTTTACAGATAAAATTGGTGACCATGGACAGTAGCTTTGGCCAGGTTATAGCCCCTTGTTTTAAGTCTCTCATGATATTGAGAAACATACCATTGAACAGCATTACATATATTTTGTGTAGTCCAAGAAATTTGTAATATGAAAACAGGTAGAGAGAATTTTTGCAGGGAGTTGCATTTTACTTTGCTAAGTTATGAATTTTCATAATCAATAATCAGCACAATGGAATCTAATGTTTTCTGCATGTGGTCATGACTAAGGATCTTAAATTTAGAGATGAAAACATTCTTAGAGACCATTGAGTTTAATCATCTAATTTTAATAGTATTAGGAGGAGTAGGAGTAGTATTTATATAAAATGTTAATGCTTAAAAGTGTTTTACAAATATTATCTTATCTTAACAACAAAACTGTGAACACATGGTATTATCCTCATGTTGTATATAAAGAAATTGAGTCAAACAGATGTTTAGTGACTTGCTCATGGTCACACAGCTAATAAGTGTCTAAGGTGGGATTTAAATTAAACTCTTCCTTAATCACATTTCAGTCAATTATGTGAATGTAAAGATTTGGCTTTTTGCAGAAAATTATTCACAAAAGTCTACCAGTTCCTTCCTTATGTTTTTTTTTGCAAAGATAACCTGAGTTCATGTGCAGACAATTCTTATTAAGATTTTATAAAGATGGGAAAGCAAAGAATATGTGCTAATAGTTGTTCAAGTTCTCCCAAGTCTATCCCTATTCCCCTTAGTTTACCATCTGTATTTTTCCACTCCCCCATCCATGTTAAAAAAAAACAAAACAGCATTTTGCTCTCTTTCAGATATGTTGAAAATTTTCCCTACAATGCCCTCAAAATAATCTTGCCTCTAGGATATATTTCATCAATATATATAGTTGGCCTAGTTCAGCTCCTCTTCAATTATTTTTCTTCTTACTACTTTTTGTACTTCCTCATAAAGAAATTAAGGAATTTGGGTGTTCTTCATTGCATTGTGGAAATTATTTTATATTCATGAAACTACAATATGAAAGAATAATAGTCTATATCATGGTATATTTTTCACTAATTCCATATTTCCCATTTTAAGAGATCACTAATTTAATTAAAAGAACTATATGAGCTATTATAGATATCTTCTGAAATCTTAATTAGTTTTCCGTAATTTTTGATGATTACAATCTTCACTTTAACAAATCTGTGTTTTGACTTTAAACATCTACAGCTAATTTAAAAGAAAGTCTCCAATGCCAGAAACTAGTCATTCTCTTTCTTACAGGGTGTTTTTAAGTAAATTTAACAGTTAGTTTTCAAAAAAAGTATGCACAATATACTTTTTTCAAACTTATTAATTTATTTGTTTTCAGTTTTCAACAATAACATCCATAAATTCCAAATTTTCTCCCTCTTCCTTACCTCTCCCTTCCCAAGACAACCTTCAATCTTATATGAGTTCTATACATACATTCGTATTAAACATATTTTTCACATTAGTCATTTTGCATAGAAGAATGAAAACAAATGGGAGAAACCATAAGGAGAACAAAATCTGACAAAGGAGATAGTAGTCAATTCATTCTGCATTCTGACTGCATAGTTCTTTTTTTGGATGTGGATGGCATTTTGCATCATGAGTCCTTTGGGAATGTTTTAGGTCCTTACATTGCTGTGAAGGGCTAAGACTATCAAAAGAAGTCCTCACACACTGCGGCTATTGCTGTGTATAATATTCTCCTGGCTCTGCTCACTTCTTTCAGCATCAGTTAATATAAGTCTTTCCAGGTTTCTTCTGAAGTCCACCCATTCATCATTTCTTATAGCACAATATTATTCCATTACATTCATATATCACAACTTGTTCAACCATTTCCTGATTGATGGACGTTCCTTGGAAGTGCATTTTTTGGCCACCACAAAAAGAGCTGCTATAAATATTTTTGTACACGTGGGTCCTTTTTCCATTTTATGCTCTCTTGGGATATAGTCCTAGAAGAAGTATTTGTGGGTCAAAGGGTATGCACATTTTTATAATCCTTTGAGCATAGTTCAAAATTGCTCTCCAGAATGGTTGGATCATCTCACAGCCCCCCCAACAATGAATTAGTGTTCCAACTCTCCTATATTTTCTCCAACATTTGTCATTTTTCCCTTTTGTTATGTTAGCCAATCTGATAGGGGTGATGTGGTATTTCAGAGTTTTTTTTTCTCTCTAATCAGTAGTGATTTAGAGCAATTTTTCATATGAATAAATATAGCTTTAATTTCTTCCTCTGAAAATTTCCTGACCTATCCTTTGACCATTTATCAATTGGGGAATGACTTTATATTCCTGTAAATTTCATTCAGTTTTCTGTATTTTTTAGAAATAAGGCATTTATCACAGACACTAGTTATAAAAATTCTTTCTCAGTTTTCTGCTTCTCTCTTAATCTTAGTTGCATTGGCTTTGTACAAAAACTTTTCAATTTTTAATGTAAAGTTATCCATTTTGCATTTCATGATATACTATATCTCTTGTTTGGTCATAAATTCTAGCATTCTCCATAAATCTGATAAATAAACTATTGTTTGTTCTTCTTGTTTGTTTATATTATCAGGCATTATACCTAGATCATGTATCCATTTGGATTTTATTATGGTACACAATGTCAGGCATTGGTTTATGCCAGGTTTCTGCCACACAGTTTTCCAGTTTTCCCAGCAGTTTTTGTCAAACAGCAAGTTCTTATCTCAGAATCTGGGAGCCTTGGGTTTATCAAACAGTAGATTTTATATTTAGTCATTGACCACTGTGTCTTGCATAACTAAACTATTCATATAAACTAAACTGATCTACACCTCTATTTCTTAGATAATGACAAGTTGTTTTGATGATTACTTCTATATAATATAATACAGTTTGAGATATGGTAGGGCTAGGCCACCTTCCCTACCATTTCTTTTCAGCAGTTCACTTGATATTCTAGGCATTTTGTTCTTCCAGATGAATTTTGATATTATTTTTTCTTGCTCTCTAAAATGATTTTTGGTGGTTTGATTGGTATGCCACTGAATAAGTAAATTAATTTCAGTAGGATTGCCATTTTATATTATATTAGTTCAGCCTACCCATGTTTAAATTAGACTTTATTAGTGTGAAAAGTGTTTTGTAGCTTAGTTCATATGGTCCCTGAGTTTGTTTTGGCAGGTAGAATCCCAAATATTTCATAGTGTCTACAGTAACTTTAAATGGAATTTCTCTTTGTATTTCTTGCTTTTGGGCTTTGTTAATAATGTATAGAAATACAGATGATTTATGTGGGTTTTTTTATATCCTGCAACTTTGCAAAAGTTGTTTATTATTTCAAGTAGTTTTTTACTTAATTCTCTAGGATTCTCAAAGTATATATCATATCATCTGCAAAGAGTGATAACTTAGTTTCTTATTTGCCTATTCTACTTCTTTCTATTTCTTTTTCTTTTCTTATTGCTAAAGCTAACATTTCTAGTACCATATTAAATAACAGAGGTGATAATGGACATTCTTGTTTCACCCCTGATCTTATTGGAAATGCATCTACCTTCTCTTCATTACATATACTGCTTACTAATGGTTTCAGGCGCATACTACTGATTATTTTAAGGATGTCTCCATTTATTCCTATGCTCTCCAGTGTTCTGAATAGGAATTGGGTGTTGTGTTTTGTTGATAGCTTTTTCTGCATCTATTGAAACAATCATATGGTTTCTGTTAGGTTTGTTATTGGTGTGACCAATTATGCTGCTAGTTTTCTCAATATTGAGGCAGCCTTGCATTCCTCCTATAAATCCTACCTTATCAAAGTGTGTTACTCTTGTGATAAATGGCTACAATCTTTTTGCTAATATTGTCTTTAAATTTTTGTATCTATATTCATTAGAGAAAGTGGTCTGTAATTTTCTTTCTCTGTTTTGACTCTTTCCTGTTTAGATATCAGAAATATATTTGAATCATAAAAAGAATTTAGTAGGATTCCTCTTTTGCCAATTTTCCAATATAGTCTATATGTATTGGAATTAACTGTTTTTTAAATGTGTGATAGAATTTGCATCTGGCTCTGGAATATTTTCCTAAGCAGTCCATTGATGGTTTGTTCACTTTCTTTTTCTCAGATGGGGCTATTTAAGTATTTTACTTTCTTTTCTGTTTATCTGGGCAATTTATATTTTTACAAATATTTATCCATTTCACTAAGATTGTCAAATTTATGGGTAAACAGTTGGACAAAATAATTTCTAATTGTTTTAATTTCCTCTTCATTGAAGGTGAATTCACTCTTTTCACCTTTGATACTGGTAATTTGTTTTTCTTCTTCCTTTTTTTCTAATCAAATTGATGAATGGTTTATCAATTTTATTGGTATTTTCATAAAACCAGTTCTTAGTTTTATTGACTAATTTGATAGTTTTATTAATTTCAATTTTATTAATATCTCTCTTGCTTTACAGTTTTTCTAAATTAGTATTTAATTGGAGATTTTCAATTTGTTCTTTTTCTAACTTTTTCAGTTGCATGTCCAATTCAATGATATCCTCTTTCTCTATTTTATTCATGGATGCATTCAGGAATATAAAACTTCCCCTAAGAACTGCTTTTGCTGCATCCCATATGTTTTGTTAGGTTGTCTCATTATTGTCATTCTCTTGAAAGAAGTTATTGATTGTTTCTGTGATGTTTTGTTTGATCCACTCATTCTTTAGGATTAAATTATTTATCCATTTAATTTTTGGTCTATCTTTCTCTCTTATTGTTTCACTTATAGCAAAATATTAGTATTTGCATGGTTAATTTTCTGTAGTAGTGAGTCAAATTATTGATTCTTGGACAAGTATCTCACAATGAGAATACAGTTAAACAAATTATGGTTTCTAGGAGATCTAAAACTTGCATGAATCTTAGCATTTTTCTGCCATGCTCATCTACTGTGACACAACCATTCATGCAGAAATGGAATATTAGTTAATAAATAAATAAAGTACTTGTGTTTATTAAGCATTTATGTGATAAGCCATGTTGAATGCCACTATAATCAAGCAAAGTGGTTCTTGTCCTCAAAGAATATTGATTTTAAAAGAGGACGGAAAAACATAAAAGTAATCTGAATTCAGAGAGTGGAGCAGGGTGGCCTGATATGGAATTGGGGGCAATGAAGTACAATAGTCTTTTGGTTCCAAACAAGACAAGGAGAAAAATCAACTATCAGAATCCAAAATAGTACAAAAGACTATGTTGCATTTTCTTTGTTTTAAGGGTTGTCTTGCACACAGGATAAATCATTTAGTGATCATAGTACTGTCAATGAATCTCTTTGTACTTTCTTAGACTGATCCTCTGACAGTAAGTACAAGCAATCTCTAGACCCATACTTAAAACCTCTCAAACTTTGTAGAATTTCACAAAGTAGTTCTTGGCTGGCCTTCCCTTCAAGAATTCCCAGGATCCCCACTATGGGGATGAGATACCAGAGCAGTTATTTTGTTGATGGAGAGGAAAGAGATACAAAGTTTTAAGAAGATACATTTCCTACTCTCATGGAGTACATAATCTTTTATGAATATACAAATATGCAACAATAACAAAAAACTATAAAATTGTAAGAGATGTTTATTTTAGGTTTATTTTAAGTTCTATGAAAGATCTCAGGGAGAAAGTAGAATTATGCCTTAAGTGTTAATAAAAACTACAAAGAGTGACAAAATCATAGCACTCACAGTAAGAGGGAGATGGAATTATGAAAGATATTTGAGGATTTTGGAAAGGTACAGTAGAACACAGGTTAAATTTGTAGGGATATAAGAAGTTGTTAGAGAAAAAATAATAGGAACCATATTTCTAGGGAGGCTCTCAAAGAAATGTACATGTAATCTCTATATAGATATATTTATATTTATGTATACATGGGAAAGGTCTTCTCATTTAAATTACCATTACAGTGTTGTAGAATAAGTCCTTACCTCTTAAACTCTTGTAAAAGAACAAATAAAATAAGAAAAAAAATAAAGAATAAAACTCTTTGAAAACCTCAAATCTGGGCTATCCACATTATAAACCATATACTCCTGGAACCTGGCAACTCAAGCTTCTGAAAGAATGGAATCATAAAATATTGGTTATTTCTAATCTCCTTTGCCTAAAATGAAACAACAAATGCCAAGTTAAAGCTTATAGCCTGCATTTACAGTTTATACAACTACTAAGATGTGAAGAGTTTAAGGAATTATTGCATAACAGCATTGTTATGTTCTTATTCTTCTCTCACTGAACATCATCAGGAGAAATAAGTCAAAACAGAGTGAAAGGATGAGATAAAATAATGCCATTTAGATGTAAGTCCCATCCCCAATCTATTCTTGTTACTCACATGCAATCAAAAACTCTTCTTTGCTACTTGGTTAGCTGATCTGAACAAATTATAGAATGGTCAAATGTATACCATAGTCTTTCCGAGGCATTTCCATCACATGTCATAATGGTCATCCTGGAAGCAGGCTTTCTATTCTCTTTCTTGTGAGAAATTTAAATCAGTGGCACTTCGTGCATGCTCATAACAACTAGGGTCATTGCCAAGTTAACATATAGAGCTATCACATTTAAGCTAAATAATAAGCAATAATTGTTTATTTATGTTCGCTGCCATTATAGAGAGACATTTCCAGGGGGAAGTCAATATGGTTTCTCCAACAAAAGTTCAGCATTTTGCGCCCTGTCACTATGTGATGAACACTTGATTATGAAAATTGGTAGGAATTTGATGTGAAAAATGGAGTAAATCAATATGGAATAAAATGTCAGATTGTTTTAATCACTAATCAAGGTAATATTTTAAGTCATTTTCTTGTCCAACATATTTTTCCTATGACTATGTCTTCCATAGGCAAAAAATCTTTTTCAAGAGTCCATCTCTCCCTGGTACTTTTGGAAAATATATTTAATTTACTAGATTTTGAACAAATTAATGTTTTCATGTATGCAAATCTTATTAAATATTTTAACATATGTCAACATTTCAAATATAAAGTTCTATAAAAGAAAGATTTGCACAAATCCCCCTTCTATTCCAAAGATTTCCTTGGCATCTCTTTGCAAAACAGTAAATCTTTGAGTAATTTCATTCTGCATACCTGTATCACTAGAATTAAAACAAATCATAATAGTGGTATTTAAGTTATTCTTTTGGCTACTCCTAAGACTATTTTTAACAAAAGCTTCAGTGATTTCAGGAAGAAGGAAAAGAAAATTTGGACTGAAGTTTCTCCAAACAGAAGGTGACAGTTTGAAAAGTAAGATGAAAGGAAAATGTCTTCACTAGTCTCCTTTGAAGAGTTGAGATATTTTGCTCACAGATAAAATCTGGGATTCTTCCCAGACCTCAACTTTTTCATATTATAGAAAATTACTGTCCCAATTGAAGTGATTCACTAAAGTCTGTTTTTTTCCCTTCAAGACATAGTGAAGAGGAAATTCACAGTTCATGATTGAGCAACAGTAGAAAAAAAATTGGTGTGAATTCCAGCTGTAACTTAACTGTATTTCACCTCAGAGGGCTGAAAATGGATTTAGCTGTAGAGCTGGTCAAAAAAATCTTTAATTTGCTGAAAGAAAGTGACACCATTACTTGAGTATACATTTGTGACCGTGAGAGATTAAAGTCCTTCTTTCAGCTTCCCCACTAATGGAATAGAGTTCATAAAACTCTGCGGTTTATACACTAGGAGTATGTATGTGTTTGGGGAGGTGTTTTTATTTTTTTTAACTTGATCAGTGCTTTTAAAGTTTTCCAAGATAATGGCTTTAAGAATAATACCTATTAAGGGTTCATGTTAGGTTCTATCTATCACATGGCAACTATATTTTGAATCAAATTCCTTTGATGTTGGTCTAAGAGAAATACTGGCTCTATACACATACACACACACACATGTACACATACACACATACACACACCTTCTGTGAGTGAAGGATGTCCCATTGTAGGGAAGCTTAATTTTCTCAGTGTTCACTGATTTATTGGAAGAAATTTTTTCATGCCTAGTTCTAATAAAATACAGTTTTATATAACATAGTTCTTTACAGGTCCTCTTTTAGTTGTTCTGAAGATTTGAGAGAATAGCATATTATTAAAAAAATGACTAACTCTGAGGACCAACTTTCAAATAATCCCTCTGATTCAAATTAGCAACTTGTGACCATGATTAACTACTTTAAATGTTGGCCCTCAGTTTCCTTGTCCATAAAAATCTTAGGATCAGACTAAATGCCTTCTGAGAATGTCTTTTTTTCAGTTTTATATCCATGATCCTGTGAAAAATTTTGTCATCGTAAACACAAGCATACCTATTTTATACATATACATTTAGAGTTTATATGAATTGTATAGCCATTTATAGAAGAAAAAAACCAGTCCCAGGAATCTTTATAAAGATTTATAAGATTGTATATTTCTCTGTGCTCTTTACTCTTGTTAATCACCAATGTTGTCTAAAATGTCCCTCCAAAAGTTATCAGACAGCTCACCCTTCATTTTAAGGTTTGGTTAGAAGTCAATGAAAGCACTGAGCATAAAATATATCTGATGTATGTATTTTTATTGGTTTATTGGTTGAAACTAAATTCTTTATAGCTCTTTTTAAAAAAAGCAAGTTTTCAGAACATCATTAATGCTTCCCTTTGCTTCAAAATATTCACATGATTTTTAAAGGTTATCTTTATGCAAATTGTCTTCAGTTTTCACACAATAATGAAAAGCTATTTTCTACTTACAAGGGAATGCTACAGTTGAAAGCTACAAGAGAGCTATTGTTATTGTTCAGTCATATCTGACTCTTCATGATCTTGTGGACCAGAGCAAGACAATCCATGGGGTTTTCTTGACAAGCATGCTGGAGTATTTTGCCAATTTTTTTTCTCCATTGACTTAAAGCCAACAGGGGTTAAGTGCCTTGCCCAAGGTCAGATAGCTAGTAAGTGTCTTAGGTTCGATTTGAATGTAGGTCTTTCTGATGACAAGCCCAGTGCTCTATCCACAGAGCCACCTCACTCACGTGGGAAAACTGCCATGTGCTAAATATGATTCTAGGTGCTAGGGATACGTAGAAAAAAACAATGAACAGTTCCTATTTAAGGAAACACTCTATGAGGAAGAAAATTCACTGAAACAATTTAGGATTGGTGAAAAATGAAAATGTAGATCTGTGACCAGAGCAGATAAACAAAAAAATGAATTTAGTAACACATGCTCCAATAATCCTATCACCCACTCATGTTGCAAAAAAAAAATTCACACAAGCATTTTAAATCATTTATCAGAATAGATCGCAAATAAATCCAAAAAATAAAGAAATATGGTTACATTATTTTTAAAGGGCCAAATGGTGGTGTCCTCTAGTATGGATTGGGACAAGAGAAAGATACAGGGAATGAAAATGAGTCTGTTGTTTTGATCTTGTATATTCCCTTTGTGATTATATTTTTTTCTGTCAAAATTAAGTATTTATTCTGGGACTTCTTCCTACTTTCCTTCTTTAAGAAACAGTTGGAGAAGAAGAAATGAACATTATCAGTTGTGGAGGGCAGCTGGAGGTCTGTGGCAGTGTGATAAATTTTGTCACTGACAGTACTTGCAGTCTCTCTGTGACTCAGAAACTATAGGATCTCTGCGTGTATGTGTTGGTGTGTGATGATTATACCTAACACTTTTTCCACTAAGTTGATCTGTGTTAAAAAAAAAAAAGATTCTTCATCTGGATCAGTAATAGCCTTCTTTTTTCTACAAGTTAGAAAGAAGCACTAAGAATATGATTGGACATACTCATAAACACTTATGAACTATTATTCTTCTTCCTCTGTAGAAAAATAATATATTCATACATTTGGTTAATAGAGAATTAAATGCAAATCTGTGGTTAGTCATATATTCCCACTCACTGCATACTTCCTTTTTGTTTAACTATTACATTGTCTTTGCAATAAATTAGCTTTCGGATCATCAAATTCACACATGAATACTCTTTAAAGAAGAGTTATTAAGTCGGCTCATTGTCCCTTTCATTCTGATAATCGTTATCAATAAAGACTGAGCAACATCTTTTGCTGGCTTTTCGATTCTCTCTGAAGTTAGAAAAGGGCAACATAATAGAAGTGCAACCCTAAGTACCTTTTTGTACTTAGTGGAAATTTTTGTGGATTAGTGAGCCCTCTACTCTTCTTTGTTTACTATGTAATATTGAATTGTTGATTATAAAAGCATCCTGAGACTGTTTAAGGATTGTACATATTTGTTTTGCTTGTACCAATTTGTTTAACTTCTTAACACCCTTATTAGATTGTGGGCTCCTTGAAGACAAGGACTGTCTTTTGCTCTTTTTTACACTTCCAGAGCTTAGCACAGTGCCTGGCACACAGTAAGTGCTTAATAAATGTTTGTTGCTATTGATTGTCCTTAATTTTAGAGGAGAACAAATGGCATCATTGGTGGTATTTATTGACTTATGCATGAATTGGATTTAAGTAGGGGAAAGTTGCACAAAGTCATCATCCTCACTTTCTCTTCCTGAGTCATCAAAATCCAGTGGCAGGACAAAATTCAGTGTCCCAGGATGTAGTGGATGACCTTGATGTTTTCACTGCCTGACCAAGCCACAGTGCCTGCTTTAGCTGATATCATGGTCATTGGAACAAATTGTTTTCATTTACCCATTCTGCCAAGCAAAGTCTTCACATATTTGGGGTGGACATACCCCTACCTCACCAATAAATTTACATTCAACGCCAAGATGGTTTATCAAGGTATGACCAGTGTACATATTACAGTTTCTTTGAGCCACAGGCTAGAGTTGGGTGAACCAGTTAGACACCAAAGCTGGATGAGCAGCCTTAAAATGGGTTAGTTAAGTGTTCACACTAGAGGAGTTAGTGCTCCTGAACACCCCATACAATAATAAGTGATTAGTAACTAACTGACTAATAGCACATCAATGCCTTCTGGAAGCTTATAAACTAAGAGTTTGTATTTTTAATAAAGAAGAGCTCTTTGATATGATTGATATTCTAGAAATACTTTATATAAACACATATATAATATATTTATATTTTATGAAATAGAGAGACAATAATGTATTATTATAACACAATATTGTTTGTTAGCATGCTATATATTTGTAATATATAATTTATTAAAATACTTATGAATGTGTGTAAATATATTATTTATATAGTATACATTTAATTGATATGATAAAATATAATGTTTAACATAACACAATATAGCATAATATATTAAAACACAATATTATAAAAACAAATAATATAGCATAATATAACAGCACAATATAACATTGAAATATAATAATATATGGCATAGCATAACATTATATCATATCACAACACATCATATCATATATTATATCATTCCATATAATATATATTATGATAGAAGTGGATGAGATTCCTTTACTATCCTTCCAACTTAAGATCTGTGACTTGGTAACATTTAAGCTAACTAACCTCACAAACTATTGAACACACCCTAGGTTTGGTCATGGCACTTAGGAATCTAATTTATTTCATGATCATATATCCATATTAATATGAATGTCTCATATTTGACAGAAAGCTTATCAAATTTATACATACCAAATATTACTACCATAATGACATATCTTATTATTACTTATTCAGATATAATACAAGTCAAATTATCTCTGAAACAATCAATAAAAGCTGGATATCATGTGGTTAGTCTATGACTCAACTAGCTATTCCTTGCAATGTTGTTATCCTTGTCCACTACTCCCACTTAAATGTAGTTTTGTTCTTAAAAATATTATATTTTAGTAGATTTTAATAATAACAACTCAATAACACTTTTCAAAGGACTTTAAAGTATTACAAATTATAAATAAAAAATTGTTACTAGTACATGGTGACCTGTAATGAAACAATTTAAAAGGGAGAATTAAATTTTGATGTAGGCTTACAGCTATGTAAACCTTGTCACTCTCCAAATCTAAGAGAATTATTACAGCATGTATTTGGTATATTGTTATGCTTTCAGTCAAAAACTCTTATACTAATTAAAATCACTAAAAATTAATTCTTAAAAAAGGAAAATATTTTTGTTTCCAAAAACTATTTCATTTTGCTTTTCAGCAATTATGGTTCATATTTCCTTTTTCTGGGTACATTATTAGTAAATAAAACTTTCATTTTTAACCAAATGCTATGACTGCATGCCTGAATGTTTTTTTGTTGTTGTTTGTTTGTTTGTGACATTAAGCCTAAGTTGACCCTTTTGCTACTTCTGCACACTTTTCCTAGCTCTGCCTTCTAATATCAGAGACAACCATTTTACATTTCTTTTAAATATTTATGACCAGGTATATGCCACTCCTGAGTCTTCTTTTCAGACATTATAACCAGTTCCTTCAACTGATCATCTAAGTACATAGACTCAAGCTCCTTCCCATTCTTACTCTATTCTTCTGTATGCTTTCTATCTTTGACTCCCAGAATTGAGCATTCTCAAAAAAAAGTCTGGCAAGGGAACAGTTGAGTGGAATTTTGACCTCCCTATTCCTAGAAAGTTTGCCTCTCTTAATGTAGGCCTAGTCTGTATTCCATCTTAACAAAGAACTCAAAAGCCATGTAATTGACTGAGGGAATGAGAAACCAGGAAAAGAAACAGACTATAGATTCTTACTTTTTTGGGGAACAGGAACTCAGGAATTTGGCTCCAACATTCCTAGGAGTTTTCCTTTTGGGATCTCTTTCCAGAAGTGATTAGTGTATTCTTTCCATTTCTATTTTACCCTCTGGTTCTAGAATGTCAGGACAGATTTCCTTGATAAGGTCTTGAAAGATGACATCTAGACTCGATTTTAGATCTTGGCTTTCAGGTACTCCAAGAGATTTAAAATTATCTCTTGAATCCATTTTCAGATCAATTGTTTTTCCACTGCGATACTTCAAATTGTCTTCTATATTTTCAGTTTTGTTTTATTATGGTTTCTCATAAAGTCATCAGCTTCCATTTGCTCCATTCTAATTTTCTTCAGTGAGCTTTTGCATCTCTTTTTCTATTTGGCCCATTTTACTTTTTAAGACATTCTTCTCATTACTGGCTTTTTGGGAATTTTTTGTCATATGGGTTAGTCTAATTTTAAAACTGTTGTTTTCTTCCACATTTATTTGGATTTCCTTTAGCAAGTGGATGACTTGTTTTTCATGATTTTCTTGCATTGCTCTCATTTCTCCTCCCAGTTTTTCCTCTACTTCTCTTACTTAATTTTCAAAATTCTTTTTGAGTTCTTCCATAGTGTGAGACCAATTCATATTTTTCTCGGAGCCTTTGAATATAGGAGCTTTGACTTTGTTATCTTCTTCTATTTGTATGTTTTGATTTTCTTCCAGTGTATGTGTGTGTGTGTTTGTGTGTGTTTATCCTTCATTGCCGAAGAAGACCATGCTGTCAGAGAAATAATGACATAAATTGCACTTGACTTTGCTTTGAATTGGGGGGAGGTGCTGTGCAGGTCACCAGCCTCACTTTTCCTCCAGAGTCATCTGAATCCAGTGACCAGATATTTATAGGGATGACTGAAGATAACCCAGGATGAGGCAATTGGGGTTAAGTGACTTGCCCAAGGTCACACAGTTAGAGAGTGTTAAATGTCTGAGGTGAGATTTCAACTCAGGTTCTCCTGACTTCTGCACTGATACTCTATCCACTGCCCCATATGACTTGCACTTGACTTTGTTTTGAGTGAGAGAGGGCTCTGCAGGACTTTAGAGATAGAATATAGGTGAATGAAGGCACAAGAATATTCAGGGCATATTTGGGGAACATGCTTTATGTCAATTTGGCTATCTGGGATATATATAAGAAGAGATCCCAAAAGGAAAACTCCTAGGAATTTTGGAGCCAAATTCCTGAGTTCCCAGGTTGAGGAGAAAGTACTACAAGTACCCAGAAAGGAACAATTCAAGTATTATATAGAAACTCAATCAGGAAAACATAAGGTTTAGCAACTTCTATAATAAGGGATGTGAGGGCTCAGAATATGATATTATAGAGGTCAAAGAAAATAGAATTAAAACCTGGAATTGTCTATCCAGCAAAACTTAGTATAATCCTTCGGGGGAAAAATGGAACTTCAATGAAATAGAGGACTTCCAAGCATTGTTATTGAAAAGACCAGAGTTAAATAGAAAATTTGACTTTCAAATGCAAGAATCAAACAAAGCATGAAAAGATAGACAGGAAAGAGAAACCATAAGGGACTTATTGAAGTTGCACTGTTTACATTCCTACATGGAAATATTATATTTGTAACTCATGTATATATATGTGTGTGTGTGTGTTCATGTGTGTATCTATCTATGTTTATATATACATATGCATGTGTGTTTGCATGTATGCATATATGTGTGTCCCTATACATATATGTGTATGCACATACATACATACATATATATGTGGAGAGAGAGGGTGAGAGCACAGGGTGAACTGAATATGAAGGGATGATATCTACAAAGGAAAATTAAGTGTTGAGAGGAATGTACTAGAACAAAAAGAAAGGTAGTGGTAAGATTTAGTAAATCATTTCACATAAAAGGGGCAAGAAAGAACTTTTACAGTGGAGGGGAAGAAGGGGAAGATGAGAGGGAATAAGCCTTACCTTCATTGGATTTTGCAGGAGGAGATCATAGCATACACACTTCAATATGAAAGTTTATCTTACCCTACAGGAAAGTAGGGGGAAGGGGATAAGCGAATGGGAATAACAGAAGGGATGGCAGATTGCAGGAAGGGGTAATCAGAAGCAAGCACTTTTGTAGAGGGACAGGTCAAAGGAGAGAATAAAATAAATGGAAGGTTGGACAAGATAGAGGGAAATATAGGCTTTCCCAGCATGACCGTTGTGGAAGTGTTTTCATGACTACACATGTATAACCTATATTGTTTTCTCAATGAAGGTGGATGGGGAAGGGAGAACAGAGAGAACGCAAAACTCAAAGCTTTAGAAATGAATGATAAAATTGAATGTTGAAAATGAATGTTCTCTCCCCGTCCAGCTCTGCAGGTTGGGCCCTGCTGGGCCTGGCCTGGCCATGAGCGGTGACCAAGAGCCTTCCAGCAGATACCCAGGTGGTGGATATCTGCCTCTTAAAGTTGGGAAAAGTAAAACAACTTTTTGAGTAATAAAGATGCCTCCTAAATTCAAGCGCCACCAAAATGATGATGATGTCACTGGTTCTGTGAAAAGTGAAAGGAGAAATCTTTTGGAAGAAGTTTCAGATGAAGAAGAGAATTTTTCCTAAGGGGCCCATCTCGACCAAAATTTAGACCTCAGAATGACAAAATTAGGCATGTGCAGAATCAGGTGGATGAAGTAATTGATGTCATGCAAGAGGATATTACAAACGTGATTGAAAGAGGTGAGAGACTGGATGAGCTGCAAGACAAATCAGAAAGCTTATCAGGTAATACAACAGCTTTTAGCAATAGAACTAAACAGCTTCAAAGACAAATGTGATGGCATGGACGCAAAATGAAGGCCATCATGGCTCTGGTTGCTCTTATCCTTTTGTTGGTCAATATCATTCCTATTGCCCTGAAATATCGGACTGGATTTGGTTACCAGAGATCTTCAGTAAAACAGATCTGGTAGAATTTAAAAAAAAAAAGAAAATTACTGCATAATTTAATGAAATATATATATGACATTCAAAAGTGTATTTTCTCAAGAGGTAAAAAGGCAAGTGTCCAGTTCAAATTGGAGCACTGACAAGTTCCTGATTGGCTTCTACTGCTTCCCAAAAAATGCTCTAATTAATTTATTTTAAAACAGAAAAATCTACTTTGTCATGTTATAGGGATCTAATTTGAAACAAGATACTTGTCAATACATTATTTGCATATAAAATTAAACATTGATGATAATATTTATAATTCAACACAATTTCCTACTGTAAACTGGAGTAGTGGGGATTTATTGCATCAAGTTTAGGCATAGGGTGAGATATGAGAGATGAAACATTATGTAAAAGGGGATGGAAACCATTTAGTTAATTATCACAAAGTGTATAATTTTTCTCATGTACAAAATTAGATTTTGGAAATGGTTTCCATTTATATTTATGGAGAAACTAATGTTTTCAATACTGCTGCTTTGAACTGTGAGTAAAGACATTTCAGTAAACTTATTTTGCCTGTTTGTAGAATTTGTGACAGCTTTTCTGCTTTTTACTTTGGAGCTATATTAGTTTATTCTGATCAATTTTAAGCACAGTCTGGCCCAATTAAGTCAGGAAATGAGATTGAAGGAAAGGAGAGCATCAAAGGAGTCTTTCGGATTAATGGCTCCTATGTGTGGGCATATTGCATTAAACAAGTTTTCATTTCCCTCCAGTAATAATTGGAGAGAAATTAAGAGATGATGAGTAAAGGAAATCCATAGATACTCAATTTGTTCCAGCATTTACCATCAACAAACCCTCCTTCCATAGCTGCTAACAAGTAACAAAACTCAGTTGCTATAGGTTTGACTACTATTGTCTACTCACCATCTCTCTTCTGAGAGATGTGCTAATTTGCTATGAGATGGACAAAAAGTAAGCAGGAAGACCTGGGATAAACCCCCAGGAGCCTGAGTAATCCACAGATGGGATCATCTGTATCTGAAAAATTACATACTGATTAACCTTCAAAGTTTAACATTTTTCTTGACCTATTTTCACTTCATAAATAAAGACAGAAAAGAATGAATGTTAAATTCATTTTAACAGTGTGAATTTCTAGGGAAATTATTTTTAAATTAATTACTTTGTATTGATTGTTTTAAAAATAAGGTTAAATTTGTTTTATATGGTGCTAGGAAATGTTATATAGGCAATGGACTATTGAAATCTAAATTACCCTACAGGAAAAAAAAAGAAAAAGGGATAAGAGGGTGGAGGTAAAAATAGGAGGGAGGGCAGATTGGAGGAAAGGGTAATCAGAATTCATGCTTTCATGGCATGAGGGGAAGGAGGAGATGGGGAGAAAATTTGAAATTCAAAATTTTGTGGAAGTAAATGTGAAAACTGAAAATTAAATTTTTAAAAAGAAACAAAAATAAACAGTTTATAATAGAAATTCATTACTCTATGTAGAATTTATCTTTTTCTCTACTACTTTGTTTTTGAAATACTCTTTTTATTGGATATTATTAAGTTTAGAATTTTTTAAGAGGAGCAAGATTTCCTGCTTCTCATTCTGTTCATGTCCATCCCTCTTCTCTTACAAATTACTCCTCCAGAAACCAGAATTAGAATGTTAACACTGGTCTTCTGCTACAATATGGCCAAAGAATCGTTTTTAAAAATTTGCAACCACGTTGGAGATACCTTTCATCGATGGCAAGTCTGATATGGGTAGCAATATCAAAACGGTAGGTGGATCAGAGAAGGAAAAAAAAGGAAATGAAAAGAGTCAGTATAGAGAGCAGCATAGAAATTTGAGATATTAATGAAACTTTTCACAAAATTAATATATACATCCATACGTTAGCTAATAGAAGTACATTTTGAATAACCTTGGCAAATCAAATGACTTCATACCGGGTCCTGTTAGATGATTATTATTTTTACCCTTTAAAAGTGACTGATCAGAGACTTTTATTGGGAGTATAAATTTCAGTGCTATCATTGTTTCAATCATACATAGGAATTATTGCTAATCTAGTGTTTTCTTTGAATGATTTTTTTTTAAATTCACTTGTTTATTTTGAGTCTAGTTTAATTAAAATTCAATCAAATGGCACATAAATTCACTCTATTGGGCAGTGCAAGTTACATATAAAAATATGCTGAAAGAAAAAAAAGTAAGTAAAGATGCCACTGTTAATTCCCTAGATATCTCTGACATTTTATGTAACATGTAACCATCTAACCAGTGATGGGTGAGAGAAACAATATCATTCTAAATATTAAATGTCAGTAAAGTTGTGTTTCTTCTTTTTTTAGATTAAAAAAGTTAGAAATGGAGTTGTTAAGAATTTCTTTCCATTGGTCAATTTGCCTGCACTATATTTTGAAGACTATTGTCTAGTTAGTCGTATTAGAATTAGGTAAGAATTTGTGATTTCAGAGTTGAAAGGAAATTTTACTGCTTTGTAATCTTTTCTGTACAAGAACATCTACCTCAAAGTTATTCACAAATGGTTATCTAGGTTTTGCTTGAAAAATTCCATTGAGGGAGAAATCAAAACTTACCAAAGCAACCTGTTCTATTTTTCAATAGCTCCAATCGTTTTGAAGATATTTTTAAACTTAAATGAAATTTGCATCTATATTTAAATTTAAAAAAAATTTCCTTACAAATTCACAAAAGTGTTTTGTTGAAGGATTTAAAGGGAGAAATTTTAAGTTTTAATTTTGTTAATTTCTATGGTGACTTTGAAATTGTCATACATTTCCAGCCTTGCTTTCCTTGGTACTGAAAAGGACAGCTAAACCCTCCTGTATTGTATGCAGCTAGACTACCAGTACTCACCCTCCAAATAAAATGCTCTATCATTTGTGAATATTTTTTTAATGGAGAGAACCTGGAAAGAAGTGAAAAAGGAAAGGGTGGGTAAACAGTGTTTTTACATATTTCTGTTATATTTATTATACAAATCTTATATATGTTATATATTTTAAAAAGATAACTACACCTGACATTATGTAATATGCTTTTGCTTTTCTTCTCTATGCCTGTAATTTCATTAGTTGAATGGAATTCTCTCCATTGATGAAGATTAGCAACATGCATGATATTATTAATGTTAATGAGTTGACTAAAGCATTAAGAACTGAAGTGACTTGCCAGTGGTCACATAGTTAGTATTTGTCAGAGACTAAACTTGAAACAGGGTTTTCCTAATTGAAGTGTCAACCCTCCTTCTACAATAACACACTGTTTCCAGTGATGGAGGTATATTTAAATAACAACAAGAACATCAGACCAATTTCTCTGCACCCAGAATTCGCATAAGAAGAGAGATATATTCAAGGGATATTTTATAACCTAATGTAAAGATGTTTCTAATAAGGCACTAGTGAAGTTAAATACAGATCTATGCTTTGAGTATTAGGTTGTGCATTCCTTGAGGACGGAGACTGTGTTTTCCCTTTTTTTTTGTATGCTCAAGACTTGACAGAGTGCCAGACATATAAATAGGGATTAACTAAATGGTTATTTACTGACTGAAGTCCTCTAAATCTCCAAGCCTTTCTTTCTGGGGTCCCAGGATTTGATTGACCCATGGTTATAAAATCTAACTAGCCCATATTTTTGGTCTGAAAAATATCTCAGCACCATTTGAAAGTAAAGTATTAAACATCTCATTCCCCCAATCTGAAAAAAATAGCTTGTTGATTATGAAATCTCTGCCTTTTCTATGCATCTTATTAATTGTTGGCAGTAAGTTAGACATCATAAAAATAAAAAAAAATTGAAATTTAGATACATCTACTTATTCTTTTACTTAACACTCATTCTCCTTCCTGACCCTTTGCCTTTTCTCTGAATGATTTTTTTCATGGTACAATCTTCCTGGTATTCTTTTGTGTTATTTATTTTTAAAGCAAGGAAAGAACTAGGAAGAAAAAAAATGGCAGAAATAGCAACAACTTCCAGCTCTAAAAATCAGTTTGATCTATTGCTATTTCCATAATACTATTAATAACTGCTCATGGTGAGTCCCAGGCTCTCATATTCTTGACTAATACTTTGTTCCATATATTCTTTAAGAAACTGTAAAAAATGAACAATAGTATTATAGCATTTAGTCACTTAGTCATTCAACAACTGTGCCCTCAACAAACATATACTAAGAACTCATTATATACAGATAATTCACTGTATTAGATGCTCTATCAAAATTTCGTTAGCTGGATATAAAGATATGTAGATATAGATATAAGTATAAATAGAGAGATGAACTACATAAAGCACATCAATTTATACAATATATAAGTATATAAAGAAATATATATACACACACATAAAAATAAATGTTTGATACTTCAAAAAGAAAATATTAAATAAAAAATTTAAAAGATGCTACATAAGCTAATATAAAAATAGAAAGTAATACCTGTTGTTCTGGACTAGACCTGATTATGACAACTTCAGTGATAAAGGATCATAATTACAATCAAAGGAGATATTTGTAGACTATATGACATTTAACAAAATGAGGGCTACTTAACATAAATATGGAAAGGATATTCATCAAGGATTTTGATTGATTCAATCTATAACACATTCTCTTTTCTCTGAACTTGCAATAGTAGTACATTTATTTGGAAATATATATGTGCCATTTTGTATCTACCTAAGCTAACAGGAAGCTATATCATCATTTTGTGATGGCCCCTTAGACCATATAAGTTTTCAGAAAAGTTTCAAACAACCAAGCCTACATTTAGGGACCATGGTAGATGCTGCTACTACTATATTGGACTTTTGTTAAGCTTCTAAGAAGAAAAGTAAGCTGAGTAATCATAACCATATCTCATATGCATGTATATCTCTGATGAGCTAAGTATTTTATCTGATATAAAAATGAATATATATGTACATACATTCATATATACACACATATACATATAGAACAATATATTATGGATAAATATACATTATGGAAAACATATAATTATATAGTTGTGCATGTAGTTTGTATGTATATACATATATGCATACGGAATAACACATTGATGGTAATTCCTTTCATAGAAACATTTTGTTCAACCTAGGGAAGATTCCAATTTATTCTCATAAAAATAAAGCCCTGTAAAGTGAGAGATTTTCATAGTCTAAACTTGCTTTCTGTGCCATCAAAAGAATTGTACAAGAAAATTACCGACAACTATTGTTTTAAATATAGATTGTTTGAATATAGAGGTTGTTACTCAAAGAAAGAAAAAGCTCATGCATAAAATTGAGACATTTAACAGTGCAATTTCAGAATCTCAATGACAGAGATACAACAAAATTTGCAAGCATCCATGAGAGAAGCCTTCACTAATGAAGAAGCATCAATTTGAAAAACATAGATTATTCGATAGCCACAAGAAATCATGGAAAAAAAGGAAATGATTTATCCCCAAAAGTGAAGAGTTGAAACTTCAATCCATAATGTCACGTAATGCAAAATCAAGCTAAATGTTCATGAAAAAAAAGATGGAGCTACAATAAAACCCAATTGCAGCAATTCTAAAAAAAAAGTGATTTAAATATTCATTTTACAGATCCTCCTGACAAAAGAAGGATAAGAATTATAAATAAATGCAATTATAAAATAAAGATCAATTAAATAATTCACATTGTGTATTTTGATGTTTTTTGTTGTTGATGACTTGAGAAGTAAATTAATGAAAGAATAAAGTAAGATCATCAAAATTCAAAAGGATCTAAAGCATTCAAATTTTAAGGAGATTTGAAACAGGAAGGACAAGAAAATGAGAAAGAACTGAATTAATAAGACAGAGACTAAATCTTGTGTTCCACTATAATTGATTTGATATGTTACTGGGAGAATTACATCATTGAAAGTCATTTGAGCGGAAAGGAAGTCAAAAAAAGGAAACACTTGGAAATTTCCTGCCTGGAGGTAAACAGATAAAGACTAGTTGTTATTTTTTTATTATCTCAACCAGAGTGAACGAATATAAAAGTGTGGGGGAAAAGAGGTGTGGATAAAAGACTGAAGTAGGGGGGAGTGGAAAGAGAGGAATCCATCTAGAAGAGGAAATAAAATAATTTGAGTAAAGAAATATGACATAGAAAAGTAAGGCTCTATTAATATGAAATACAGTATAAGTTACCAGATGTGAGAAATGTGTAATTTGGTTCTGCTAAATAGTTATTACTGTTGGTTTCATCTTTGTTGCAATGGAAGGAAGACTTATTGGATAAAAGTATACAATCAAATTGATGTGATATAAAAGAAAAATAATAAAATGTTAATACTAAATTCAATGAAAAAACCAATTTAGTATGCATGTTATATAGGAGATATGACTAAATATATGCTCGTATGAAAAAGAGGTGGATATTTAAATGAACTATTGGCAATAGAATTTTGAGCAAGATAGTAATATGGTCAAATCATTAGTTCAGGGAGATTATTTAAATAGCTCAAGTTGGAGTGGCCATTGGGGTCAATATTACAAGATTTTTGATGAATGATGCTAAGTGTATGAACACTTTAGGAGTTTATGTAATTGAAAAGAATAGAAGAGTTGAGAGAGGAATCATGGAATTAGAATTTAGAGGAATTGAAAACAGACTGGATATGCTGGATATAGGGGTGAATAAAAATCCTAATGAATCAATGATGATTCAGCTTTCTCATCTGTAAATGTGTTCTAGCAAGTCTTATGCTACCTATGTCAGAGGGATGTTATAAGAAAACTTCCCATTGATTTAATTCCAATAATTTAAATCCTTAATCATTTAGGTGATTCTATTGTATCGTGGAAATGAGTCATAGCAGTGTAGTTAACACATATATAATTACCAACTAAGCATATCCTAGGTTGTGTGCTGAGTACTAAGGATACAAAAAATGAGGGAGGGATGTAAAAACATTCTTGGTCTCAAGAAACTTACAGTGTAATAGGGAAGACAATATAAAAGTAACTATGTACAAACAACATATATCAACATATATATGGGATAAATTGAAGACTACCAACAGAACAAATTGTTTAAATCTAAGAAGTACTAAGAAAAGCATCTTACATAAGGTGAGATTTAAGGTACATCTTGAAGAAAGCCAGGAAAGAGAGAAGGATAGAGAGAGAGAGGGAGAGGGAGAGAGAGAGACAGAGAGACAGAGAGAAACAGAGAGAGAATTTTCAGGCATAGGGTACAACAGATGAAAATTCCCAGACAGAGTAAGAAGACTGAGAGTCTTGGAACACAAGGAGGTGAATATCACTGGTTGCAAATTATGTGGAAAGAATTAGGTGTAACAAGAAAGGGGCTGGATTATAAGGCATTTTCAAAGCCAAACAGACAAATCTATATTTGATCCCGGAGGTAATATGGAGCCAAAATCTTACCTAGTCCTTAGTCATTGAATGGACATTATGTCAGATAAACTGAGACCTAGAAAGACTTTAATTTAGAAAGGCCAAGGTCACCCACTTTATCCTCAGACACATTCTACCATTTTGATGTTTATCTTGCCATTAGGTTTTTATGACTGGAGGAAAAAGTAAGGCTGACAACTTTGTGCAGCTCTGTCTCACTTAAATCTAATTCACATGCAAGTCAGGACATCGTCCTCATGATGTCACTGGTCCTCCTCAAGAATAAAAAACAAAGACAAAATTGTGGATCCTGGATTCTTCAATGTGAGTGTATTCATTTGTTTATGATTTTTATTCCCAACTCCTTTAGGGAAAGGATGACATTTTATAGTGTGTGTGTGTGTGTGTGTGTGTGTGTGTGTGTGTGTATATTTGTTTGAATGTGGGTATATATAATAGTTTTCATAATTTATAAGTTGAATTTTATTTGTTTGGACAAAGCAAAGACATGCTATTTGTTGTATACAATAAAATAAATGTAACCAAATAAAATTTATTTTGATGATACTGAATTCATAGATTTAGAATAGGAAGGGATCTTTGAGACCATTGAGTTCAGTCCTCTTATTTTATAGAGGAGAAAACCATGATACCAAGAGGTTGATAACTTGCCCAGGATCACAATCTAGTAAATGGATAAGGTGGCATTTAGAATTTCCAAGCCCAATATCCTATCTACTATATTACATTACACTGGACATTCATTCCTCTTTTGCCTTTTATGGCATGGGCAAAAAATTAATTTTTTAAAACTGAATATCCTCACTTCTTATTTTATGTTTGTGATGAAAATAATTTCAATGACTATTGAAGACACCAATGATGAGTATATATTCACATGATGAGATCACAGATACTTTTGAGCACTGAGATTTTGACTAAGAGGAATAAACTTCTTAAATGTTTAAGTCCTACTTTAGCATTTATATGAACATGTTAAATTATTTTATGGTAAAATTTAAAAACCAATGGCAAATTTCATTTTCAGTTATAATTAATGTATTCAATTATACATAATAATGTTCTATAAGCTCAAATGTCATAGTAATTCAAAGTTTTCTGGTGGACTGACATAAATACAAAAAGAAACCTTTGACTTTTTCTATTTGTAATTTAAACTCAAATACAATATATAACATTGATTTTGAAATTGTAAAAATATTATGAAAAGTTCATATAAAGAATTTACAGAGGGCTGAATTATGTGTAAATCCAACGTGAGAGATTAAGCAGTTCAGGTGACTGATAAGAAATATATTGGACATAGATCCTTCTTTATTTAAACATTAATTTTAATGAAATGACTGAAACAAAATGTAATAGGAAATAAAATATGAATAATTAATAGAAGATTCATTTGAAACAGGGTATTTTGTGCAAAAACTTTTTAATTTTATGTAATCATAGTTACTCATTTTATCCTTTCTGTTCCTCTCTATCTCTTGTTTAATTGTGGACTCTTTCTCCATAGATCTAATAGGATTTTTTTTATTCTTTTCCTCTAATGTGTTTGTGGTATGACATTTTGTATATAGGTCATGAATCCATTTGGAGTTTACCTTGACATAAACTGTGAAGTAAAAATAAAAAGTACACAGTTAATATAAACTTCATTTTCACCGCTTCATTCATTTTAATGTATGTATCATTTGTACATGTATGTGTATAGCTGGCTGTATTTATCTGTTTATTCATTCATCTATGTATTTATTTACTTACTTATTTGGGGGAGTCAACCTCATCTACTCTTAAGGTTGATGGTATACTCAGTGATGGGCCTGATCTCATTGGTGATCTGCATGGAAGCTTTGACATGCTTTGTTTCTCACTTGGGCCAACAGACTAGTTGTCCACTTCCTCCTCTTTAGGATCTCACCATATCAGTTCCTGATTGTGCAAATGCTTAGTGGACTTTTGTCCTATCATAGCCCAAAATTTATGATCTCAAGTCATTTCTCAGCTTCTACCTCCACTGGGAACAGATAATATATGAGTGTGTGCTACCATGTCTAGCCTTGCATATAATTTCCATGAAAATGAAACCAGAAAGTTAGAGTAATCTTGCTTTTGTAATTAAAATATATTTCATAGACACTACTGGATAAGTGGAATTAAACAATTAGGAGATACCCATACTCTTAAATTTGCTGCTATTACAATAAATTTTGCCATAATAACCACTTTGGTACAGTACAGAGAATATTTCTTTACCATCAGGATGGGGACATTGCTTATAGGGAAGATTGATGTTAAAGGGCTAACTTTTTTTTCCTTCTTTTCCGGGTATCTTCAGCAAGGAAAAAAAACAAATGCAAATACAGATGAAGATCAGTATTTCCTAAGGTTTCAGGCAATACTTCTTGAAACACATTTCCATAAAGCTAGAAGAGGAGAAGAGAAAAAGAAGGTACTGAATAATTCTGCTACTACTTTATAAATTCAGAAATACCCTGAATTCCTCATTTCTCTTTTGTGATGCTGGTTATCCTTTGGGTATTAGAAGAAAAAAGCAACAGATAGAAGCTTTCTCAGTTGAGCTGAAACAAAGAAATTATCACACTAGATCTCAATTTGAGAAATGTATATCTAGACATTTAAATTGGACCCTTAAGTTAACTTTCTCTCTAAAAATGTTCAGTTAATGGTGAGATAATGGGAGAATGGACAAAAAAGCAGAAATCAATGGTCATAATGATATACAAGGAAATTAAGGAATGCGTTACATTTCATTAGAAGTATACGTGTTTACATAAACTTTATGCATACATAAGAGCACATAGGCACATATATATACCTATATATATATACACATATATATAGGTATATATATGTGTATATATATATATATATATATATATATATATATATATATATACATATATATGGATATTTCTGCTATATAACGCAGCCTATCCTAAATCCATTTCTTATTTCTTAAGCCTTGGGAAAGTCATTACCAAATACATCAGATCTTTTCAGTCACTAAACACTTTTTAAGTGTCTACTGTGGGCCAAGCAATGTGCTAAGCACTGGTTACACAAAAAGAGGCAAAAGAGAGCTTTTACCAGCAGAAAACTTACAATCCAATGGAGAGAAAACAATGCAAAAGAATATATAAAAGCAAGTTATAAAGAGTGTAGTAGGAAATAATTAACTAAGGAAATCACTAGATTTAAAAAGGATTGTAAAACATGGGATGTGAGCTGGGACTTAAATGAAGTAATAGAAGTCAGTAGGTAGAGATAACTAGGGAGAGCATTTTACCTAATAAAATAAAATATTGCAATTTTTTCTTGTGCATTGATATATCAGTCAATCTTTGATCTTGTTGATGGAAATAATCTTTGCAATGATGTAGAGCATGAGCCACTAATGTCTTCTTTCTCTGCTATGATTCTTTTCCATCCCATCCCATAAATCTGGCTCAAGTTTTCCACAGGACCTCCTAAGAATTTTTCTCTTTTTTAATATTATAAGATGTCATTAAATTACATGAAAAATCCATTGGATATCTCTCAATATGTGATAAATCCACTTCCATATCTGTAAATATAATTTTGATAATGTCCTTTGCATCAAGACTTTTTGTGCGATTATTTGTTGGTCTTATTGCAACCTGCTTATGTCGACCATGTTTCTCTACATTACACTTCCAGTGATCCTCAACTTTGTTTGGAAATTATAGTGTTATTCCATGATGTCAGTCAGTCAATAAGCATTTATTAAAATCCTCTTATGTGTCAGGCACTGTGGTAAGTGCTAGGGATACAAAGAAAGATAAAAAATGAGTCCCTCTTCTTGAGGAGCTTGACATGACCATTTCTCATTTTACTAACCAATTAATCATTTTTTTTTAAAAAAGCATTTATTAATTTTGTTCTATTTCCCATGCATTAAGTTAGATATTAGTGAGACAAAGATAAAAATGAATATCAATTCCCTGAAAGGGCTTACATTCAATTGAGGGACACAATAGCTTGGAATAATGGTTAATTATAGCAGGGAAGGCAGATCTAGGAAAAAATATCTTGCAGAAGGTGGTGTATGAGTTAAGATTCAATCTAAGAGATGGAGATAGAGGGAGACCATTAGTGCTGTAGGGTGAACTTGAGAAACATCAATTTTTCTGGATCATGGAGTTAGTGAAAGGAAATTCATGTACAATAAAGTTGAAAAGTTAAGTTAGAGTCAAGTTGTGAAGTATACTAAGTTGCCATTCAAAAGAGTTTGTATTTAATTATAGAGGAAATAAGGAACCAGTGGAGTGTTTTGGACCAGAGAGTAGAATGATCAGACTTGTGCTTTATTAACATCACTGTTTTAATGATGGATTAGAGAGGAGAGAGAAGCACCAATTAAGCGATCTGTTGTTATACAAGGAATAGACTTCTCTATAGTGTTCAAATATGGATTGAAATATTTTATCTTAAACAGGATAGAAATTTCTGAATTTATAGAATATCAACTTTATTTGAAAACTATCCAAAATATTGTATTTTATATTAAATATACTTATTGTATACAACGCATTTTGCTAGAAACTAGAGTTAGAAAACAAGACAAAGCCCTGGTTCAGTGAGGCAACAGTGTATTAAGGAATAAAATAAATTCCTATGTAACTGTAAGGTAATTTATAATATGGCAAATTAATAGGGAAACTTGGCACGTTGATATGAGAAATCCACAAACAGAGAAATCACATAGAACTGAGGCAATCAAGAATGTCAGCACTAAAATTTTGTATGACAGAATAATGACCCAAAAAGATCTCAACAGACTGGTGTGATAGGCTAATATGATTAATTTTAATACAGTTAAATATAAAATCTTAGATGTGACTGAAAAAATGCGTGACTCAAGAACAATAAGAGATGCATCTAGAACATACTATGCGTTAAAGGGCCTGGATTATTTAGTTGACTAAATGTTTAATAGAAGTCAACATGGTATAGCAATCAAAATAGTTATGCAATCTTAGACAAAGAAGAGAGATAGGGTATACAGACCTATGTTGATAGTCCTGCTTTGTTCTGCCTCCTAATTAGAATTGCTTCATTCAGCTCTGTGAGCCATTTTTTAATGAAAATCATTGATAAGGTGGAATGAAAATAGTATGATACATGGCCTTGAAATAGTGTCATATAAAGGTTTCTTGAAGAGACTGATGATTTTTAGCTTTAAAAAGAGGATATTTAAAAAATAGAGGATTGAATGTGTGAAGTACTCTGGTATAAAAATTAAGACTTTTTCTCTTTGTTCTGAAAATAGAAGGGCTCAGAGCAAAAAGAGGTAGACTTGGGCTCGAGGGAACAAAAATTCCTGAAAGAGTTACCTGAGAGTGAAAATGCCACTTCAGGAAATAATGGATTTGCCCCTCATTAAAAATCTTCAGGAAAACATTAGGGTCCTAATAGCCTATTACTCTCTGACTCCATTTTCATTCTTCTCCAATCCATCTACCTCATAGTTGTCAAAAATAACATTGCTAAAGCACACCACTAAACAAGCTACTTCTCTGGTCATGAAGCTACATTGAGTCCCAATTTTCTCTAGAAAAAAAAAAATCCTCAGTTTGAAATTCAGTGCCTTTCAATATGACTCTGGACCAATATTTTAAGTTTATTGCAGTTAATTCTCTTTGAAAATAAACTATTGTTCCCATAAACAAAATTTCATGCCTCAATACTTTGCCTTTACACAAGCTATTTCTCTATGCCTACCATGCACCTTTTCCTCATCTCCAGTTAGTAATATCTTCATTGAAATGGCAACATCTGTACCATCTTAATCCATCCATTTTTGATACCTTCCTCTCTGTAAGGAATTTCAAATGTATTTTTTATTTGCCTATTTTTATGTGATCTCCATTGATAGACTAAATAATCAAAGAGGGCAGGGATTTTTTAATTTGGTGTTTTTATCTCCAATGAATAACAGATTTCCTAGCACATTCTAGGTAATAAATAAATGCTTATTGAATGACTGTTTAGTCCATAGTCATATAAAGATAATTTTCCCCTTTTTCTAACTCAATGAACATTTAGACTTTCCCACACCTGTATCATGCCCTTGAATTATTTTGGTTCTATGAGTTCAATTATGTTCTTTGCTTTTACTGATTCTCATAGCAAGTTATTGAAATTCATCTCCCTACTCTATAACCAATTTCATTTGAACAGGGTATAAGGTAGTATATATATATATATTAAACACACACACACACACACACACACACACACACACATACATGCACTCCCAGATAAATGAACAACTACCTTTTTTTCTTTTTACTGTTTAGGAAGATTTTTTTTTTCTGAATTAGAGCACACACCCCATGTGTTATTTGTTTATTGTGTTGTTAGATTCTTCAATGTTTTACCATACATATATATATATATATAATATACATGTACACATATACATATTTATGTATACACATATGTATACGTATGTGTATAATTTTTTACACTGAATACAAAATAATGTGGTTACCCAGCTTATTATCCACTTTCTTTTTCTTTTTACTGCTGAGTGTTCCTTTTTCCCTCTCACTCTCTCCACCACCAAAAAAATAGAAAAAAAAGAAAAAATCCTTATAAAAATTAACTACAGTCAAGCAAAACAGACACTGAAATCAGCTATGTTCAAAAATGTGTCTCATTATGTATATTACTCTATTACCTCTATGTCAGGCAATAAGTAGCTTTCCTCATCATTAATCCTCTGGAATCTCAATTGATCATCGCATCAATCTGAGTTTTAAAGTCTTTTGATTTTGTTGCTATTGATTTTATAATATTAATATTATAAATGTGGATGTTATAGTTTAAATTTTTCTCCTACTTCTATTCATTTAACTTTTGCATCACTTCAAACAAGTTTTTGCAGGTTTCTCTGAAACTGTCATTTTTATCATTCCTTACACCAAAATGGTATTACAATACATTCATATACAAAAACATTATTTTCTTTCCCCAAATTATGATAAACAATTGTGGGGTGGAGCCAAGATGATGGAGTAGAATAAGGGATCTGATAGAGCTCTCCCTCAAACTCCTCAGAAAATCTGTAAAAATTGATTCTAAACAAATTCTAGAGCAGCACCAGTTACAAAATGACAGACTGAAACAAATTTTCAGCCTAAGACAATCTGAAATGTCGACAGGGTCTATTGCACTGTGCTGGAAGCAGAATGCAGTTCTACATGCATTGTACTGACAGGGATGGGGCACAAACGGGACTTAGGGGATTGAATTGCTGGCAGCAGCAATTTCTGTGGTTTCCAGGCTTCTCAACCCATAAACTCCAAAGACAGCTTTGAAAGTCATTGGGAAGGGTCTCTCACCTGCCTGAGAGGGGAGCATGGTCTGGGGGCAGTCTCAGTCCCAGGCCAGCCAGCAGCAGCTACTCCTGAAACACAGGCTGCTTCTAGAGCTCCTCAATTTCAAATGATTTACTGAGACAATAAGCAAATGGGGGAAAAAGAAATAGACTATAGATTCTTACTTTCTTGGTAAAGAGGTATTTTCTTACATCATTGGTGATGAAAAAGATCAAAACATACAAACAAAAGACAACAAAGTCAAAGCTACTGCATCCAAAGCCTCCAAGAAAAATATGAATTAGCCCCAGGTATGGAAGAGCTCAAAAAGGATTTTGAAAATCAAGTGAGAAAAATAGAGGAAAAAACTAGGAAGAAAAATGAAAATGATGCAAGAAAATCATGAAGAAAGAGCCAACAGTGTACTAATGGAGACCTAAAAAATGCAGAAGAAAATAACAGCTTTGAAATTAGAACAACTCAAATGACGGAACAGGTCCAAAAAGCCAATGAGGAGAAGAATGCGTTAAAAAATAGAATGGATCAAATGGAATAACAGGTCCAAAACCCCAATGATTAAAACAATTTCTTCAAAATTAGAATGGAGCAAATGGAAGCTTTATGGTAAATCAAGAAATTACGAAATAAAACCAAAAGATTAAAAAAAAATAGAAGACAATGTGAAGTATCTCACTGGAAGAACAACTGACCTGAAAATGGATCCAAGAGAGATAGTTTAAAAATTATTGGACTACTTGAAAGCCACGATCAAAAGTTGAGTCAATACATTGTGATATATATATCTTTCAAGTCATTATCAACGAAAACTATCCTGATATTCTAGAACCAGAGGGTAAAATAGAAGTGGAAAAAATCCACTGATTACCTTCTGAAAGAAATTCCCAAAGGAAAACTCCTAGAAACATTGTAATATGTATGGTGAAAGAGACACGGAGGGAGGGAGGGAGAGAGAGATCACAGAGTGAGATGAATATGAAGGGATGAAATCTAAAAAAAATGATATCTATAAAAGAAAATTAAGTGTTGAGAGAAATTCACTAGGAGAAAGAGAAAGGGAGAGGTAGAATGCAATAAAACATCTCACATGAAAAAGGCAAGAAAGAACTTTTACAATGGCAGGAAAAAAGGGAAAGATGAGATGGAGTAAGTAAACCTTTGGTTCAGGTTATAGCTGTTATCTGTAGGAAGGACTTAGAAGTTGAACTCAACCACAAATTATCTTGCCATTCTTTTGTTTTTCTTTGTTCTCAATGACATCTGATCATATTTTATATGCTTCCTCCTTTTTCAGGTTCTCAGATACAGTGATTTTGTATAGATGATGTTAGTTTAAAAAGTCTTTACATTATATGAAGCTCAAATATTCTGGTACAATAAATATTTAATATTTCAATGAATTTTTGATATTTGATTTTGATGCAAGCGAAGTACTTCTAAATCATGCTTCATTTATTAAAAGGAATGTCTTCATTTATAACATGCTGTTGCTACAAGAGTCTGAATAATCAGTCAGAGATTTTTTTTTATTTGGGGCCATAATGTTGCTAATTTGAACATGTATTTAGTATGCTCGTATTTATGTATGCAATCTCCTTTAAAATGTCTAATTAAGTGATATTTCATTGTTTCTACCAAAGGAATTTTGTACCTTTCTTTTTTAAAGATTTGATTTTCAAAGCAATGTCCATTTGTACTTTTTAATTGAAACATAACCCTTGTGCCAAATGAACGCATCTGAGCAAAGAAGAATAGTAGGCAAAGATTCAGTCATGAGAGGTTTGACATGGTTTCATCACTACAGAAACCACTTTTGCCTCTCCAGTGAAACACAGCTGTCTTGTTTAAAGTCAGAATATGAGATATGCAAGATTGCATCTTGTAAATAAGTATAAATAAAAGACAAAGGCCCTACAATGAGGCCAAGTTAATATATCATGGGCATGACAGTTTAAAAAGAAAGCTCAGATACAAGAGCTAACTAACAGGATTTTGCAGATCCTCAGCCAGTCTGCCTTTTAAAGGAACATGTCTCTTTATGCACAGTGTGAGTCTGTACATCAATATGCATCCCTGAATTGTCATATGGATATGGTCCACCAGATTCTCAAGGTTTTGAATATATTATCATAAAATCATAGAATCTTAAAAAAAGATGAAGATATAATCTAATTCAAGGGCTTTGTGTACAAATAGAAAAATAAACACCAAAATTGTTAAAAGATCTGCCTAGGGAGTTGATATCTGCAATTTCAGGGATCACTCACAGATCTCCAGGTTCCCAATCCACTTATCTTTCCCTTCTACAATATTGAAACCCTTCTTTTGTAATTCTTTAACTTCTTTGTCTTCTATTGCCTATAGAATCCTCAATTTTCAGTTGGGAATATCTGGATTCAATTCCTAACTCTGATGTTTCCTAGCACTATGACTTTAAATCATTTCTTAACATATACTACGTGAGAGTTCTTTTATAATAAAGTAAATCACTTAAGTAGAACTAATAATATAGTTACCTCAACCATAAATACATCCATCTTTCCCTATCTGTAGCACTCCTGAGCATTCTTTTTTTTTTAAATTATCAGAAATCTATTTGCTCTTCCACCTCTCCCAGGACTAGGGAGAAAAGAAGAAGAAAGTGACATTGATATAACAAATATCCATAGCCAAGCAAGGCAAATTTCCTCAATGACTACATGCAAAAAGTGTCTCATTCTGAAACTTACATCCTTCACTGCAATTTTAATCATCAGTCATGAATGTTCTTTATAGCGATCATAGTTCTTACAGCATTCAATTTGATTGTTGTTACTATACTGTTGTAATTGTATAAATTGTTTTCTTCTTTATACATACTTCATTATTGTTAGGTGTGGATCACAACAAAATGTGCCATCCTTAAAGAGACAGGAGTACCAGTTTGTGTTTCCTGAGAAACATGTATGCAGGTCAAAAAGCAAGAGTTGGAACAGAACATGGAACAAATGATTGGTTTAAGATTAGAAAAGGAGTATGCCAAGGCTGTATATTATCACTTTATTTATTTACTTACCTGTAAAATACATCATACAAAATGACATACTGGATGATAAAAAATTGGAATTACAGTTGCTAGAAGAAATATCAACAATCATATATATGTAAATGGTACTACTCTGATGACAAAAAGTGAAGAAGAATTAAGCCTCTTTATGAGAGTGAAAGAAGAGAGTATAAAAGCTGGCTTGAATCTTAACTTAAAAAAAATAAAACTGAAATCTTGGCAACTGGTTTCATCATTTTCTAGCAAATAGAGGGAGAAGAAATGGAAGCTGTGTCAGATTTTATATTCTTGGGCTCAAAGATCCCTGAGGATGGCAAATGCAGCTATGAAATTAAAAGATACTTACTCCCTGGAAGGAAAGCTGTGGCAACTCTGGACAGTATACTAAAAATCAGCGACATTACCTTACTGACAAAGATCCATCTAGTCAAAGTCATGGGTTTTGTTTGTTTGTTTGTTTTTCTGGTAGCAATGTCTGACTGAGAGAAGTGGCATATAGGGAAAGCTAATTGCCTCAGAACTGAGGCTTTTGAATTGTGGTGGAGATGCAGTTACTATCCTATTTTACAGATAAGGAAACTGAGATAGATTTAAATCAAAAGAATTGGCTAGATCAGATTTTTAATAATTATCTGAAGTAGGATTTGAACTCATATCTTCTTGATTCCTGGTCTAGTACTCTAGCCTTTCAACTATCACTATCTCTCTCTCTCACACACACACACACACACATACACACACGTGTATATATATATATATATATATATATGTATGTATGTATGTATGTATTTATATAATTTTGAACAGTGAGTTACTTCTGCCCTAACACCTAACATCAATCATTATGGAAAATTCCCTCATATACTTTATTTCATAGTTACTTTTCTATTGTAACTCCAGAATTCCATTATTGAGAGGTTTCCATTCCACCTTCAGTGACTTTTCATAGAAATTTGTGAGATCTTAACCATTTTACTACTTTGAAGAGACAATTTGTTGTGAATATGTCACTACTGAAAATGTTTTACAACCTATTCACCTTTTATATTTTTCTTCATTGTTTTATGATTCATCCATATTTTTAATTCCTCAGATACTATGGTATTCCAAGATGGCAGCTATTAGGCACAAATAAATGTGTAGGTGAGAAAATTTGTTTTTTTTTTATGTTGCAATCATAATTAGAAAAGCAAAACTATACTGTTCTCCATTCTCAATGGGAGTAAGGAGAAGTTACCTAAATGTTAAAATGTAAATGTGAACCAGGAGAGTATAAAACATTCAGAGATAATAGGGCACATGGGAAAGAATGAATGGAATATAGAAACAAAGCGTCTAGATACAAGAAAGGTCTAGTATGAGTGAATTTGTGAGCCAGACAAAACTGTAACTGTAGAAAGCCGCTGAAGGAACCTGTTACTAGGGAGGAGGAAATGTCTCCCACCAGAGAGAAATAGATTTTTCCATTGTCCATTTTTAAAAGGCCAGAAGATCTTTGCGATAAAAGCTAATGATGAGCAACCATGTTTCATGATGTTTAGCCAGGAATAGAATATCAAGACAACTTTAGAAATCTGAGTCATCACTGCAAAAACAACACTATTTTTTTCTGTTTCTTTAATGATGTAATACCATAAAGAGATTTATTTAAAATTAGTCGAATCTCTCCTTTTAGTGCCATTGTCTGGCAAAGTAGGAATTTAACGGTAGAAAAAAAAAAGAAAAATGCTTCTGAGATCCTGTCTGATGTTACTTGAGCTTGAGAATGGATAAACTATAAAGCATTTTTCTCATTTCATTTTTTTTCAGATTTTTTTCTTTTCTTTTTTAGTGAATTAAAGGCCAATAAATCAATAAACATTATGGTCAAGGAACTTAGAAGTACTGTCTGGGAATCTAAAGGAAACTGTTCTGTTGCAAGTAATTTAAGATTAGCATTGTATCTAAAATGAAAAAAATGATTGTTGTGCTTAACACTGCCCTGAACAGATGACATCTGGAGACTTGTACTCAACTCTTGATGACAAATTTTAAGAAGGTCGTTAAAAAAAACTTCAGAAGAATAGCCCAGTTCTTCACAGAACTAGAAACTAGGTCATAAGAAGCTCAGTAGAAGAAACTGGGGGATGCAAGGTACACAAGATACAGTAGTCAATAATTATAGTAAACTACTGTTTGATAAACCCAAAGTCTCCAGCCTCTGGGATAAGACAAAAGCAGTTGGAATACTTGAAAACAGTATGGAATAAACTAGGCATAGACCAACTTCTTACATCCTATACCAAGAAAAGGACCAATTGCATACATGATTTAGACATAAAGGATGGTACCACAAGAAAATTAGGAGAGCAAGGAATAGTTTACCTTTCAAATCTAGGGAGAATGGAAGAACTTACAACCAAACAAGAGACAGAGAATATTATGAAATGCAAAATGGGTATAATGTAATTTAAATGGGGAGATATTTCCCATTCATTAATAGGCCTATGTGATCTGCCTGGGTCAAATGGAATTCTGAGTCACTGGGAGCCTGTGGTGGGAGAAGCTCACTGAATGGGTGGAACAAGAAGGGTGGAACAGGAAATGGTGGGGCTAGAGCAGAGTTGAGAGAATATTAGTAAAAGCCTTGTCAGAGCTAAGGAAGATGGAGGAGAGCAGTCTGCAGGCTAGCATGAATGAGTTTGTTTGTGATTTTGTTTAAGAGTACCTGCATGTGATTTGTTTGATGGAGCTGGTTTGTGAGAAGCCTAGAATTGGGAAGACTTGTGGATGGTGTTGCTCTCTGCATTGTCATTGTGTATAGATTTGGTTATTATGATGGATTTGGTTTTTTGGTGCCTGAATGTTTTGGTTCTGTTTTTCATGCAGAGAGTCTGTTGTATTTTCCAATTCATAATTGCACCATGACATTCATAAACACCATGGGTGCTGTGACTGTTGCATTCGTTCTACAATGGGTAATTTTGAGCATATTAAATTAAGAAGGTTTTGCGCAAGCAAAACGAATGCCATCAAGATTAGAACGATAGCAGAAAGAAAGGAAACCAGTTTTACAGTCAGTATTTCTGATAAAATGCTCATTTCTCAAATATGTAGAGGACTGAGTCAAATTCAGAAGAATAGAAGTCATTCCCCAATTCTCAAATGGCCAAAGGATATAAACAGGCAGTTATCAGATGAAGAAATTAAAGATCTCTATAGTCACATTAAAAGAATGCTCTAAATCCTTATTTAATAGAGAAATTCAAATTAAAACAACTCCGAGGTACTAGCTCACAGATTGTCTAATATTACAGAAAAGGAAGACAATAAATGTTGGAGATGTGGGAAAATTGTAACACTAATGCATTATTGATGGTGTTGTGAACTGATCCAAACATTCTGGGCAGCAATTTGGAACTATGCCCAAAGGGCAATCAAATCATACATCTTATTTTATCTAGCAATACCACTACTAGGTATGTATCCCAAGGAGATAATTTTCAAAAAGGAAGAGGAACCATACAAACAACAATATTTATATCAACTCTTTTTTTGTGGTAGTTAAGAATTAGAAATGGAAGGGATGCCCAACTGATGCCCATCAATTAAGGAATGACTGAAAAAGTCATGAATACGATAAAATACTTTTGTTCCATAAGAAATGATGAGCTGATGTGTTTCAGAAAAACCTGGAAAAGCTTATATAAACTGATGCTAAGTGAAGTGGGCAGAGCCATGAGAGCCTTTTATGTAGTAAAGCAACATTGTACAGTGATCAACTATGACAGACTTAGCTCTTCTCAGCAATACAATGATTTGACAATTCAAAAAGACTCATGATGGGAAATGCTATCCATATCCAGAGAAAGAACTAAGGAGTCTGAATTCAAATCAACACATGCTATTTTCATCTCTTTCATTTTCTAATTTTTGGGGTTTCTCCTTTTTCTGCTGTTTCTTCTTTCACAACATTCCTAGTGTGGAAATATGTTTACATAGCGGCACATGTAAAATCTATATCAAATCATTTACTGTCTTGGGTAGGATGATAGGAATGAGGGAGGGAGAAAGAATTTGAAACTTAAAATCTTATAAAATGATATTGAAAACTATTTTACATACAATTGGGGAAAAAATAAAGTACTATTTACCAAAAAAGCACAAAAAAAGACCACAAAAGCAATAAACCTTTCACCAGAAACAGAAAGAAAGGGAAACAAAAGAAGAGAAAAAAGTGTAATAGGGGAGCCAAGATGGCAAAGAAAAGGTAGGGATGCACTTGAGCTTTCTCAAATTTCCTTCCAAACAACCTTAAAATAAAGCCTCAAAATGAATTCCAGTGGCTGAAATCACAAGAAGATGGGGTGAAAGTTTCAAGCCCAAGATAATTTAGAAGGTCTGTGGGGAAAATCTGTCACACTGGGATGAAGGTAGAGTGCAGTCCAGCACAGACAACACCTCAGCAATGCAACAAAGCCACAGAAGGCCTGAATCAAAAGCAATGGTTTCCAGTGCTCTCATATTACAGTCCATAAGAGGATTTGACAATGGGCCAAAGGAAAGAAAAAAAAAAAGATTCCAGGGTACCTTTTCCTGGCACCGAATATATGACTCAATTGCATTGCCTTTATGTGGTGGTCACATTCCCAAAGTAGAGAGGAGTTCTGGAACACCAGAAAAACTAAAAAAGAATTTTTAAAATAAAATAAGAAAAATATAGGAAAAATTGGCAAAAGTAATGAAAGTGGAAGAGTAAGTCAATAACTTGGTTAAAAAAAGGAAAAAAATTTGAAGAAAATAACACCTTATAAAAATAGAATAGGCCAAATAAGGTACAATATTCCACTAAGGATAAGAACTTCTTTTTTTTCCAAGGTGTTATTTTCTTCAGCATTTTTTGGGGTCTCCTTTAGCAAGGTATTGACCCATTTTTCATGCTTTTCTTGCATCTCTCTCATTTCTCTTCCCAATTTTTTCTCCACCTGTCTAACTTAATTTTCAAAATCCTTTTTGAGCTCTTCCATGGCCTGAGCTCATTGAATATCTATTTCAGATGTCTGGGATACAGAGGCCTTGACTTCTATGTCTTTACCTGATGGTAAACATTGTTCTTCCTCTTCAGAAAGGAAAGGAGGAAATATTTGTTCGCCAAGAAAGTAACCTTCTATGGTCTTATTTTTTTTTCCCTTTTCTTGGCATTTTCTCAGCCAGTTACTTGACTTCTCCCTCATCAGAAAGGAAAAGTGGAAACATCTGTTCACCAAGAAAGTAACCTTCTATGGTCTTATTTTTTTTCCCTTTTCTGGGCATTTTCCTAGCCAGTTACTTAACTTCTGAGATTCCTCTCCACCCTAGACTAGATCCGCCTAGCTAGTGCTTGGGGTCTGAGATTCAAATGCTGCTCCCCAGCCTCAGGGTTTTCAGCAGCAGGCAGGGCTGCTATTCAGTGGGATTAAGTTCAGGTTCTCAGGTGGGGGCAGGGCCACCTCCCAGGCTCATTTCCCTCAGGGGGTTTATGCAGAGACCTTCAATAATGGAGCTCCTGCCGGCTCCAGGAGCCTCTGGCTGCCACTGCCTCTGCCACTGACTCCCGACGGGGCTTGAGTTATGGAGACACCTCGCTCCCCTCTCAGCCAGCTCAGAAGTCTTTCTCACTGACCAGTAGCGCCTGTGGATGGAAGGACCTTCGTGACTGCCGGAGATTCCGTCCCTGAAGCCTGCTCGGATCTGCTCCTCTTGGTGCTGTGCGGCCAGGGCAGGGCTGGGCTCCACTCCCGTCTAGTGTGTGACAAACTTTTGGGATTGGTTTTTCGGGGCTCTCTGGAACGGAAATCTCCTTCACTCCATTGCTGCGTGGCTTCCACTGCTCCAGAATTTGTAGTTCTTTTTACAGGTAATTTATGGGCTGTGGGTTTGGAGCTAGCATATGTGAATCTTTCTACTGCACCATCTTGGCTCCTTCCCCAAGGATAAGAACTTCTTAAAAAGTAGAATTTGCCAAATATGAAAAGGACATTCAAAAGCTCACAAAAGAAAATCATTTCTTAAAAAAAAAAATAATGAAAACATATGACTATATCAAAAAACCATCAACAAAATTTTTTTAGAATAAAAAAATGGAATAAAATGTGAAATATCTAATTGGAAAACCAAAAAAAAAACTGACCTGGAAAATAGATTGAGAAGAAATAATTTAAAAATTATCAGACTACCTGAAAAACATTTTTTTAAAAAAAGGAGACTACACAATATCTTTCTAGAAATTATCAGGGAAAACTTTAGACACTCTAGAACCATGTAGAAAACTAGAAATTGAAAAAATTCACAATTACTTCCTGAAAGAGATCTCAAAATAAAAACTCCTAAGAAAATTACACCCAAATTCTAGAGTCCTTAGGTCAATATTTTAAGCATCTTGAAAAAAACAATTCAAATATTGTAGAGTCACATAGGATAACACAAGAGTTGGCAGTTTCTACATCAAAGGATCAGAAGGCTTGGGATTTAATAGCCTGGAGGGAAAAGGAGTTACAATTACTACCAAGAATCACCTACACAGCAAACCTGTGTATAATCTTTTGGGGGGAAATGGGCATTCAACAAATTAGAGGATTTTCAAGCATTATTAATGAAATGACCAGAAGAGAATAGAAAATTTGATTTCCAAATACAAAACTCAGAAGAAGCATAGAAAGGAAACCAGCAAAGAGGAATAACAATGGATTCGAGAAGGTCAAACTGTTTATATTCCTTCCTACATGGCAAGATAATGGTTAAAACTACCAAGAACTTTATCATTATTAGAGCAGTTGCAGTATCCACTGACAGTGAGTGTGAGTTAAATATGATGGGATTATATCTTTAAAAAATTAGATTAAACTAAGGAGTGAAAACAATGTACTGGGAGAAGGGGGAAGGATGAGGTAGAATGGGCTAAATTAATTCACATTAAAGGAGCACAAAGGATCTTTTATAGTGGAGGAGAAGATTGGGGACATGGAGGAGTGCTTGAACCTTACTTTTATCGGAACTGCTTCAAAGAGGGAATAACATATGCACTCCATGGGGTATAGAAATATGTCTTGCCTTACAGGAAATGTGGAGGGGAAGAAAGGAGGGTGGGTTGGGAAAAGGAGGAGTCAGAAGCAAAATACTTTCAGGACAGACAGGTGAAAAGAAAGAGATAATAGACTAAACAAAGTGAAAAATAGGATGGAATGAATACACAGTAATCACAAATGTAAAAAAATTACAATAAGTTTCTTTCATTAGGGTCTCATTTCTCAAATCTCTCAAGAACTCAGTCAAGGTAATAGAAATATGTTATTTTCAAATTGATAATTATTTAAAAGTTAAAAATAGTTTTCCAAGGAATTAAAGTTATCTATGGTCATATAAAAATGTTGAAAATCACTACTGATTAGATAAATATAAATGAAAAATCTGTGGTACCACTGCATACCTATCAGATAGACTAAAATGATAGAAAAGGAAAATAACGATGTTGGAAGGAATGTGAGAAAATTGAGATGCTCATGTGTTGTTGACAGAGTCGTGAACTGGTTCAAACATTCTGGAAAGCAATTTGGAACTTTTCCAAAAGGGTTATGAAACTGTTCATAACCTTTGACCACACAATATAATTCTATATAGAAAAGCAAAGAAAAATCAAAAAGGAAAAGATTTATATTTAGAGAAATATTCATACCAGCTCTTTTTGGTTACAAAGAATTGGAATTTTGAGAAATGCCTATCAAGTAAGGACTGACTGAACAAACTGTGCTAATACCATTGTAATGGTCATTTAAATGGAAAAATCTTTCCCATTCATTAATAGGCCCATGTGACCTATTTAAATCACATGGAAACCTAAGTCACATGTTGTGAGAGGAGCTTGCTAAACAAGTGGAACAGAAAGGGTGGAGCAGAGCTGAGAGAGAGATGGTTGGGTTAGTCACAGGACACAGGCAAGCAGGCACAGCTAAGCTCATGAGTGTTTGTTTGTGGGAAGGTCTGGGGTGGGGAGAAAATTGGAAAGACCTTTGTCCCCTGCAGTGCTAACGTGTATTGGCTTCTTGGTTACTATGTTGACTTTCTGGTGTTGGGATCTGGCTTTCTGGCATCTCAAGGATTGCATTTCTTCTGCCTTCTGTATGGAGAGTCTGTTATACTTGGTGATTCAGAATTATGCTGGCATATTCACAATTTCCCTTGGTGCTTGGGTGATACATTTGGTGTCACAACAAGATCACAAGGTATAAAATCTCTTTGGAGACAGAAAGGATTTAGAGGAATAAAAGGATACCCCAGCATGGGAGGATTTACCGTATTCCTCCCTGGCAAGGGAATGTACTAAAAGCACTGGACCCTGTGAAAACTGGGAACCAAGGTTACAGGAGGGGAAACCTATAAACTTGGAAAGGTGTTTGCAAGGAAGATCAATAAGACCAGGGAAAGAATTGGAAGGAGTGTGTAGGATAATCTGGATTTTATTAACAGGTTACCAAATTATATGTAAAAGCATAGATGAGCTGTTGAAGGAAAAAATTCAGATGGAAAAAGTTAGCTAGTTTGCATGAGAATTCTCAGCCTTCAGGCTCTCCTTTAAAAAAGCAAGCTCAGGGATCTCAGGTGAAAGAAACAGTTGTTCATTTAGCTAAGAAGAAGTGTGCATACAACTTTTATACAGACCCAGTCTAGTTGCCGTGATGACAGATGCCAGAAAAGTGAATGGGCAGAAAATGCAACTGTTTCAGTAAACATCCCTAACATACACAGGGGGATCTCCTAATTATCACAGGTTCTTAGAGCTGCATTCATAAAAGGAAAGGCAACTTTTGAGGGGCTAACAATCACTTTAATCAAGTACAAGCATCATGCTTTTAACTAAGCATATATATCATTCACCTAGTTCAGGGGAATGAGCACCCTGAACTTCAAAGAAAATACAGAGAAATCAAAAGATCAATAGACATGGCTTCTTCTGCCTGAATTCAACAGGCAGTTGGACTCCAGCTGTCTGACCATAGTTATCAGAGAGGGAAACACTGATATCTGGGTTTGCAAATCCAGGGGACTCCTTAACATGGCTTCCCAGAGTCTTTGTCTGGCACTCAAAACTTCTTACAAAAACCAAGCCCCAAAATTAAACCTCGCCCTCAGAGTATTTATACAATTTTTATAGCCAGAGAGCATAACCATCTGACTCAGTGCCACAATAGAAAAAACAAAAGGTACTTGAGACTCTCCTAAAAAACACTCCCTTAATCAAGCTTCATACAATGGGCAAGCCCATCAATGGGTGGGAAAAATCTTCTTTAATCATGTTAAAATAATTAACAATACAAAGACATATACTGTTTCTAGTTAAAGAAATTTTTGTTTTTATTTATTCTTTGTAAAGACTCTTGATTGATAAAGACAAGTTTCAATCAGAGGCCCTTGATTATACTAAAACAAAAACACTAAAAGATCTTAACTTGTTTGCCATCACAGTAACAAAGTCAGAACTGGAAAATGAAACAATGTTATGGGGAAGGTAGAAGCTTGCCCTATGCTAAGGCAAATAGAGGAGAACTAACAGGGAACATGATGTTTATGGAGATAATTGAAGATTTACTCATCAGGAGGTCACAGATACTTTGTATCTGGTTCACCCACAGGATGGGAGAACCGTTAATATCTTGGATGGTCAGAATCAGTGATGAAGGAGCTGGAGGAGTGTCTAAAGATGGCATGATTGTTTGAAATTTATAGGTATCAGTCAGAATCCTACAGTACAGCAAGCCTTTAGAGATATGCAACGAGAAAACAATACACCTAATCTGTTACCTTTGTCTGCAGAAGATAGAGTAAGTAGTATCTTACTGACTCTATGTGGCCTAGTGGAAATAGACCCTGGTTGTTGCTTAGGGATTGTATAAGAAGTTAAGGAGGAGGTAATGAAGACTGCCATAATGACTGGCAATACAGATGCATACTATGATACCCCCTTTGCAGTTTATCATAGGAATATAATAATGAAGATGCCTCCTGCTACTTACAAGCACCTAGTTTTGATTCTTAACAATGGGGGAACTAGGGCACCCTCTTTCAGAGGTGCTGAACAAGATTTAACAGATATGTGCTTTAGAGGATTGGGGAAAAGATAAGTTTCCTCAAAACTGAAGAGTAAATAACCAGTTGATACAAAGTCAGACTAGATTGACAAGAAGATAATTGTTTACAACTCTATTGAGAGCAGTGATTTTGGAAGAATAGATTGCGTTCAAACTAATGAACTATATAAAATATATCAAGGAAAGAAGTTTGATCCTGGACAGAATAGAGAAGTAATAACTGTCCCTATATATCCTCTCAAACCCTTGTATTCCAATTTGCCATACCTTCGGAGAGAATGGGAAATTGGCTGAACCCTATAGCTCAAATTACAGAAATGTACAGATGGGATTACAGACCCCATATCAATTTAACCATATATTTTAAAAGTGGATCAAATACTGTGACTAGGGCATTAATGGGTACTGGGGCAGAGGCCTCCCTTTTATATATGGAAACCCTGATAAGTTTAAACAAGGGACTCTTATCTCAATCACAGGACTGAGAGGGGCTGAAATATCAGTCAGACAAGTCAAACTAATGATGAAAATTGGAGAATTACCTAAGAAAGAATATGCCGTGGTAATTGTCCCATTCCCGAATACATCATTGGAATACATATATTGAGAGGTATGACTTTAAATTTACCTGAGGGGAGATGAAGATTTGTAGTAAGGAAGATAGAAATCAATACAGTTTTAGTGGGTAAAATAAAAATGAATACAATCACTTTATCTGAACCTTTTGAAGCAACACTTTAAAGCAGTATTGTGTGCCAAGTGGGCAAGAGGAAATTACAAAAACTAGAAAGGAATATGTTGAGGCAGGAGTGTTAATCCCTACAGCCTCTCCATGGAATAATTCTGTCTGGCCAAAATGAAAGTCAGATGGGACATAGAGAATGACAATGGATAACAGAAAATTGAATAAGGTGACTCCTCCCTTGCATGCTATAGTTTCAGATATCATTATATTAACAGAAATGATTCAGAAATATGATGGAAATTCATACACAGTTGGTAATTTAGCCAATGCTTTCTTTATGATCTCAATAGAATCGAAAAAATGGGACCAATGTGCTTTCACTTGGCAAGGCCTACAACATGCTTTTACATACTTGCCAGAAGGATATTATGCATAGCCCCACTATTTGTCATAGGATTGTGAATGAACATTTGGATGAATTAGAGCTCCCTGGTGTACAGCTTACTCACTACATAGATGATATTATAATACAGGGGAAAAAATGTAAATGAAATGGAGAAAAGTGTGATGCTTTTAATTGAGCCTATGAAAAGCAAAGGGTGGGAAATTAAACTTGCAAAGATTCAAGGGCCAGTTCAAACAATAAAATTTTGGGGGATATATAATGTTCATTATGTTAATGAGAGTTAAAGATCTTCCTCACTCATTAATGGATCTGCCCATTAAGGGAAGTTTGATTAGGGGAGATTTGTTTTGTAAGAAAGCCCACATCTTATTTTAATTTCTAATGAGGCATTGGTTCTCAATGGTTGTGATGTCCTCTGGATCTGAAAAGCGAATATATACTCTGAGATGAGTTTTATTTTGGGGACTTACTCATTGGAAGTCTTTGGACAAATTAAACTCTGGATAGTAGCTAAGGGGCTCCCTCAGCTTTGAAAACTGACATGTTGGTGCTTCTCTCTCTGGTAACAATGTATGTATGATCAGACAGTTGAATACATCTGATCTGTGATGTATGTATTGCTTATGGTCAGACAGTTGGAAGCATTGTTTGTCGGTCTTTATTTCTCTGTTTGTATTTTCTCTGAATTTCAGAGTGCTGACTTTTTCCCCTGAATTACCCTGAATGATATATGTGTTTGATTAAAGTATATTGCTGACCCCTTAAAAGTTGTTTTCCTTTTAGCAAAGCAGGTCTAAGAACTTGTACAGTAGGTCCTCCTGTGCATACCAGTGTCCTTGCTGTTGCAGTACACAGTGGAATAAGGGGCTGAGAGACATTCTCCTGCAAGCCTGACAAAATATTTAGGGTTTTCCTATTCCCACCAATAAGAAAGAGATCCAAAAGTTTATAGGATTATTGAGATATTAGGGACAACACATACCACATCAAGGATAAATTTGTATAAAATTATGAGAAAAAGATATGAATTTGATTGGGGGGTTGAGCAGAATAAATCTTTTAAAGAAGCAAAGACTGCTCTACATATAAATGGCCTATGGAAAATGGCCCAGTGGAATTACAAATGACTGTATAGGATAAATATGCAAAGTAGAGTTTATGGCAAAAACAACAAAACCTAAATGTACCTTTAGGATTTTGGTCTAGGAAACTCCTTTCATCTGGAACTCAATATACCTCTTTTTAAAAACAATTGTTAGCTGCATATTGAGTTTTAGTAGAAATTTAACAACTGACTTTGGGTCATGAGGTAATATTAAGGCCTGGAATCCTGATTATGATTTAGGTAATGAGTACCCTAGATTTTTGCAGAATTGGACATGCACAAGAGGCTAGCATAATTAAATGGAAATGGTATATTTAAAATAGAGTTTCTGCTTTACATGAACCTATAGCAAGCATAGATACTGAGGGAAGTGGTGCACCCCCTGAACCAAAGGAACAGTTGGCACAGTCCTTGGTGAAATGGAATGAGGGACATGATGGATCAACTGACGAGCAAAAGAGATATTCATGGTTTACTGATGGAACAGCAAAATATTTGGGTCACAAAAGACATTGGAAAGCAATAACCTGTAACCCATGTAGTAGGTAGACTTTGGAAAGTAATGGGATAAGATGAAGTAGTCAATATGCTAAATTTATGCCAGTACATCAAGCTATCAAAACAAAATAAGGACAGTGTTATATATTCTCTGATTCATGGATGGTAGCTAATGATGGGTTAGCTACATGGACGCCCATGTGGAAAAAATCAAAATCGGGAAATTCATGGTAAACAAGTTTGGGGCAAAGAATTATGGATATATTTATGTGGGACATGTCTTTGGTTACTAATTTGTCAGTTTTCCATGTAGATACTCATGTGCCCTGATCACACTAGTATGTATGTACAATGCACATGCTGATTGACTAGGAAAGATTGCTACTGAGCATATTGTGCCTACTCTGACACCAACTGATGATCTGGCACTAGCAAAATGTGTCCATCAAATGACCAGTCATTTACTGGTCCAGGCCATGTACCAGAGTCCACAAGACTGAGGTATTAGTATCTCTCATTCACCATTAAAACAAGTATCGGAGGAATGTTATACACGTCCATTGGAAATGTAATGAACCGCTTCTCAGGTAGTAACTGGAGAGATATAAATGGGGAAAGTACCATCTCAAATTTGGTAAATAAATTACATAGGACCCCTACTGCAAGATAGAGGGTGTAAATATATATGTACTTTTGTTGACACCTATTCAGGTGTACTAGTAGCTTTTCCCTGCAAGAATACAACCCAGAAAATCACTTGTAAAACTCTATATATCAGTCTATATTATGGAACCTCAATCAGGTTCAAAGTAACAATAGGTCACATTTCAAAGGTAATGAAATGAAGAGATATTGTGTATTAAACAATATGGAATGGATATACCATACTCCATATTATCCACAAGCATCTGGGTTAACTGAAAGAATGAATGGATTATTGAAAGAACAGTTAATGGAGTTAAATTCTAATAATTCTTATCAATATTGGAAAGACAAGTTGCTCATTGCTTTATCCCATACAGTTATTGCTTAATGTAATTTGAATAAAAGACCATTGGGAGGAAGTATACCTCTAGCCAGAATGATGACCCCAAATCTACAAATAGGAAAACAACAAACACATAAGATCCCAAAAGTTGAGAATTGGACTGTGAGGCCAGATGTCCCAGAACTCTATCCAAGGACACTTGGTTCAGCAGGCTATGATTTACATTGTTTAGAGGACTTTAGGTTGAATAGAAAAGAAATAAGGAAAATCTCTACTGGAATACGTATGAAAGTCCCTAAAATTTTGGACAGATATTACCGAAATCAAAATTAGCAGCTCAAGAAATACATGTATTGGCTAGAGTGACAGATTCTAATTATTAAGGATAAATTATTGTGACATTCCAAAATTTCAGTGCAGAACTCATATAGTTCTGTAAAAATGATAAAATAGTTCAAATGGTTATTATTCCTTGTGAAACAATACCTCTTGTGGAAGCTGACCCCTTATCTGAAATAACTAGCAGAAAAACTGAAGGACTGAGTTCTATTGATAGAATAAAATTGGAAGCTAAAATATGGGTAAAATGAAAGTCAGATGATGTTGTAAAGGTTGCGGAAATCATGGCACATGGGAAAGATAATACTGTAACTGTTGCTTATTTAGAAGATGATTGCCAAATTGTAAACTTAACTCATATATTCTACTGTGAATGAATCTTTGATGGTGGGTTTATGGACTCCAGAAGCACGACTGACCATATTATATACTCTGCTTCTAATTATTGTCTCCTTGGTCTTTTTTTTTGACTTTTTGTCTGTTAAAACTGTTTGCTTGATTTGTCTGCAGGCAGATGCCTGAATGTTTAAGTCACCTGCCACTCCTTCTCCATGGCTGTGATATGTCATCCCTGATCCTGGCGTTGATCAAGCTCCAGAAGCCAGGTAAAGAATGGACCCATTGAATGGGACCTCTTGGGGCATGAACAGCTCTACATTTAATCTCAGCAGGAAGCAACTATGGAAGAAGAGAACTTCACCCATTATCCCAACATTTTGGGCCTTATATGAGAAAAAAGTGTCAGATGCATGATAAATTCTGGGCATATAAATCAAAAAGTCAGATAATAGTTGATCTCATAGAGCTGATATTAGAATAGAGGGAAAATACATATTTAAGAGACATTATAAGGAAGATGGAAAATTCCAATGATCCTTTGGACACAGCAGGAAAATAAACAGTGATTTATCTTTTTAACATCATTTTCATTACTAACGCTATACCTATTTCTAGGATTGAATCATTTGCTTGTACCAATGATTTAGGTATAAAAACTTTCTTTTTCAGGTCCTCACTAGTGATTACTGAGCACTTGAGGCTGGAGCATCATTAAATAAAATTGCATAGTGGTATCTCCAAAAAGATTCTATCTTTGAACTATTTGAGGAGACAGAAGCACATTGACAGAGAAAGGGATGTTACTCCTGAAATCCGTGGGTTCATATTCTTGGGTTTGCTTAACTGAGATCATAAGGGAGGTGGTCATGGGGTTTGACCTTTGTGACATGTCTGTCTCAATTTTAAGGTCCTTTGTTTCCTCAACTATTGTCTTTCTGTCATAAATGTAGTCAGTTTTGGTTGAGTGAAGCTGTTAGGCAGAAGGGTCTGAATTGTGGCTACATGGGCCCAGATGGAAACAGGAACACTGATTTGGGTATGCAGTTATTTTTTTTTAATTGTGTTATTTTTATTTGTTTTTGATTGATTGAAAATATATTTATGCTCTTACTATGTGCTAAGTACATAAAAAGACACAAATACACAAAGTACAAAAAAAACAAAATGAAAAATAGTCACTAAGTTCACATTGTTTTTATAGTTATTTTTAAATTTATTTATTTTTAGTGTTCAACATTCACTTTTATAAAATTTTGAGTTCTGAATTTTCCCCCTCCCTCCCCACACCCTTCCCCAAGATAGCATGAAATCTGATATAGGCTCTACATGTACAATCACATATTTCCACATTAGTCATGTTGCAAAAAAAGAATCAGAACAAAGGGGAAAACCATGAGAAAGAAAACAAAAACAAGATAAATTAGTGTGTTTCAATCTGCATTCAGACTTCATAGTTCTTTCTTTAGATGTAGATAACATTTTCCATTATGTATCTTTTGGAATTGTCTTAGGTCATTGTATTGCTGAGAAGAACTAAGCCTATCAAAGTTGTTCATCACACCATGTTGCTGTTACTATGTACAATGTTCTCCTGATTCTGCTCACTTCACTTTGTGTCAGCACGTATAAGTCTTTCCAGGTTTTTCTGAAACTCTCCTGCTCATCATTTTTTAAGGATCAATAGTACTCCATTACATTCATAAAGTACAACTTGTTCAGTCATTCCCTAATTGATGGACATTGCCTCAATTTCCAATTCTTTGCCACCACAAAAAGAGGTGATATAAATATTTTTGTACATGTGAGTCCTCTTCCCTTTTCTATGATCTCTTTGGGCCACAGACCTAGTAGTGGTATTCTACATCAAAGGGAATGCACAGTTTGATTGCCCTTTGGGCATAGTTCCAAATTGTTCTTCAGAATCTTTAGAACAGTTCACAATTCTAGTAACAATGCATTAGAGTTCCAATTTTCTCACATATTCTCCAGCATTTACCATTTTCCTGTTTTTTTATGGCAGCCAATCTGATAAGTATGATGTGGTAACTCAATGTAGTTTTATCTTGAATTTCTCTAATCAATGAAAATTTAGAGTATTTTTATATGAATACAAATAGTTTTAATTTATTAATCTGAAAACTGCCTGTTCGTATCCTTTAGCCATTTGTGAATAGGTGAATGACTTGTAGTCATAATTTTGAATTAGTTCTCTATATATTTGAGAAATAAAGCCTTTACAAGAAATTCTGCCTGTAAAAATTGTTTCCTTTTTTTCTTCTTTCCTTCTGTTCTTGGTTGCATTGGTTTTGCTTGTGCAAAGCCTTTTCAATTTAATGTAATGAAATTTATCTGTTTTTCATTTCATAATGTTCTCTATCTCTTGTTTGGTCATGAATGCTTCCATTCTCCCTAGATCTGACAGGTAAACTGGTCTCCCAATTTGCTTATACTATCACCCTTTATATCTAAATCATGGACCTATTTTGTCCTTTTCTTGGTAAAGGGTGTAAGAGATTGATGTATGCCTTGTTTCTGTCATACTATTTTCCACTTTTCTCAGCTGTTTTTGTTAAATGTGAATTCTTGTCCCAGAGGCTTTATCGGGTTTATCAAATAGTAGATTAATATAGGCATTGACTACTGTGTCTTGTGTATCTAACCTATTCTACTGATCTACCATTCTACTTCTTAGTAACCAAGTAGTTTTGATGATTACTGCTTTGTATTAGTTTTAGAACTGGTACAGGTAGGCCACCTTCCCTTGTGTTTCTATTCATTAATTCCCTTGATATTCTGAACCTTTTGTTCTGGGTATGTTGTTATTGATGGGGCTTGTGGGCTTTTGTCCTCAATAAAAATATTACTAGGAGTCATTTTGGGGATACTAGAAAGATGTGGACAAACAATAATCTAAGAAGATGCCTATTTAAATATTTTTATTTTTAATAATACTTTAGCTCAATAATATGGAAAGAAAAACTTTAGCATTCATTTTTACAAAATTTTGAGTTGATAATTTTTCTCCTCTCCCTTCCCCATCTCTCTTCATAAACCAGTAAGCAATTTTATATAGACTATATATACATGCAATCATGTAAAACTTAGTTACATAGTAGTTATGCTTGTGAAAAAAGAAACAGACAAAAAAGGAAAAAAAACATATGAAGTCAAAATAGTATTCTTTGATCTGCATTGAGTCCAGCAGTTCTTTCTCTGGATGTGAATAGCATTTTTTATGATGAGTCCTCTGTAATTTGTTTTGGATCATTGTATTGCTGAGAAAAGCTAAGTCATTCAGAGTTGATCTTCATATAATATTGCTGTTACTGTGTAGATTGTTTTCCTGGTTCCAGTCATTTCACTTTGGATCAGTTTATACCAGCCTTTTTTTTCCCAGGCTTTTTTTCTGAAATCTGCCTGCTCATCATTTATTAAACAATAATGTTCCTTCCTATTCATATACCACAGCTTGTTCACTCATTCCTTAACTGATGGGCATTACCTCAATTTCCATGTTTGCTACCACACACACAAAAGAGCTGCTATAAGTACTTTTGTAGATAAAGATTCTTTCCCCTTTTTATCTTTTTGGGATACAGAATTTGTAGTGATATTGCTGAATCAAAGGGTTTGGACAGTTTGATTGCCTTTTGGGCATAGTGCCAAAATGCTCCCCAGTGTTTATTCATTTTAATCTAATCAAACTTCACTTGGATCTATTTAGTTCAGGCTCCTCTTATTCCTTCTGCTTTGATAAGTCCTTGTGATTTGTTGCTGCTGATCTGTCATTTCAGTCATGTCCAAACTTTATGATCCCATTTGTTTGGTTTTTTTTTGAAGATACTATGCCCAAAGAGCAAACTGTGCATCCCTTTCGATCCAGCAATATCACTACTAGGTCTGAAGCCCAAAGAGATCATAAAAAAGGTGAAGAGGACTCATGCATACAAAAATGTTTATATCACCTCTTTTTATGGTGGCAAAGAATTGGAAATTAAGTAGATGCACATCAATTAGGGAATGACTGAATAAGTTGTACTTTATGAATGTAATGGAATACTTTTGTTCCATAAAAAATTGTGAGCAGGTGGGTTTCAGAAAAACCTGGAAAGACTTTTATGAACTGATACTAAGTGAAGTGAGCAAAACCAGGAGAAGATTTTATACAGTAAAATTTTTAACTTTAAAAAGATATATTTCCTTCCCCAGATCATTTTATAGATGAGGAAACAGATTTAAGTGACTTGCCCAGGATCACACAGTTCTAAGTGTCTGAGGACAGATTTAAACTTCTTCCTGACTTTAGATAAGGCACTCAATCTGATACTGTGGTTTGTAGGAATTCTTTTAAAAAAATCACTTGTCCAAGATCAGTGTGGGAGTTCAGCTGCAGTTTGTAACTTGTGGATCTTGTTTTGTTGTTGAGTTATTTCCTGAGTCTGTCCATTTGCAGTGGGAGAAATGATTACTTCATCTGTTCTCTTTCCTTTACTCCATCTTTACTTTCTTTTTATCTCTCTTAAAATGGGGATTGTTATTCATTGATTAACTTTTTTTTCTAAACATAACACTATTTCTAGTGTTATGTTTCTTACATAGATACAATATTATTTACTCCTCTTACTTTGAAAATAACATATCTCTTATGTTTTACTACAATCCATTTCTTCCTGTCTCCTTTCTTCTTGAAGTATTCCAACAGGTGGCATTCCATACTTCTTTGTGAATTTGACAGCATCTGTTCATTTCTCTTTGTAAAAGTTCAGCTCTTTTTTCATTTAACAAAGGGAGCTGATGCTCAAGTTAAATATTTCCTCCTAAGTCAGAGATGAAACTAAAGTTTATCATGATGCTTCACTATGCTAGTATTCACCTATTTTATTCTGTGGACTTTTTATGAGTTGCCCAGGAAAACCTTACATAAAAACTGTTGCTGCCTTGAAAAAATAGGGGAGTGGAGATGGAGATGGAGTCAGAAGATCAAGATTCAAATTCTATATCAGCTTGTTTTATTGGCTTTGTCAACATGGCCAAGCCTGTTTACCTCTGAGAGTCTCGGTTGTTTTATCTATAAAAGAAGATAATGACTATGCTACTTGACTCTTGCGATTATTTTAAGGTTTGAGTGAGATGATGTATGCAAGGTCTTTTAGAAACCTTTAAATATTAAATTCATGTCAGTGATTCATAAGATGATAGAACTGCAAGGAACTTTAGAGGAAAGGGGCAATGATGCCTAAGAGAGATTAATCTTATTTCCCAAGGTTATCCTGGTAGTAATGTCAGACTCTAGATTTGAACCTAGGTTCTCTGTATAAAAACTTCCATTCTATCAAGCTTTTACTTTTGTCATTTCCTGGATTAGAAATTAAGGAAATTTCACAGATTTTTTTCACAGATCCCCATGGTAAAATTATGGAGTACCTCAGACAAGAGTTGGACAAAATGTGCAAGCTTGGATGGGTTGAAATATCATGGGGATTAATACGAAATTGAGTTAAATTCAACAACTCATGGATTAAATACTTATGTGCTAGGTGCTCTGTAAGGTGCTATAAGTACAAAGAACTAAATAAAAATGTAGTATTTATCATCAAAGAGCTTATGTTCTCTTACAATGTAGTTGACACAATGGGATTCAATCGTTTTCCGATGAGAAAATGTACCCATTGCTGCATTGGGGAATAATTCTTAACTTGGGTTTCATGATTTAAAAAACATATTTTGATAGCTGTGTTGGAACAAAATTGATTTCCTTTATAAACCTTTATACATTATTGTATTTCCCTTATTCTGAGTTCATAGGTTTTATCAGATTGCCAAAGGGTTCATCTCACACATAGATACACACACACACATACACATACACATATGCATATGCATATGCATATACACACAAATATTAAGAATTCTAGTAGTAGATTATTATGAGTAATAAAACTAACATATATTGCATGGACAATCAGATAACTAATGTTGTAAAACACACTCAAACTGATATATGTTTAATTTCTATAGCTGTTGTGATTTCTAAGCTTAAGCCACACATGACCATTGGCTAATAAAACATGCAGTTTATGATTTGTTCGCAATGCAAAGCAGGCATTTCTTGCTTGTGACAGACATTGAGAAACCACAGAGAGAGCCCTCCATGAATGTCATTTAATGTCTCTGTGCCAGAATTTCTTATCTATAAAATGTGGATAATTACAGATTTAATGTGGGATTCAAATATTGTTCCCTTGCTCCATTCCTAGAACATTCTGTCTTTCAACTCAAAATCTGAAAATCCTTGGTTTCATTAAAAATCCAGTTCAGATCTTTTCTGCAGGAGTCCTTTTTCCGTCTCTCAGTGGCTAATGCCTTGTCTAAGGGGATATATGGTAGATGTACCTTATGGATACTGATAGCTATTGGGGATGATCTTATCTTTCATATCCCCAGAGCATAGTACATAGAAAAATCTTTAAAAAATGCTTAATATTTGAATGATTGATGGAAATCACTTTGCAAATTTGAAAGCAATAATGTATTATATACATATATATGTACAAATATACACATATATGCTGTTGTTATTTTTTATAACCATAGCTAGTATTTACATAGAGATTTAAGGCTTACAAAGCACTTCACAAATATTGTTTCATGTTATCCTCATGAAATCTGCGAGATTTAGGTATTATTATTGCTCCCATTTTACAAATAAGTAAACTGAGGTAAGTAGAGGTTATATCTGAGATAGGATAAAATTAAATATCATTAATTCTAAGTAAAAAAGCTGATTTGCATGTGTAGCTTGTGACAGCAAAATTATCATAGGAGGGAAAAGTATTCACATTTCAACTAACATCAGTTGAACAGGCTAATTATTTATTACTATTTCCTAAGCTGGAAACCATGAAGCACTGTTTTGCATTTTCAGAGGAATCAATTCAATCAGCAGTTTTTGGTGCTAATAACAAAGAATTCAAAACATATTATATGAGAAGAAAAATATATTTAACAGTAAGAAATCATATATATATAAATCATATATTCACATGTATATATTATACATTCATACATATGTGCATATATGTATTTATCTATACAGATATAGATATAGATATGTATATATATTTATCTATACAGATATAGATACATATATAGATACAGATTTATCTATGCTGATATAAAAGCGAAATATATTTAACAGTAAGAAATCATATATATATAAATCATATATACACATGTATGTATTATACATTCATACATATGTGTATATATGTATTGATCTATACAAATATAGATATAGATAGTGATGAAGTAATATGGAGATAGAAAGTTGAAAGAACACATGTACATGACTCCTCCCATAACGTTTTCATGAAAATCATGAAAAAATTTTTAAAAAATGACTTCTCTACATAGATAATTAACTCAGAGAATAATCCCGATACTTAAATTTAGGTTATAAAACACTTAAGCCTTCCGAAAGAAAATTTTAAAGTGAGAACCATTTTTTGTTATGTTCTTGTCACACATTTTGAGTGATAAATAGAAGTGGTTAAGATTTGACATTTGTTCTGACCTTTCAAGGCAAGCTAGACAAAGTAATACTTTCTGACAAAAAGAATAACTTGCAATGAAACGGGATACTTCAGGATGAACTGGAAAAGAACCCAATTCAATTCCATGTTATTAAGTTCAAGGTACTATTTTAGGCACTGAGGATTTTTTTTTTTTTGGTAGAAGAAGGGAAGGAATAAACCTGTGATTTTATGGAGTAGGGAAGTTGTGTAGATACTTTTCTCCATTAATAAAGATCAGCAACTTGTCAGTAACAGATTCTTAGAGAATTTCCTACCACACTGAAAGGTTATACTGGTCAAACAGTTAATAAATGTAACAGGCAGAAGCTGAACCAAGGTGTTCTAAAATTTAGTTTAAAAAGATAAAAATGAAAATAGTCACTGCTCTCAAGAACCTTAAATAAAGTATTGCCATCTCTAGGAGAAAATACCAAGGCCCCTCAATCCCAAAGAAGTATGTTTTTCAATATCTCAAGTAAAAACAGTGTAGATTTGTGAATTTGGTAACCATGGTATTTATTCAGAAGATATACTCAGAATATATCATGACAAATCAAATAGCCATGCAAGCTTATTATCTAGATATTCAAAATCACTGGGGAGATGCTGTGTGGTAACACACTTTCCCTCCCTCTCTCCCTTTCCCTTCCACCACTGACTTTGTGACTAGAGAGATTGGAATGAAAAATATTACATCTACCTGGGAGCAATAAACATATGAAGGAATGTAGTTTTGTAGATTATGAGTTCATGTGTTGTACAGGCAATGAACTCTATGGATCCCAGAATAGAGTTACACTAATAGGAAATACCATGAGAAATTTATAAAACAAGAGAAAAAAATGTTCTAATTATCATTTATTACTTATCTACTTGCTATACGTGTTTGTTTGTTTTTTTTGCATGTGAGTCTCACTACCATATTACTTTAAACTGATTCCACCTCTATCCATAAATCTTGTGTAGATGTGTGAGAAAATGAGTCTTTAATTTTTGACAGGGGTATCATCTTACTGTACCATCTTGGTAAACAGTTGGGGTTTTTTTTGGTGTTTTTCTAAAATCTGAATCTGATTGGACAATTTTCAATGAGTAACACACAGGAGAAGACAATAAAGCAAACTCAGTCCCTTACTGTTACTACTAGAATTCCGAAGTAGTAATACTTAGGTACTATCTGGAGATCTGGCCAAGCCATTGCAAATAAGTGTTTCGAGGTTATAAATGTACACACAAGTGCGCGCACACACACACACACACACATACACCTTCAAAATCATTTACCACCATTAGAGTGTTCAAAAGATGGTGGCAAAGTTTGTGAAATAAAAAAAAATCTATTTTTTTAATGTTATCATCATTTACATCATTGTAGAAAGAAATCTGTACTTAAAAATATAGAATCAAATCCTTATTCTAATTCTTACAAGCCATATGTCCTAAAGCAAACCATTTCATCTCTCAGTTTCCTCTTGACAAAATAAAGCAGAAGTAGGTAAAAAACAGCAGACTTGGAGACAAGGAAAGACCAAGGTTTGTATTCTGACTGCAATTCACTGGTTGTGTAACCATGGTCAAATAATTTAAACTTGCAAGCTTAAGTTCCTCACCTGTAAATTAGGAAAAATAATACTTATGTCATTTATTTGATAGAGTTATAGTCAAATGACTATCTATATGTCATATTTTTATGACAGCTAAATGAGACAGTAGATGGAGTGCTTGGCCTGAAATCAGGAACACTCACCTTTCTGAGTTCAAATCTCGCCTCAGACACTAGCTGTGTAACTCTGGACAAGCAACTTGACCCTATTTAACTCAGTTTCCTCATCTATAAAATGAATTAGGGAAGGAAATGGCAAACCACTCCTGCATCTTTGCTAAGAAAACCAGAAGAAAGCTCATGAAGAATTTTACATAACTAAAATAACTGAACAACCACCACTTCATACGTAGTAAACCATAAACTGCTATATAAATATCAGTTGTTACTAACAACAGTGATAACAATAAATTATATATTAACAATTTCAATGGGTTTTGAGAAAAACATTTTTAATTTTTTAAAATACCTTGGTACTCTTTAATATTGTTTATTAAAGTGATAAAAATGTGCTAGGCAAGATGTTAAGTGTCAGGGATTCAAATTAAAGTAAAAACATGGCCCAGCTTGACAATTAAGGACCTCCTTTTTAATCAGGGAAACAACATTCAAGCAACATGTGTGTGTGTGATATGTACAATATACATATATGCACATAAATATATATACACATATGTATACATGAATATATGTGTATATATATTTATATATATATATAGTTTGAATGCAAAGTAATCACTGAAAAGGTAGCAAGGAGGGGAAGACCAGAACAGGTCTCTTGCAGAAAGTGAAATTTAACCTCATTCTTTAAAGAAACTCAGAAAACTAAAAGGCAGAGATGAGGAAGGAGAGCATTCTACTCACAGAGGATAGTTAGTACAAAGCCATAAAAAAGAGAGATTAAAAACTGTGCGTGTATAACAAACAGCAAATAGGCCTGTAGAACTGGATTGTGGAATACGTAGAGGGCAGGAAAGTGTAAGAAACCTGGGCGGTTAAGAAAGGGTCAGATGGTAAAAGACTGTCAAAGTCAAGCAGAGAATTTTGCATGTGATCCTGGAGCTAAAAGGGAGCCACTGTTATATACGGAGTAGGAGAATGAAATAGTCACAGGTACACTTTTAAAAGATCATTTTGGCAGCTGTGAGAGCCACGATGAAGGAATGTCAGTCAGAAGGCCATTAGAATAGTACAGGCATGAGATGATAAGCTAACCAGGTTTGTGGCTAGGTGATTAGAGAGAGGGAAGTGTATTTGAAAGGTGTTGGAGAGGTAGAAACAATAAAACGACAACAGATTAGATAGGAGACCTGAATGAAAAATCAAGAACATGCAGATTGGAAGCCTAGATAAGTAAGAGGATTGTGGTGCTCTTGGAACTAAGAGTGAAGATAGAAACAGGGTAAGATTTAATGAGGAGAGGTGGGGAGAAGATCATTGCTTCAGCTTTTGACAAGTTCAGTATGAGATGTACAATAAGCAGTTGGTACTAGATCCTAAGGAAGAGATTAAATGAAGTATAGAGCAGGGAATCATCTACATGGAGATACTACATTCATGGGAATTGACGAGATCACCAACCATAATAATACAGAAGAGAGGGCCAAGGATAGACATGTGGGGAACTATCAGGGTTAGTTGTCATAATCTGGAGGAAAATGAAGCACAGGATATTGAAAAAGAGCAATTAAACATGCAGGAAGAGAACGAGGAGAGATTTGAGTCATGAAAACCTAGAGAGGAGAAAATATCCCAGAAAAGGGAGTAAATAACAACATGTAACTGGGAAAATCACTTAACTTCTCTAAGGTCCATTACCCTCATCTATAAAACTGGGTGGGAAAAATGGACTAGAAGACCTCTAACCTTCATTCTACCTTTAAATCTATAATTCTACATTTTTACTGCTGTAGAGAGTATCCTGTACCAACAGAACTGGCAACTGCTCTGGAATTTATAGTCTGTAGAACTGCCTGGAGCCTCAAGGAATTAAACAATTTTCCAGGATTATACAGTTTTGTCACATAATCTTGTGCCAAGATTTGAACACAGATCACACTGATTTTGAGGTTGCTCTTTATTCTCTGTGCAAGACTGCCTCATAAATATTATGCATGAATTTTATAAATCAGTTTCTACTGAGGCAGCCAGGTGGCAACGGTAGATAGAGCACTAGACCTGGAATCGGCAAACTCTGCCCTCCTGTAAGGCCTCAGACTCTTCCTAACTGAGTAACCCTGGGCAAGTCATGATCTCTGCCTGTTTCATCATTCAGCAAATGGAGATGAAAAAAGCATCACCCGACTCTCGGTGTTGTTGTAAAGATCAAATTTGTGAACCACTTTGAACATCTTAAATCATCATAGAAAATACTGGCTGTTATTGTTGTATCATCATCATCACTATGATGATTAATTAATTCCTGGTAGAGTAAGTTAAACACTGGAGACCTAAGATATTGGCGGGGGTGGGGGGGGGGGCTGTTCTGGTTGCTGTTTTTCCATTTGTTTGGCAAGGCAATAAGAGTCAAGTGAGTTACCAAGGCTGACACAGCTAGATTTGAACTCTGGTTCTCCTGACCGTAGGGCTGGTGCTTCACCCACTGTGCCATGCAGCTGCCCCGGGAGACTTACCTTCTAATTCTGGTTCTGTCAATCAATAGGCCCTTGTAATAATTTGGAGGATTTTTAGTTATCCTTCACCTGCAAAATGAGGAGATAGGCGGTAGGGAAGAGAGGAGAGTGAAAAGTAGAGAGTCTCTTAAGGTTTTTAAATGTTATTATTCTATTGGATAAGATGAGGAATATGCAAAAATGCTTTTAAGTTAGGATCACAGCTGGTGAATCAAACTTCACAGAAGATTGCTCTCTCTACAGAAAAACTTTGCTATTATCTTTTTGGCAACAGAAAACTGGTTACTGGCCTAAAACTGCTGGAAGCAAAGTCAGCCTTCACGTTTGTCACTTGTTCATTCATCCATTTATTTTCTACAAAAATAATGTCCCACTGGTACATTAACAAGGACCTTAGGAGTGACAAACACTCTTCCCCCCCCCCCCCAGCCCCGGCCCACTGGATACTAAGCTGGTGTCAGAAACTAACAAAGGAATAAAAGATGAAAACAATCCAAAGCAAATCTATTTATAGCGTTGCTGACATCCTGTTGGTCTGGCAGCCACCCAAAGACACAAGACATTAATTGGTTATCACTCTTGATAGGGGATGTAACGATTCCTGTCATTGTTGCAGCTGCTTTCATTGGTGGATAAGAAAACAACTTCTCCAAGCTTAAGAGCAGTTTTCTCTGGTTTTTCATGATAGTACCAAACAAGCTTTATTTTAAATGTCTGTCTATCTAACCTATTAGTTTCTCTAAATTTAAGAGCAATAGTCTTCATTATAGTCCAAAGTTATTTTTTAATTTTTAAAATATTATCAACTTTTTGATATTTAAAAGTAGTTTTTCTTTGGTTTCTCATGATTTGTCCAAATAAGTTTTTAATCTTTGTTATTATTTATAAATTTTTTTGGTATTTTCACAAAAGAGAAATAATTCAGGATGGTGGGGAGAAGAGATTTCAAAAATTCAAATAATTGAATTAGGAAGGAAGTCATCAAATATTCAGTAATTCCTTTGTCTGACAGGCAAGGCAAATGTGTCAAGTAAGCAATCCTGAGACTTTTATATATTGAACCTATCCTGACTGTGTGTTCATGGGCATGGGAAGAGGACTGGCTATTTAGCTATCATAGTCAGGGAAGCTTTATTGCAATTGAAGTGATCCAAAACAAAAATAAGGATGTGGGAAAAGAAGAAATGTATATAGTAAATTATAGTTTTCCCTATTCATAAAATCCCTCTATCCAGGGACAGAGATTGAGGAGGCCCTGGCTCAGATGTTAGGGTAAGCAGCTAATTCAAAAATTCATGACTGGAGGGAATAGTCAAAGGCTGAAGCATTCTTCATGTCTTTGATGGTCTGCCACAGGTAGGAAATAGGGACTGTTTTTCAGAGGTACAGCAAGTATAGAAGTGCATACGATCCTGCACCTCAAAGAGCTGCGGGAGTTCAATACCTTCTATCATCAAATGATTCCATAGCTGGCAGGACATATTGGCCAATGACTCAGTACTGATTCATAACACCTGAAAGGTTCTAGGTAAATTTAAAGTTCCCAATTCCAAATCCAGTATTTCCAATATTAAAACAGAGAAGTAGTATTAGAGTCATCAGGCTAAATACGCTTATAAATTCTATAGCATATCTCATATGATTATTTGTCTCATAGATTTTTCTTCAAATTGTTTTCCTCTCCATGAAGAATTCACTTTGTTAGAAATGCAAAGTAAGAACCTTGTGTGGTTGATTGGCCATATATAAACTGATCATCAAATAAGAATCAAATGGTAAACTAAAAACATGTTGGATAAGGAAATCAAAGATCTGGCTTCTCATACTTACTCTACTATTTGTCAATACTATGACCTTAGACCAGGAACTTCTCTGATCCTCATTTTGCTAATGTAGGGTGTCCCCAAAGTTGTAGTGCAGTTTTAATCTATTAAACCTCAAGACCACACTAAGACTTTCCTTTTATTTAAAATGAAAATAACAATACACATTCTGTTGGTCTCACAAAAGTAGCTTGACAATTAAATCAAACCTTTTTATGTATCCTATATTATCAGATCTATACATAATAAATCACCATACTAATAAGTCATTCTTATTTTCATGAATACTTTGAATTACTTTAATCACTTAACTTCAAGTCACCAATGAGGCTCTGCTTTCTCATAGCAGGTAACAATGCTGCACACAGACAGACCTTAGAGGGAATATTAGTTTCTAGGGGATCCAAGAGATTCTACCCATTTACATCACAGTGTGAGTGGAATTTAATACATCCTTTCATTTCGAATGATCTTTCACTTGCTTCCAAAGTATTTTTCCTTTTGAGGAAAATCTAATGGACTAGATTGTCATAAATTCCTTTTACTAGAAATGTACAAGGAGAAGCTGCACATCTTCTATTTTGTAGAGAATATACCTATATTGGATGGTAAGAGGGAAAATAATGACTATTAGAGGTTGTCTCTAATGCTAAGATTTGGTGATATTTTGTAGGGCATTTAAAGACACACCAGATGAAGTGGTTAATCAAAGGTCTTCACTTTTACTGCTCATAAAGGCAACATTCTTCTCTAGTTGGTGCAGTGGATAGAATAATAGGTCTCAAGTTGGTAAAGCTCAAATCCAGCTTCAGATACTTCCTAAGTGTGTGATCTTGGGCAAGTCACTGCAGCTCTGCTCGTCTCAGGTTCTTCAACTTAAAATGCAGATAATAACAGTAACTACCTCACAGAGTTATTGACAGGAATAAATAAGATAATGTTTATAAAATACGCAGAATAGTGCCTAGTACCTATAATAAATGCTTAATAAATTCTTGTTCCTTTCTCCTCACTAACTAGGAAAAGAAGCTTGTCCTTTACCAGAGTGTTTATCTGTGAAGAGTTAATTCATTTGTACAGAGGTGCGTTAAATAAAGCAAAGTCATTTGTTTTATCAGTATTTGAACTAATTGGCTTTTCTGTATCACTCCACCATAGGTTATATACATAGCCCCAGACAAACGTTTTTCAGCATGTACTAGGTGGATGAGACAGCATGATGAATTGGTGAAAATTCACTACTTTTACTTGTAAAGAAATTTCAAACAGGTTTTTCTTTTATAGAAAGTGGTTACATAACCTAATCAGACAGAGAATATATATGATACAGAAGGAAGGAACCAAGATCTTGAGTCAAAAGACCTAGGTTTGGGGGCAACTTGATGAAGCAAAGGATAGAGCATCAGCCCTAGAGTCAGGAGGACATGAGTTCAAATTCAGCCTCAGTCATTTGACATTCAATAGTTATGTTAGGCAAGTTACTTAACCCTGATTTCCAAGTCTAAGAAAAAAAGGCCTAGGTTCAAATCTATCCTGCCACTTATTATCTGTGTTATCTTGGACAAGCCACTTAACTTTTCTGGTCCTCAGTTTCCTAAATTAGAAAATGACAGATTGGACTTGGTGACACATAAGGCTCCTTTAAAATCTAAATCTCTAATCCTATCCTACTATGAATAAGATAAAATATAGAAAACTCAAAATGATTCACTAATTATATCATTTATGGTGTTATATATCACAATGCTTCAATTTGCACCAAGAGTTCATCAATTCTCTCTCTAGAAGTAGATAGCATTTTTCATCGTGAGTTCTTTAATGTCTTGGATCATTATCTTGATTGAAATGGCTAAGTAGTTCACAGTTAATCATACTTGTAATATCTTTATAATATTGTTGATTATATGTACAATACGCTCCTGACGCTACTGTTGCAGTTCATGTAAGTCTTTTCAAGTTTTTTCTGAAAACATCCTGCTCATCATAGTTTTCTTCTTGTTCAGTTCTTTTGGTTGGGCCCAACTCTTCATAACTCCATTTGAAATTTTTTGGCAAAGATAGCAAAGTGGTTTGCCATTTCCTTCTCCAGATCATTTCACAGATGAAGAACTAAAGCAAACAGGGTAATGTGACTTGCCTGGCATAACACAGCTAATAAGTACCTGACACCAGATTTGAACTCATGAAGATCAGTCTTCCTGTATACAAGTTTCCTGAATTCAATGTATTCACTGTGTCATCTAGTTGAGGTATATGTGGTATTAAAGGAGGACTAGCATCTCTGACATGAGGGCTTGCTAAGCTCTTTTCAGGACTACTTGTCAATCTTTATTGTCCACCTGCTACCAAAAGTTCACCCATGGCTCCAAGAAGCTGTAGTATGCATGGTGGCCACATTGGTAAAAACATTTCAAAAGACAGGGAAAACCAGGTTGAGGGTAACCAGAGGGCCTCAAACCCAACAGTGAGCTAATATATATTAGGACTTCTAAAATGCTTATTTATTTGTATCTAGATTTCTAAATTGTTAATATCCTTAATAAAATGTGGTGCACAGAACTCAACACAATGCTCCAAATATAGTGTTATCAGCATAGAATGTTTTGAGCATTTTTGGAAACAAATCCAAAATATAATCTCTTGCATTGATAACTAGCTAAAGACTCCTTTCTTTTCTCCACTGTTGCTGCTACTTTCTTCTTATTTCATCTTGCTTAATGTTGCTTATTAATTCTTTCCCCATAGACTCATTACTTGGCATGCAGTCCATTTTCAAAAATTTGACAAATTGATGTTTCTAAAATGAAGTTTTCATCATTTTATACCCCTACTCAGAAGACAGTTCGATGGTATACTGAATAGTGTGATCTAGAAGTCAGGAAAGCTTCAACTGAAATCCTACCTTAGGCACTTAAGAGTTGTGTGACATGGGGCAATTCATTTAATCTGTTGAACTCAGTTTCCTCATCTGTAAAATGTAGACAATTGTAGAATTTACCTCACAGCATTCTTATAAAGATTGAATGAAATATATAGAAAATCAGCAAGCTCTTCTTATATATTTACTGTATTAGATACATAGGGAAAGCCAGATCATTCAGTAGATAGCATGCTAGACCTTGAATTAGGAAGTCCTGAGTTCAAATCTGGTCTCACACACTTACTAGTTATGTGACCCTGAACATGTCACTTAATCTGTGTGTCTTAATCTACTGGAGTAGAAAAGAGGAAACCATTCCAGTATATTTGCTAAGAAAACTTCATGTGCAATGGTTTCACAAAGATTCAAACATAAATGAACGACTGAATAGGAATAAATGTATGAGGTACTATGGTAAGTACCCGGATATGTTTAAAGTACTTTATAAATCTTATCAGGCTGGTTACTATTACTGTTCAGAACTTTTCAATGACTTCTTACTGACCCTAGAATAATATACATGTGACAGGTTATGCTGGGGTCGGGGGAGATTGTGAGTTGATACAGTTGTGAGTTGAACATAGGCCAAAATGGTTGCCACATCAATTAAAAAAATTTAAAGCCATCTACAGTCTAGTTCCTACTTCGCTTTCCAGACTTATTTTGTGTTACTTACACATTCTAGATGCTAGCAAAATAGACCTAGTAAGAACAATGTGCAACATTCCATCTCTTACCTCTCTATACCTTTACACAAGTAGCCTCCCTTGCCTGGAATGAACTTCCTCCTAAGCATTCATCTTGAAGTATCCCTATTTGCCTTGAAAATATACTTACTTTTTACATGATGAATTTATTGATCTCAATCCCTCTCCCATTATTAATACTCTTTCATTCTTTTTAAATTAATTAGTTTTCAGTGTTCTATAATCTTTTCCATATATCTTAGATTTTTTTCCCTTCCCTCCCCCATTTCCCCTTCCCTCCCCAAAACATGCAATCTTATATAGTTTTACACATACATTTTTATTAAATAAATTTTCCTCTTAGATATGTTGCATAGAAACATTAAAATGAATGGAAGAAACTATGAAAATAAAACAGAACACAAGAGAAAATGATCTGCTTCATTCAGTAATCCAATTCCATAGTTCTTTCTCTAGATATGGAAGTATTTTGCCTCAAGAGTCCACTGGGAATTTTTTAGGTCCTTGCATTGCTGTGAATGGCTAAGTCTACCAGAAAAAAACCTTATACACTGTGATTGTTACTGTGTACAAAGTTCTCCCGGTTCTGCTTCTTTTACTCAGCATCAGTTCATATAAGTCCTTCCAGGCCTCTCTGAAGTCTTTCTGTTCATCATTTCTTACAGCACAATAGTTTTCCATTACATTCATAAACCACATCGTGAACAGTCATTCCTCAATTGACTTCCAGTTCTTGGCTACCACAAAGAGATTTTATAAATATTTTTGCCTATGTGGGACCCTTTCCCATTTTTATGATCTCTTGGGGATACAGTCCTAGAAGTGATATTGCTGGGTCAAAGGGTATGCATGTTTTTGTAGCCCTTTGGGCATAGTTGTAAATTGCTCTCCAGAATGACTGCAACAGCTTACGGCCCCATCAACAATGAATTAGTGTTTCAACTCTCCCACATTGTCTCTAATACTTATCCTCTTCCTGTTTTGTCCATTGGCCAATAGGATAAGTGTGATGTGGTACCTCAGTTTTGATTTGCATCTCTCTAAGAAAGAGTGATTTAGAGCATTTTTTCATATGACTATGGATAGCTTTAATTTCTTCCTCAGAAAACTCCCTGTTAATATCCTTTGACCACTTATCAATTGGGGAATGACTTGTATTCTGGTACATTGGATTCAGTTGTCTATTTTCGAAATGAAGCTTTTATATAGACACTAGTTGCAAAAATTCTTTCCCAGTTTTCTGCTTCCCTCCCAATCTTGGTTGCATTGGGTTTGTTTGTGCAAAATCTTTCCAATTTAATATAATCAAAATTATCCATTTTATACTTCATATTGTCCTGTATCTCTTCAAAAATTTCTCCATTGGAGTAGAAAGACTCACCTATGCTAGGTCCGAACCCACAGCCCATAGATTTCCTGTAAAAAGAACTCTTGACAAATTCTGGAGCAGTGGAGGCCGCGCAGCAACACAGTGAAGGAGATTTCCATTGCAGAGAGCCCTGAAAAACCGACCACAAAGGTACCCTGGACACGGGAGCGGAGTCCTGCCCGACCGAGCGCTCCCCTTCCCCGCCCCGGCCACGCGGCACTGAGAGGAGCCAGCAGAGCCCAGCGGGCGGCAGGGACCTGGATCTCCGGGCGGCCGAGAAGGTCCCACCACCCACAGACGCACAGGTCAGCGAGAGAGACGGGCTGAGAGGGGAGCGGGGGATCTCCGGGACTCGGACCCCCTGGGAAGCGGCCGCTGCGGCAGACGCTGAGGCAGCTTGGCCAGAGGCAGAGGCAGCTCGGCCAGAGACTCCCAGAGCCAGAGCGGGC
>CM053770.1:464269978-464333926 GCA_028658325.1 Potorous gilbertii
AAGTCAACACTCGGGGAGGGACAGGATCAAAAGAGAGAATAGCAACAATGGGGGGCAGGATAGGATGGAAGGAAATATAGTTGGTCTTACACAGCACGACTGTTATGAAAGTCATTTGCAAAACTACACAGATATGACCTATATTGAATTGCCTGCCTTCCCAAAGGGAATGAGTGGGAAGGGAGGGATGGGGAGAAGTTGGAACTCAAAGTTTTAGGAACAACTGTTGAGCATTGTTCTTGCTACTAGGAAATGAGAAATACAGGTAATGGGGAATAGAAAGTTATCTGGCCCTACAGGACAAAAGAGAAGATGGGGACAAGAGATGGGAGGGATGATAGAAGAGAGGGCAGATTGGTGATAGGGGAAATTAACATGCCTGAGTATGTACTGGGGTGGCGGAGGGGACAAATGGGGAGAAAATTTTGGAACCTAAAATCTTGTGATAATGAATGTGAAAAGTTAAATAAACAAATTTATATTAAAAAACATTCAATTTTCTGAGGAAGAAATTAGATATCTATAATCATATGAAAAAATACTCTAAATCGATTTTGATTAGAGAGATGCGAATCAAAACAACTTTGAGGTACCACATCACATCTATTAGATTGGTAAAAATGATGAACCAAAAAATGATAAATGTTGGCGAGGATGTGGGAGAGTTGGAACACTAATTCATTGTTGGTGGAGCTGTGAGTTCATCCAACCATTCTGGAGAGTGATTTGGAACTATGCCCAAAGGGCTACAAAAATGTGCATACCCTTTGACCCAGCAATATTGCTTCCATGACTATATCCCCAAGAGATCATAAAAATGGTGAAGGGTCCCACATGTACAAAAATATTTATATCAGCACTTTTTGTAGTGGCCAAGAAGTGGAAATCAAGGGGATGGCCATCAATTGGGGAATGGCTGAATAAATTATGGTATATGAATGTAATGGAATACTATTGCACTATAAGAAATGATGAACAAGAAAACTTCAGAGAAACCTAGAAAAACTTATATGATCTGATGCTGAGCCAAAGGAGCAGAACCAGGAGAACTTTGTGCAGTGTACGAGAGTTTTTTCTGGTAGACTTGGATCTTCATAGCAATTCAAGGATTTAAAAAAAAAATCCCAATTATCTTCTAATGCAAAATGCCTTCCATATTCAGAGAAAGAACTATGGAATTCAATCGCAGAATGAGCAGATCATTTGCCTTGTGTGTGTGTATGTGTGTGTGTGTGTGTGTATGTTATGTTTTGGTTTGTTATATGATTTCTCCCATTTATTTTAGTTCTTCTACACAGCATGACTATAGTGAAAATGTATTCAATAGGAATGTGTATGTAGATTCTATATAGAATTGTATGCCATCTCAGCGAGGGAGGGAGGTCCTGGGGGGGGTAGATAAAAAAAAAACCTAAGTTTTTTGGTAGTGATTGTAGAACACTAAAAGTAAATAAATAAAAATTAATAAAATTAATTAAAAAAGAAAATAAAAGAAATAACACAATACTCAGAACAATATGAGATGAATGCCTGGATGAATTGTCCTATGTAAATAAAGATCTTTTAATGTAAATAAATAAATAAATATATAAAGTCTTGTAGATGGAGACTTTAAAAAAAAGATATTCTGGACGTGGAAAGGCTACTTTGTGTAGTGGTAATATTTCAGTAACTTCTTAAAATTATGGAAAAATGTAAATATTTTATTGATTTTCACAAAAGGGAAGGGGCGGTGAAGAAAGCTTCAAAATATAGACTCATGTACCTGACTTAAATTGCAAAAAAAACACTAGAACTTGTTTAAGAGATTATTTGTAAACAATAAGAGGAGAAAACAGTGGCCACTGGAAGTAGATATCGAATCATCACGAATATATAATGCCCTAACTAACCTAATTTCCTGTTTTGGCAGGATTATTTAAAAGGCAGATTATTGGGATGCTTAATGTACTTGGATTTCATCAGGACTTTTGACAGATTCTTAATAATGGGGAAATGTGAGACTAGATGATAGCAAAATTAACTTCATCCAGAATTTATTAAACAAGTGAATAAAAAATAGTAATGGATGACTAATGTAACCCGGAATAGTGACTCTATTGAAGATCTGTCCCCTGCAGTGCACTATTTATTATAAGTTGGTGCCCCTTTTCCCTCTATCCAGCTCCAAATATCATCTAGTATTTGTTTCTCATTCTTTCATTCCAGTCAAACTTGCCTATTAGCCATTCCTTAACAGCATATTGCTCTTTACCACTTGTGTACATTCATTCACATATCCTGCACTCTGGGAAAATGACCCCATCCACATCACCACCTGGTGTAATTCTTCAATTTAAGGACAAGTTCAGATGACCTCTTCTATGAATCTCTTTCCAGTTCTCCCAACTAGAAGTGATCATTTTCTCCCTGTCCAGGATCTTATTTCTCACTGTATGAATACTCCTATAGATACATCATAGCTATGCTTATTTTCTATTTCTTACATCACTAATACGTTGGAGTATTATGGGATCACAACCCTAGAGCTAGAAACGATGGCAAAAGTAACTGTCCTGTTCCCTTTTTTTTACAGACAAGTAAACTGAGACTCAGGGAGAGGAAGTAAATTTCCAGGTTCACATAGGTATGTAAGCATCAGAGGCTGGATTTAAATACAAGTCTTATGACTTTATAGACAGCATTCTTTTCACTCACCCACACTGAAAGGCATGGATGACATTTTCACTTTTTTATGTTTATCTCAAAAATCTTGGAAAATATGCTGCAAATATTATATGTTTAAGAAAAATTCATTGAAGACAGTTGAATTATATGTGGACAAACAATGACTGAAAAATATCTCCATATATAATACAATATATTTCCCTTAAAAACAACAAATGTGGGAGCAACGAATAGTTGAATTGTCCAATTTATGAAGAATAGAGGAATTTGTGACCAAATAAGAGATAGAGAACATTATGAAATCCAAAAGGGATAACTTTAGTTATATCAAATTGAAAAGATTTAGTACAAAGTCAATGCCCCAAAATTAGGAGGGAGGTTGAAAACTAGAAAAGAATTTTTACAACTAATGTCTGTGTTACAGGCCTCATTTCCAATATAATTAGAGAACTTAGTCAAATTTATAAGAATACAAGTCATTCTCCAATTGATAAATGGTCAAGGGTTATGAATGGAGTTTGCAGAGGAAGAAATTAAAGATATCTATAATCATATGGAGAAAAACGCTCTAAATCACTGTTGGTTAGAGAGATACAAAGTAAAACAACACTTCACACCTATCAGATTGGCTAACATGATAAAACACAAAAATGATAAATATTGGAGATGTGGGAGAGTTGGAACACTAATTCATTGTTGGTGGATCTGTGAGCTGATCCAACCACTCTGGCGAACAATTGGGAGCTATACCCAAAGGGCTATAAAAATGTGCATATTCTTGGACCCAGCAATACCGCTTCTGGGGCTATATCCCAAAGAGATCATAGAAATGGGAAAACAAATCACATGTATAAAAGTATTCAACATCAGTTCTTTTTGTGGTGCCCAAGAACTAGAAATTGAGGGGATGTCCATCAATTGGGCAATGACTGAACAAGTTGTGGTATATGAATATGATACAACACTATTGTGTTATATAAGAAAGGACAAACAGGAGGAATTCTGTGAAACCTGGAAAGACTTATATGAACTAATGCTGAGTGAAGTGAACAGAGCCTGGAGAACATTGCACACAATAATAGTCACAGTGTGCAAGGACTGTTTTTGATAGACTTGGCTCTTCACAACAATGTAAGGAAATAAAACTTTTTCAAAGGGCTCATGATTCAAAATGTCATTCACATCCAGAGAAAGAGCTATGGAGTCAGGATGCAAAATGAAGCAGTCTATTTTATCCTTCGCTATGTTTTATTTTTATCATGGTTTCTCCCCGTCATTTTAATCCTTCTAAGCAGCATAACTAATGTGAAAATGTGTTTAACCAGAATGCATGTATAGAACCCATATAAGATTACACACCATCCTGGGGAGGGAAGAGAAAATTTGAAACTTATGGAAGTAATTGTTGAAAACTGAAAACAAATAAATTAATAAATAATAAATTTGGGGAAAGTCAGAAAATGTAACAATCATTAATAACACATTAATAACACAAATTTTAGCGAAGAGGAAAAAAATTAGGTTGTATGTAAGGCAAAAAAACAAAACAAAACCAACTTCCAACAATTAACCTCTAATTCAAATTAGGATAGGTTAGCAAGAAGGAATTGGATCCCTCTTCAAGGGGCAGTCTTCAAATAAAACATGGATGACCACTTGACAAGTATATAATATTATTAATTCTTATTGAGGGTTAGGTTGGAAATAATTATCCCTTATCTCTTTCCAATTTATTAAATTCTCTTAAATATATTTCCAGACTCCTGCAAATCCCCTCCAAACATCTTTAATTGAATAGAAATGAGAGATAGAGGAAGGGAATCTTGTTTATAGGAACTGAATTAGACACTATAGAAATCATTTATAAGGACGAATAGGAGGAGAGATGTCCACAAATTCACAAGGTTTGAAATCTAAGGAAGTCACCAGCAATAAAAAGTATGGTTTCAAAATTATAAAATATGAAAGAAGCAAATATGAATGTAATTGGGTCCCAGATTTTAAGGGAAAAATTTGTACTCTAGGTACTGTGGAAATAGAGATGGTTCCTATATTTTCTCTCTTTTGGGAAGAGTGATTTCACTTTATTACTAGCTTCCATTTAAATAGAGATTGAACAAATCCCTTTATTTGAGTTTTTCCTGTCTCAGATTGTTCTGCCAGGCTAAGCAGAATGATAAATTGCCCCAGATAACTGCAGAAGACACACATTACTTTGTTGCTTTTACAAGGAAAATCAATAATTATGTACAAAATCAATAATTACGTACAAAAAAAATAATGAATTATTTACCCTAATGTTTAAAAAAAGGGTTATTTTATTTTGGGTGACTTTTCCGTACGTTCCTCCCCAAAATACGAGTCTATTAGCTCTTCTGTGGATCCTTTTCCTTAGATGGAAGTCTCTACTTTAAATGCCTTTGTGGTCAGGTAGTAGTGGCAGATATGGTAGGGGAATGGGAGGGAGGACTTTCCTTTAGTATCTTTCCATAACCATCTGTTTCCGAATATATTTCTTTTAATGAAATGCTCTAAATGTTATTATCTGGGTCATATATTTTCAACTTCAACATCTTGGTTCACTAACCTGAAAGTCCTAAATAGATACATTATTTGCACCTTGACTCTGCCACAATATTAATTCAATAATAGTTGAAATTGCTAAATAATAGACCTTGTGAAAATAGATTTGAACATTATTATATTCAAATGAAGATGATACAATAACTCTAATTTTATTTCCCTACTGCAGAATTACAACATTAAGTTTATAGAGAATATATTTAATATTCTAGACAACTCAGAATATGTTACTGGGATTTTTTAAAATTTTGTTTTGTTATGAACTACTGTCTTTGATAATGCTGTCTTAGGAGGTAATGAGGAGAGTTTCCATTAGAGGGAATGCAGACCAGTTCTGTGGATTCTTGATGGCTCAGCATGAGGCAGGGAATTCAAATGTTGTTATGTATAATTTTATCTCTGCCACCAACATATATGACTTTAAGCAAGTCACTTAACCTTTCCATGTTTTAATTCCCTCATTTCTAAAAGGTGAGAAGTTAGGTACAATTAGTACTGCAATGTTGGTTGATAGTAATGCTAATTTGATATGTAACTATAAATTATAATTAATCAATAACACATCATAAAATATATTGATAGGTCAACTGTTTAGTAGCCTACGAATACTTTAAAAGTACATTTATGGAACTCTGCATACAAGGATGTGAAAAGCTTTTCTTGTATATCTCTAAAGAAAAAATTTTCTATTATACTCTATTCCACATTTTCTTCCTTCCCCCAACACATAATTTTTTTTCATTTTTTTAAAGGAATCTAAAACCTAAATAATGCTTGAAACCTTATAATCAGTAAGGCCTGGTTTCAAGTCCTGCCAGACTTATATAAGCTACATGACCATGAGAAGTCAATTAATTCCCCAGAGAACTCATAAAAGTAGGAAAACTTTCCACCTAAGGAATTTCCTGCATCAAGTAAATAACAGGTCTGAATTGGGGGACAAAATAAGCAAAAAACCTAAAAAAACATTATGTTAACACTAATTATAGAGCACCAAATCTCCTTCCATTTGAAAAATATGAAAAAAATCTATAAATTATTTTATTTAATAGAATTGTGAGTCCTAGATATTATTTATCTCCGTTTTGGTCCCATCTATATACCACAAAATGAGATTAGAAGTTAGCAGGAAGAAATAGTGAAAAAGTACTTTAGGACAGAATTTGTGACTGATTACCCACTCAACCCCATGTCACTAATTACAGTGTCAAGAAATCAGCCAGCAGCCAGAGTGGTGAAGGATTTCAATGTCATCCTCATGTTTTCTAAAACTACAAAATCTCAGTAAACTTTTCCTTTTGATATATGGCTATTTATGTTGGTTTATTTTCAGTAGAGTAGCAGTGTGCTATAGTACAAAGAGGATAGTCCTCAAAACCAGGAAGATGTAGGTTCAAATGATTCCTCTAAAATACATAGCCTTTGTGGATAGACAAGTCACATAACCTCTCAGTGGTCTGGGCAGTTCTCTAAGCATCTAAGTTGCAGAAAAAGTACTGATCTGCATTAGAAAAGGGAGTGTCCTAACCTTGAAATCTGGGCCTATATCAATAAAATCTCAAGTACAAATCTTATTTTCAGTGAAGAAAAATAAAGTATGAAGTTAGATATTTTCATAAAATTTCATGGAGCTTAAAGAGCATATTGGGTGGATCTCCTGAAACAGTTATAAAGGAATATGCTTGTTGATTAAGGATTGACCTCATAAGTCAGAAAGGGAGTACAGCTTGTATTGGTAAAGTGAGTCCTCATATTAGTTAAATTTTGTGGTGTTAAAAAAAATAGCTAGCATTCATGTAGTCCTTTAAAGTTTATAAACATTGTCTCATTTATCCACAGAACGCTAGGATGTAAAAATTATTATTATTTTCTCCATTTTTAAAATTTATTCATTTATTTTTACTTTTCAATGTTCACTTTCCTAGGTTTTAAATTTTCTCCACCTCCTTTCCTTCTCCCCACCCCAAACAGCATGCAATCTAATATAGACTCTACGTATACATTCCTATTCAACAAATTTTCACTTCAGTCATGTTGTATAGAAAAATTATAACAACTGGGAGGAACCATGAGAAAGGAAAACAAAACAGAGTGCAAATACCATGCTTCCATCTGTATTCAGACTCCATAGTTCTTTCTCTGGATGTGGATGGCATTTTCCAGCTTAAATCTTTTGGAATTGATTTAGGTCCTTGATTGTTGAGAAGAGCTAAGTCTATCACAGTCAGGCATTACACACTGTGACTATTATTGCGTACAATGTTCTCCTGGTTCTGCTCACTTCACTCAGCATCTGTCCATATAAGCCTTTTCATATTTTTCTGAAGTCCATCTGCTCATCATTTCTTATAGCGCAATAGTATTTCATTACATTTATATGACACAACTTGTTCAGCCATTCCACAATTGATGGATATTCCCTCAATTTCCATTTCTTGGCCACCACAAAAATAGCTGCTATAAATTATATCCATTTTACAGAAGGTTAAACTAATAGGCTAACAGAGATTGACTTGTCCAGGATTACATAGTTAATGACAGCAAGAAATCAAAGAGCTCTATCCACTATACCACCAAGGTGTCAAAGACCTGAAGCAAAAAGACAAGAGGTAATTGATTGACTAAATTGCTGTCTGTAAAGTTCTTGCTTTAACACTCTCTTAGGTGAATTTTGAATTTAAATCTATTTTAGAGTTGAAGAGCCTAATATGGCCAACATTACAACCTTTTGATGTTGCTTCTTTAAGAAAAGAAAGCAATCTAACAACACCAGATTTTTAAAACTATAATCTGGTAAACAGCATGAATGAGAAATGTTCCCCATGAACTGGAACTGAGATGTCCTTGTCTCACTTGACTGAACCAATTGACAGCAGCATGGATAGGTTGCCATTACAGGTTCAAAAAACTATTTCATCATTATTGTCATTCTTGGGATATTTGTTGAAAAAAGAAAGGACATTATCTATGTGACTTCAGAAAGCAATAGCAAACCTAGATGATTCTAAAAATATTGAACATATAAATGCTTTGAGTGGAAGGAAGTGAGCATAGAAATTTTTCTTAATTTTAACTTGTCTAAGATGTCATGCTTCCTTTTCTGGTTACTATAGTCAGACAGTTGGGGTCCAATTATCTGCTGAATTCAGGCAGAGGAAGTCATGTATGTTGATCTTTTGATTTCTCTGCATTTTTTTGAAATTTAGGGTGCTAATTACCCTGTACTAACTGAATGATGTATGTACTTGGTTAAAGAAATATGTACTTGATTAAAGTGATTGTTAACCCCTTGAAAGTTGCTTTCCTTTTATGAATGCAGATCCAGAAACCTATAATAGCAGCCTCCCCATTTCTCTCCCCACCTCATGTATTTTGGGGTGCTTACTGTTACAACATGCAACTAAAAATAACTAGGAAAGGAACAAATTAAAAATCCTTAGTTAAAAATTTAAATGGAAATTCTGAAAATCAAAGGGGAATTTTTTAAAAAGTGAAATCAAGGAAAATCATCGAGTTAATAAATAAAATTATGAGCTGGTTTTATGAAAAAAATAAAATATATCCTTTCTTAATTTGATTTTTTTTAAAAAAGAATTACCATTATTAAAAATAAAAAGGGTGAATTCATCACCAATAAGATAAAATGGGAGCCATTATTAGGATTATGTTGTCTAATTATATGCCAATAAATCTAACAATATTAGTTAAATGGATAAGTAACCACAAAAATAAAAATTTCCAAAATTAACAGAAAAGGAAATAGGGTATTTAAATAACCCTGTCTTAGAAAGGAAATGGAACAAGCCATGAAAGTCCCGTGAGCCAGATGGATTCACAAGGGATTGATACTAAATATTTAAAGAACAATTAATTCCAATAATATATAAACTCTTTGGGAAAATATGCAATGAAGTCCTACTTAATTTCCTTTATGACATATGGTTCTGATACGTAAACCAGGAAGAGTAAAAACAGAAAGAAAACTATTGACCAATTTCCCTAAGGAATATTGATGCAAAAATTTTAAATACTACAAATGAAATTATAGCAATTTATTAAAAAGATCATATGTATATACTATATATATGAAGGATTTATATGAGGAATGCAAGGCTGGCTCAATACTAGGAAAGCTATTAGCATCATTGACCACAAAAATAAGAAAAAGAACAGATATTTTGTGATCACATCAATAGATGCAACAATAGCACAAGAACAACAACAAAAAAAACCTTTGGATAAAATAGAGCACTCATTTTTATTAAAAGCAATAGAAAACATAGGAATAAATGGATCTTTCCTTAAAATGATTAATGGTATCTATCTAAAACCATCAGCAAGCATTATTGGCTATGGAGATGAGCTAGAAAGCTGTTCAGCAATATCAGGGGTGAAGTAAGGATGCCCACCATCACCACTATTATTCAGTATTGTTCCAGAAATGCAATTTATAGCAATAAGACAAGAAATAGAAATTGAAGGAATTAAAATAGGCAACAAGGACACAAAATTATCATCATTTGTAGATAATATAATGGTATACTTAGAGGAGGAAAAAGGTGCCCTAGCAGTTCCAAATCTTAGATTGTATTACAAAGCAGTATCCCTCAAAAGAATTTGGTAATGACTAAGAATTGGTGCAAAGGGTGTGTGTGTGTGTGTGTGTGTGTGTGTGTGTGTGTGTGTGAGAGAGAGAGAGACAGAGACAGAGACAGAGACAGAGAGACAGAGAACAAAAGAAACAAAGAGAAAAAGGATTTAAATATATAAAAATATTTATATCAGCTCTTTCTGTGATGCCAAAATATTGGAAACAGAGGAATGTTCATCAATTGAGAAACAGATGAACAAGCTGTGATACATGATTATGGTGGAAGAGTACTGTGCTATAGGTAATAAGAAGACACTTTCTTAAAAACCTAGGAAGACACATGTGAATTGATGCAAAGTGAAATGACCAGAACCCTCTGAACTTTGTACACAGTAATGGCAATATTGTATTATGATCAGTTGTGAATGACTTAGCTATTCTTAGCAATACAATGATTCAAGATAATTCTGAGGGACTTATGATGAAAAATTACATCCACCTCCAGAGAAAGAACTCATGGAATCTGAAGGAAGATAGAAGCATATTTTTATTATTCTTGGTTGGTTTGTTTGCTTTTTGATCTGTTTTTCTTCTTTTGCAACATGGCTACCATGGAAATATTTTGCTGACTGAACACGTATAGTATATACTAAATTTCTTGCTTTCTCATGAAGGGGTAAAGGGAAGAAGAGATAATTTTGGACTCAAAATTATTAAAAATGAATGATAAATTTTTTTTCATGTAATTGAGAAAACATTTAAATTAAAATAGAAGAAAGAAATAGTCATGGATTTACTGCATGAGTATGCTGGAGGCAGTCTGCATATCCTGGGGAGAGCAAATTTTAAAACTTTCAGAGTGAGCATTTATACCTCTGAAATTGGAATGTTACAAATCACAGCTGGATTTCTTGTTTTGTTGATTGTTGAGAATAAAAAGTTATTCAGAAGATGTCAGTAAAGCAGATTAAACTTAAAAGTATGTTGTGCATATACTTTTTTTTCCTTCTAGAAGACCAGTTTAGAAAATACTGCCACAGCCCCAGTGATGTATCCTTTGATGTCTTCTCAAGGAAAGTCCAGAAAAATCATGTGTTAGGTATATTACAGACTAAGTGATCGTGACTCCACAGACAATAAGTGACAGGGCTAACCTTGGTATTTCTGAATTTTTACTCCAAGTCAAAATTGTCACTCACTACTCCAGTGCCAAACATTTCATCTTCTCAGTTCCTGAGTCTACACTTATTGTTAGTCATCAATAAAGAAAAAAAAAGACAGAAGGTAATTGTTCTAATATAGGAGGGAAATATCAGGGGAAATAAATCAACTCCATAACTCCTTGTCATCTTTCCCTTTTCCTACCATTTCTCTACTTTTAACCTTAATAAAAAATTGGAATCATCAAAGTTCAAGAAACTGAATATGCTATTTGTTCCCTAAGGATCCTTAAATTAATATTACTTGCAAATGAAAAGTGAGTATTTAAATGATTTTAATTCCCAGCTATTATTTCAAAAGAATCCTTGAATGGAAGCAGGAGCTGTTATATAAAGAGTGATATGTCACTAAAGGGGGTAGCTCTTATTAAGAATAGGATCATTATTCCCTAAAACACCAGCATCACTTATTGAACTACTACTACCTCTGGATACATAACGCTCACCTTTGGGCCCTGCTCCTAGACTAGGTCTTGAGTCCATAGTCCAGTTTTGAGATATGACCTAGCAACTTCTTCTATAGGTATTATAGTCCCCACTACTTCAGAAACCACAATTACTAAAGATCTAGAAAAAAAGAGTTCTTAATGCCAAGGCCTTCAGTTCTGTCAAGTAGGTCAATGTCAGAATCTTACATGGTTTGATTAATGGAATTTGCACTAAAGAAACCACATTACTATTAACTTTGCTGTACTACCTACCCTAATGACCATAAGACTTTTCCATTTGACTTGAAATAGAAATATTTTAAGGATTTTAAGGATTGCCTTACTTTAGGTATGTATCTCTATCAGATCTTACAAAGCTTCACATGTATTACGTGAGTGATAAATGTATTTACATTCATCCATTCATTCATTTGGAACTCACTGCCTCATGAGGCAGCAAATCATACTTTTGGGCAGATCTAATTGTAAGGAAGTTTTCCCTTACATTGAATCCAAATTTGCCTAGTTTCTAACGTTTTCTCATTTCTACTTCTATCATCCGAGGCCACATGAAACAAGTATAGTCCCTTGTCTAGATGCCAGTGTATTAGGTTCTTGAACCCAAGCACTATCATCCCTTTCTCACCTATGTTTTATTTTTGTTTCTTTCAGATTAAATATCTCCTTTACTAAGTCCTTGTATGGTTTGAGACTGAAGCCCTTCATCATTTTCTAGACAGTGTAGTTTGTCATAACTTCTTATTTCTCCTCTATCTTAAAAAAGGTACTTTACTTCCAGGATTTGCTGATTTGTTTGAAAAAATCAAGAATCTGTAATTTTACATTTTTTATACTCTCATGTACCATGTTTTAAAATGTTCGAAGGGATGTGCAGACTGTGTGAAAAGAAGTAATTTCAAACAAAGTCAACCATATTAGAAACTTATTTTTTGGGAAATGATGTTATACTCATTTGTGTTATTTGGCGAGGGGTGGGGGGGTTAGTGAAGATTTTCTAACAGAAAATTATTGATGTTCCTGGTTATTACAAGCATGGCCAGAGGGATTCAAATGGAGCTACTTGACTATGGCTTTAAACCCAGATGACTGCTCTCACTGGTTGATCAATAAGAGATCCCAGCCCAAGCTTCAATTTGCTCATTGTTTGGGTTTTGATGGATCAGAGTGAATATAAATTGCAATTATTTCTGTACTGGCCAGAGACTCTAAGAGTCTTCCCCTCTCAGATTAATTCATTTATGAAGGCAAACTAGCCCATCTTCTGCCTCAGTTGTCTCCTAATCTTTAATTCAGGTTAAAATTAAAGAATGGGTGCTGCCTGAGACAAATTAATACTTCCAAAAGACTTTAGACCAAAGTCTTCCAATGCCTCTGGGGCCATCACCATTCATCTTGACCTATGTCTTGCCACAAGACTCAGATGACTCTGGAGGAGAGCACAGCTGTGCTTCACTTAAACCCAACTCAAGACAAGACAAGATGTCACCATTCTAATGTCATCAGTCCTCTCCAAGAGTAGAAGATGAACAACAACAAAAATCAATAATCCTACATTAGAGGTGACACAGATTGGAAGCTATGATCTTGTGAGTTTTAAAAGGCCAGAAGAGTGATCCAACCAAAAATCTGAGTATCCAGGATTACAAGATTCTGGAAGTTGAGGCCTTTCAGGGTTTTGAAACTAGTCCAGTAGCACTGCTTGAATAAGCAGTAATGAATAACCTTTAGGATAGCTCAGAATTACAAGAGAAAAGGACTCATCTAGCAGTACTGCCTGGCACTTTTGTACAAAAGCTTAGCGGGGATGGATGCTATGTTAAATTTGGCTAAATCTTAGTCCATGCTTTTGTGGTGTAGGGAGGGATGCCTCCAAGGTGCTGGTGGAAATATTTGTACCTTTGTTCCTACTCAAGGAAAATAGGGTTTTGTAAAAGCCAACTTAGGTTAGTTGGTTAAATGAAATGAAAATATTAGTTCCTGAAGGCTGGTAGCTGACAGTGTGAGGAAACAAACCTACAAGGAAGGCTCAAGTCAAAAGTCTTAGAGAAAAACACTCCACCCCTTTAGGTACACCTCTAGAATCCAGAGGCAAAGATGTGGTCATGTATTGGAAATATGAGGTCAAAGAATACTTGATACAATCAAAAAGTCATAACTCTATGCTACTTTGCTAAAGTATTAGCCTTTGACTAGGAGAAGCCTAGATATTTGGATTGTGTGCAGGAAGCATGATCTATCTGATTTGTAGATAAAGATTGTTAGCCTAGAGGGCATCTATTTTACATATTCCTTGTATTCTGTAGTTCTCTTGTTTGTCTCAGGGAGACAGCAACATCTGGGGGGCATGGAGAGTCATTGTGGATTATAATGAGCACAGTCTCAAAGAATAGTTTCCCCTAAGGTCTATCCTGAACTTGTCAACTGCACTCAATCCTGGCCCTCAACTTGGGGGGGAGGGGGAAGGTGATAGAGGGAATAGACAAGGCACAGAGGCTAAGAAGTTAGCTGACAGCAATTATCTAAGGTCTTCGGTTGTCAATCTTACGCTGAAGTAGGGAAGTAAAACGACAATGGTAACAAGAAGCGATGATAGGACTGCATATTTGGAATGACACTAGCACTCAACTAAGCCCCCTAAAATGATGAAAGCCAAAAAACATTCAACAAGGAGTTTTTGCCAACAGCAATATTCTTTTTTTTTAACGTTGGCAAGGTAAATTTCAATTTCTCTAGGAAAAATATAAAAATATTTTCATATCTCATATATGAAGAAGCAGCATAACATCATGAATAGATGTCCAGAGTGAAGAGGCCTAGATATCATTTTAGGAGGTAAATAAACTTAGAGGAAGGAAGGCAACCAAAAAATATTTTCATCTTTTTGATGTCATCACCTGAGAACGTCACAACTTAAACGGTTAGAGTTAGCTCCGAGTGAGATTTAGGCAGCCAGTCAGTAACATTTCATAATGAACCTTCTATGTGCCAAGCACTGTGCTAAGCTCTGAAAATTCAAATAAAGTCAAAAGACAGTACTTTCCCTTGAGGAGTTCACAATCTAATGCAAAGGCCATATCTAAGAACCATCTACAAACAAGCTAAATTCAGGAAAAATAAGAAATAATCAACAGAGAAGAGATAATAGAACTAAATATATTGGGAATGGCTTCCTATAGAAGATAAGATTTTAGTTGGAACTTGAATGAAATCAGGAAAACAGGGGACAGAGATGAGGATGGAGAGTATTACATGCATTGGGGAAAGCCAGTGAAAATTCCTGGAAATGACAAATACTGGAAAAGACAGAAAAATAAGGACACTATTGCAATCCTAGTAGAGTTGTGAACTGGTCCAACCATCCTACAGAACAATTTAGGACTATCCCAAAAAGATAAGAGAAAAGGGAAAATGTCCTATTTGTACAAAAACGTTTGAAAGAGTTCTTTTGTGGAGACAAAGGGTTAGAAATTGAGAGGATACTTATTATTTGGTTAATAGTCAAACAAGATGTGTGATATGATTTTGATGGAATAATGTTGTGCTAAAAGAAATTAAGGACAGGATAGTTTCATAAAATGTTGGAAGTCTCATATGAACAGAAGTGAGGTGAAGTAAGCACAATCAGGAGAACATTGTATACAATAACACCAAGATTGTAAGGATGGTCAGCTGTGAAAGATCTAGATACCCCAATCAAGACAATAATCCAAGACAATTTCAAAGGACACATGGTAAAAAGTGATTTCCACCTTCAGAGAGAGAACTGATGAATTCTGAGTAAAGACTGAAGCATAATTTTTCACTTTTTTTTCTTTTGCAACATGACTGGTATAAAAATGTTTTTTTCATTTCTCCACATGTATGTTTTATTGTTTTCTCAAGTCATTAGGGAGAGGCAGGAGAGAAGAAAAGAATTTGAAACCCTATTTTTTTTAAAAAAGGGCCAAAATTTTTAAATATCACTAAGAAATATTTCACAAAATAAAGTAAATACACACACATACACACATACATATATGAAAGACATTGCCTGGAGTAGAGAGACAGAATATCTTGTTCAAGACACATCAAGGAGGCTAATATCACTGGACTGAAGACTGAGTCAGAGAAGTGAGGTGTAAGGTGACCAGAGATGTAGATGAAGGATCAGAAAAGATGAACTCAGTTCCAACTGTGCCTCCACTGTAGCAAATTCTCTGAACTTTAACTTCCTATTTGCAAAATGTTATCATACCCTAAGGAAGATTTATAGAGAGACATTATAATAATAACACAAGTTTTTATTATTAGTATTGTTATTTGGCAAAAATTCTATAAATATCTTATTTTACTCATAGCTATTTTTCCCCAGCTCAGTACTACTAAGTACTCATGATGACCTTTCCCAGCATCACCTGTACAATCTCGAATTCTATATACTATATAACTCTAACATCTTGTCTAAAATATTTGCTTTTAACCAATAATCTTGGACCATCTCCTAGTATATTTCCCATATGATGGAGTCTTTGATAATTCAGTGCGTGAAAAAAGTATCCTGAAAATAGAAAAGATGTATTGCACTATAGCAATAATCTATCACTACTTGGAGAGATGAGCTCTATTAAAAACAAGAACATTTGTTAAAACAAACTTGGGGAGTAAGGAAGTCACAAATGAAACCAACATGAAATGTCTCTTATTTTACACACTGATAAAATTTATGCTTATAAATACTATTATAATAAAATGCATGATTTTGAAGAACATTTTATTTGGTAGTATCATCTTAGCTAATGTAGAGATTTCCAAAACAACAACATTCCCCCAGAGAAATTATTTTCATAAATAGAAAGCAAGATGTTGATAGTGAGTTACTTTTCAAGAAACAAATTTTTACTAGTGCCTTATGTTTTTCTTAGTAAGTGCATTTAATAATTTTATTTATTGTAGATTCCTTTGTCCCCCACATCATATCAAAATGAATTTTTATAATCTGTGGTTACTTGTTTCACATTTTCAGAGGTAGGGAAACCATGACAGATCATTTCTGTTCTGAATCTCTAGAGCAATTCCAAAGCACATGAATTTTTTCCCAAAGAAATTATGGACTTATAATTAACTGAAAGGCATCCCGTTGGATAAGAAACCAATTGTCCTATGTGAAAAAATTCCATTTTTCTCTTAGTCTATAAGGCCATCCAAATGGGGTCTGACAAATTTTCTAAGTGTCCCTTGCTACAAGGGGCACACCAGAATTTCTGTAGGGGTCCCTCCACTATAGGCAATATGTTTAGAGATACAAGCAAATTTTGTCATGATTCTTATTTTAAAAGACAACCCAAATTTGTTTCTTAATGGATCTCTGCAACTTTAAAGACACTTCTATTCCATGTTCAAAGTTACCTAATGATAGGTTAAACAAACTAAATTGAAGGAAAATAGCCAACAAAAAAAAATGTAATATCCCCTCCAAAAGGAATTAGGTACTAGGGGATGGTTGTTTGGGCCTTCTAAGCATACAGTAAGAATTTACCCATTGGAATTATAGGGTATAAGGATCTCACAAACATTCTAGAACTGTTTAAACTGAAAAAGAAAAAAATGAATATTTATCATCAAGGCACGTGTGTTTCAATGATATATTCTATATTAACATCAATATTTACACTTGCAGAGAAATTACTGACAGGTCAAGAAATTACATTTAAACATTGGGCAGTTAGGTGGTGCAGTGCAGGTGTCAAGAGGACCTGAGTTCAAATCTCACCTCAGACACTTGACACTCAATAGCTGTGTGACCTTGGGCAAGTCACTTAACCCCAACTGCCTCATCCTGGGTCATCTCCAGTCATCCTGATGAATATCTGATCACTGGATTCAGACGACTCTGGAGGAGAAGTGGGGCTGGTGAAATGTATAGCCCTCCCTCACTTAAAACAAAGTCCAGTGTAAATCATGTCATTTTTTCTCTGATGGCATGGTCTTCTTTGGCAATAAAGCATGAACACACTATATTTAAACATTAAATTAATTTTTAAAATGAAAATATCTTCAAAAATTGCTAAAGGAACTGATTTTGAGAGAGAACTATACCAGAAAAAAATTACTGTACAATTATTTTTTTAAAGTGAAAAAATATTTCTTATAATTGGAAAAAAATACTATTAAAATAAAAAAAAACCTCGTGACCATGTGGCATTATTAAATTTTTTTGTAACTGGAGTCAAGGACTAAAGGAAGTCAAGGACTAAAGGAAGTCAGGGAAGGCAGGTGAAATTGGTGAAGGGGAGTATTTATAGACAATGAAGTCATACATGCAGAAATTGAGTATTCTGTAGGAGGTACAAGAAGGTCAAGGTCAATGGATTTGTATCATAGAGTGCAAGGGTGTGAAGAAGGAAGGGAGAGAGAGGGCCATAAAACAAAAGAAGACTGAACTGGTAAGAAAGGGAAAAGCTGTTGCTGCTGTTACTGTTTATTGTGATTACCATTTTTAAATGCATAGATCATTCTGAACATTTCTTCAAGGTTTCCACTGTTAACATCTAAGAAATTACCCTGGCACATTCTGGAGAAGAAAAAACAAAGAAAAACACTCAAATGCACACATATAGATCTATCTAAATGCATATTGTGTTTATGTTTTTAGGAGTAAAATAACAAGGTGGCACAATATATATTTTATTGATCAGAATTCAATATTATTCTTGTGATATTTTTATTTTAATGAAAACTGTCGAAAATTAATTTGGGAGGCCATTAATGAAAGCATAATTAACGATAAGGAGAGATTTTAAAAGTTAATAATTTTTCATGTCAAGCATTAATTCAGATATGTGCCATTGACTTAAATATATGTAAACTGAAATCTATTGAGAACAGTGTTAAGAATGGTGGATTTTCAGTTCGATGGCATGTGTTTGAATCATGTTTGATGGTGGAAAAGTCACTTAATCTCATTTTCCTCATCTGTGAAATGAAAAGTTTGGCCTACATGGTCTCAAACATCTCTTCAAGCTTTGAATACAAAATTATATGAGAAATAATTAATGCGTCAACTAACAAATATGTTAGGCAACAGAGATACAACTACAAAGAATGAGGCATGTATGTTCAAAGCAATTTAAATTAGATCTTTCCAAGTGCAGACATTGTTGATCAAGAAAGACAAAAATGGAGGAGTATCATGTCTACCAATAACAATGCAGATAGCGTATCTGTATAATAATGGCTTCAACTCTGTAGAACATACTGTGGAACAAGGGAAATTACTGCAGTCAAGTACCTTATTATGAAAGAGAGACAAACAGTATTATTTCTCATTTAAAAACAAACCTATTTTTCGTCTACGAGCTTATTAAAATCCCAACAGGTCAATTAAAGCAAATCATGCTAGCTAGAATAGAACATGAATAAATTTCATTCTATTAAATTTTCTCTGCCTTCTGAGAGTAACCTGTGTGAATTTCATATTATACCATTTCATTCTGTCCCTTCTAGAACAGAACATTGGATATTTGCAGGAACAAACATTCCCTATACATTCCCTAGACCATAGTTGTAATGGTTCGTTTCTTCTGGATTAAGTAACATTTTAATGAAAATGCAGAGATGACAATGGATCACTTAAGACATTGTGGGAAGAAGGCAGTTGTTTTAATAGTTTAGCCCCAAAGGAAATAAAATTCAGGTGTAAAAGAAATGTGTCAGATACTGTTCAGATTTTTTTTTCAATTTTTATGACATGATAGAAAATAGGTTACAAAGCCATTACAACCTGTTTTTCTACAATGCTACTTTTGCCTGTTCAGTGAGCGTTTCTTTCCTTAAAAAATAATTTTAAGATGTAATGTCAGTATTATTAAAAAAGACTCACATATAAGTAAAAAAGAGAGAGAAACAGAAAGTAAGAAAGGAAAGAAGAATGGAAGAAAGAGTGAGAGAGAGAGGGGGAGTAAGGGAAAGAAGGAGGGGAAGAAAGAAATTAGGAATGCTTCTCCCAGAGGTCACAGCAAAACAAGAACCCAAAATATACTACATACCTACTTTATTTGAGTTTAACTAGAATTGGCGGTTGACAGCTAATAAAATAGTCTATACATGCCCTCACAATGAAAAATGTTTTCTAGATGAACATTCTCCATACTTCTAAAATGATGAAAAGACAAAAAAAGATGTTTTAGTCATATTTTTAAAGAAAAAATATATTCCATCATTTTTACAGCAAATGAAAGAAAAAAATTGGTCCATAATTTAACAGATTTTGTTATATTAAATAATCTAGGGATGCTAGATTTGATACTGTCTCACACTGAAAATGACTTAAAACTTATTTGGGTCTAAAATAAACACTGTGACAAGTAAGGGAGATATTAGGAGGCAAGGTCAGTGTTTGCTGTGCTGTCCCAATCACAGCATGCAGTGAATGCTTATTTAAGCTAAGAGGAATCCAAGGTCATATTATTGAAAATTATGTTAGTGACATTCAACTTAATGAACTTTAATGGAACACATTAGAATACTTTACTCTAATGACTGAATTGCGTTATGCAAAAGGCAGTATCCAGTAATAGATAAAGAGAAGGCCTTATAGCCATTAAAACCAAAGTTCAATTTCTGACTCCAATCCAGGATAGAAATTGGGTGAATCACTGGGCAGATCACTAAAATTTTAAGTTGTAGACCTGTTCTGATCTGCAGTAGTGAAGGAGTTTCCTTACGTGGACTTCCCTACAACAAAGAAAACTGGATCTTTTCAAAACAATTTAGAAAATAGAATAATGTTAATAATCTAAGTAAGCTATAACATTTTACTAATGATGAGAAGGAATATAAAATAGATAAGGGAGGACATGAAGAAAAGAAGCTGGTCAACCATGTAACAAGAATGAGAGACAACATACGGATATCCCAAGTGGCAAATTGATACCTTAGGGATATTAAAATGTGACATTCATGCTTCACAAAGCTTCAAGTTTCAGAAAAACTGAGGAGTGGGGAAATTTCAAAAGGATTCATTCTGAACATTAGAGAGGAGAGCAAAGCAACTCCAACTAGAAGAAAATAGTGTTCCTTCTTCGTGTCTTCCCTCTCTAGCTGAACAAATTCTTGATCCTAGATCGTTTATACCAGGTGGAGGAGAAATGCTCCACCTTGGTAATGCCCTTCCAAGGTTATATTCTGCTAAATATTTTTCCCTCTGAGGAAAATGATCTCTTCACATTTGCCAAGTATAAAACAACATACAAGCGCACACCTCTAAAGAAAGCTAGAAACTAGGTAGCAGGGAGAACTGTCTAGAAAGTTATTAATTTATCTTTGGGGTAAATCTCCAAAGTCTCCTGAGTGGCCAAGGCATATCAAATTATTGTATATTAATATATTCTGTTAGATGCTAGCCATATAAAGACAAAAAGCTTCTCTTGTCCTCAAGGAGTATCTGCGAGGAACAGTTTTGTCAATATCAATAGAGATATTGACATTCTAGCTAGGTTGTGCCGTTGACAAAGAGTGGTGCATGGAATCACCATGAACTGAAATCCTGCTTCTGACAGCTACTATCTGCATCAACTTCAAGTTTAGAAAATTTAAACAGTATGTTGCTGCTATTGCTGGTGGTGTTAGTGGTCTCAATGACAATAAATAACCAATGGGATTGATTGATTTCCCCCTAGAATTGGCTGTTCCTTAAAAATAAAGGTTTTGTTCACCTGTATAGCCAATATATAATAGTATATATTATATAATATATAATTATATAACAATAATAGTAACAGCACATATACAGGGTATACTTTGAGTGGGCAGAGATTTGCTTCTAAAGTAAATTTGAGTTGATACATTTAAGATATTTAATTTGTCTGCATCTAGGTCAGGGCTGTACTAGTATGTTTAAAAAGCATCTTTTCCCCTTTGCTTCCTCTCAAAAAAAAAAACTATACACCATACACTTTAATTTTAATCTTCATTTTAAAAAATTTTGACAAGAATTTATCTAAAAGCACACAGAAGCATTATTTATTTATTTAATCTTTTTTTTTTAATTTTGAGTTCCCATTTCTCTCTTACTCATCACCATTGAGAAGGTAAGCAAGAGATATTAATTATACATGTGAAATTATGTAAAACTTATTACTGTATTATTCATATTCCAAAAAGAATAAATAAAAAAGTGAGTAAGTTATACTTCAATTGACATTCAGTGTTAAATTAGTTGTCTCTCTGGAGGTAGATAGCGTTTTTTCATCATGAATACTTTGGATTTGTCTTGGAACATTGCATTACTGAAAACAGTTAAGTCATTCATAGTTGATAATCATCACAACATTGTTATTGCTGTGCACAAAGATCTCCCAGTTCTCACCTCACTTTGCATCAGTTCATATAGGTCTTGCTATGTTGTTATTTTTATTTTCCTGAAATAACTTCCTTTATCAGTTTTTAAATTTAATAGTATCTTATTTTCCCCAGTTACATGTCAAGAAAAACTTCACCATACATTTCTTTTTTTTCTTTCTCTTCTAATAAATTTATTTAACTTTTTACATTCATTTTCACAAAATTTTGGGTTCCAAATTTTTTCCCCATTTGTCTCCTCCCCCCACCCCAATACACTGAACATTCTAATTGCCCCATCACCAATCTGCCCTCTCTTCTATCATCCCTCCATAGATTTCTTAAAGTGTTCATTTTTACAAGTTTTTGAGCTCCAAATTTTTCTTCCTCCCCTCTTTTGAAAATGGCAGACAGTTTGATATACTTTATATCTGTGCTATTATGTAAGAATATATCCATATTCACAGTTGTGAAACAAGAAACAGATCAAAAGAGGAAAAAAACATGAGGAAGAATGAAGTGAAAAAATATTCCTCAATCTGCATTCAGAGTCCATCAGCTCTTTAACTATGGATAGTATTTTCCTTCTAGAGTTCTTTGGTCTTCTCTTAAATTATTGTTTTACTGAGAAGAACAGTCATTCATAGTTGACCATCACAAAATTTTGCTAATATTTTGCACAACATTATCCTGTATGTGCTCATTTCTGCATCAGTTCATATAAGTCTTTCCAGGTTTTTCCAAAAATATGCTTGTTTATCATTTTTTATTGCACACTAGTATTTCATTTATATATATATATATATATCACAGTTTATTTATCCATTTCTCAATTGATGAGTATTCTTTCAATTTTCAATGTTTTGCCGTTACAAAAAGGGGGGCTCTAACTATTTTTACACATGTAGGTTCTTTTCCTTTTTTATGGTTTCTTTGGGATAGAGACCAAGTAGTGGTATTGCTAAATAGAATGGTATGCAGAGGTTGGTCATAAAATTGTTCTCTGGAATGAGTAGATCAGTTCACAACACCACTGCAGTGCATCAGCATCCCAATTTTCCCACATGCTGTCCAACATTTACCATTTATTTTTTTTTTTACTGGCCAATCTGATAGTGGTGAGGTAGTATCAGAGAGTTGTTTGACATTGCATTCTCTAATCAAAAGTGATTTTGACCACTGCTTCACATACCTATAGATAGCTTTGATATTTCCATTTGAAAACTTCCTAGTCATACCTTTTGACCCTTTATGAATTGGGGAATGGTTTGTATTCTTACAAATTTGACGCGGTTCTCTATATATTTGAGAATTGATGCCTTTATCAGAGACATTTGCTGTAAAGATTATTTCCCAGCTTCTTGCTTTCTTTCTAATTGTGGTTATCTTGGTTTTGTTTGTATAAAAGCTTTTAAATTTAATATAATAAAAATTACCCATTTTACATATTACAATGTTCTCTATTTCTTATTGGGTCGTGAATTCTTCCCCTCCACATAGATCTGACAGGTAAGCTATTCCTTGCTCTTCTAATTTGCTCATGGTATCACCCTTTATGTCTAAATCATGTACTCATTTTGATCTTATTATGCTAGACAATGTGAAATGGTGGTTATACCTAGTTTGTGTCCTATTTTTCCCTAGTTTTGCTAGCAGTTCTTGTCAAATAATGAGTTCTTATCCCCGAAGCTGAGATCTTTGTATTTAGCAAACATAAGGCTACTATGGGCATTGACTATTATGTCTTGTGCACCTAATCTATTTCACTAATCCATCACTCTCTTAGACAGGAGCAGATAGGTTTGATGATTACTGCTTTAAAATATAGTTTGAGATCTGGCACTGCTGGGTCACCTTGCTTCGTATTTTTTTAAAATTCTCTTGATATTTTTTATCTTCTGTTCTTCCAAATGATTTTTACTTTTTTTTCTAGTTCTATAAAATACTTTTAGGTAGTTTGATTGGTGGGGTGTTGAATGAGTAAATTAGTTTAGGCAGAATTGCCATTTTTATTATATTGGCTCAGCCTACCTATGATCAATTGATATTTTCCCAATTGTTTAGATCTGACTGTATTTTGTGTGAAAAGTGCTTTGTGATTGTGTTCATATGGTTCCTGCATTTGTCTTGATAGAAAGACTCCTAAGTATTTTAAATTATTTACAGATATTATAAATGGAATTTCTCTTTCTATCTGATGCCGCTGGGCTTTTTTGGTCGTATAAAGAAATGTTGATGATTTATCTGGATTTATATTATATCCTGCAACTTTGCTAAACTTGCTATTTATTTGAAGTAAAATTTTAGTTAATGTTCTATGGTTCTCTAAGTACACCATCATATCATCTACAAAGAGTGATACTTTTGTTTCCTTATTACCTGTTCTAATTGCTTTGACTTATTTTTCTTCTCATTGCTATAGCTAACATTTCCAGTACTATACTGAATAATAGTGATGATATTGGGCACCCTTATTTCACCCTTGCTCTTACTGGGGAGTCTTCTAGCTTATCATCATTACATACAGTGATTGCTGGTGGTTCTAAATATAAATATTGCTTGTAATTTTAAGGAGAACTCCTTTTCTTCCTGTGTTGTTCAGTGTTTTTAATAGAAATGGGTGCTATTTTTTGTCAAAAGCTTTTTCAGCATCTATTGGAATAATCATATGATTGCAGTTGATTTTATTATTGATATGGTCAACTAGATAGCTTTCCTAATATTGAACCAACCCTGTGTTCCTGATAAAAATCTCATCTGCTCATAATGAGATTAAAATCTCTTATGCTCATGATAAATTGCTGTAATCTCTTTACTAATATTTAAATTTTTGTATTAATATGCAGCAGGGAAATTGTGCTATAATTTTCTTTCTCCATTTTGGCACTTCTTGATTTAGGTATAAGCACCATATTTGTGTCATAAAAGGAGTTTGATTGGACACATCCTTCACCAATTTTTCCAAATGCTTTAAGTAGTAATGGAATTAAATGTTCTTTAAATGTTTGGTAGAATTCACTCGTGAAATCATTTGGTCCTGGGGGTATTTTCCCATGGAATTCATTAATGACTTGTTCAATGTCTTTGTCCAACATGGGGTTATTTAGGGATTCTATTTCTTGATTTGTTAATCTAGATAATTTATATTTTCATAAATATTCATCTATTTTTCTCAGATTGTCAGCTATATTACCATTTAATGGGACAAAATATTTCCTAATGGTTGCTTTAATTTCTTTTTCATTTGAGGTAATTTCACCCATTTCATTTTTTATACTGGATATTTGGTTTTCTTATTTCATATTTTTAAATCAAATTTATCAGACTTATCTATTATTTTTTCATAAAACTATCTCCTAGGTGTATTACCTTAATATTTCTTAATTTCTTTTTTACTTTCAATTTTATTAATCTCACCTTTGATCTGCAGGATTTGCAATTTGGTACTCAGTTGAAGATTTTCAATTTGTTCTTTTTCTGGTCTTTTTTTTTAGCTGCATGCCCAATTCATTGATCTGTTCTTTTTTTTTTTCCATTTTGTTGAAGTAAAAATTTAAGGAAATAAATTTTCTCCTAAGTAACTATTGCTTTGGCTGCATCTCATTTTAAGATGTTGTCTCACTGTTGTCATTCTTTTTAATGAAATTATTGATTTGTTCTTTAATCCACTTATTGGTTTTGGGATTAGATTACTTAGTTTACGATTAATTTTTAACCTATACTTCCTCCAATATAATTTTATTGTCTTATGATCTGAAAAGAATACATTTGATATTTCTGCCTTTTTATGTTTGATTTTGAAGTTTTCATTCCCTAATATATGGTAGGATTTTGTTTATGTGACATGTGCTGCTGAGGAAGATATATTCCTTTCTGTTCCTATGCAGTTTTCTCCAAAGGTCTATCCTATCTAACTTTTCTAATATTCTCTTTACCTCTACAATTCCTTTTTTGTTTATTTTTGCTTGGATTTGTCAAGTTTTTAGAGTGGACAAATGAAGTCCCCTACTAGGATAGCTTTTGTTGTCTATTTCTTCCTGTAACTCACCAAACTTCTCCGTTAGAAATCTGGATACTATACCACTTGATGCATATACGTTTTAGTATTGATACTTCTTTGTTGTCTGTGTTTTAGTAAGATGTAGTTTACTTCCATATCTCTTTTATTAGGTCTATTTTTGTTTTTACTTTGTCTGAAAACAGGATTGGTACCACTACTTTTTTCTTCAGCTAAAGCATAATAAATTCTGCTCCAGCTCCTTACCTTTACTCTGTATGTCTCTCTCTGTTTCAAGCATGTTTCTTGTAAACAACATATTGTAGGATTCTGGTTGCTAATCCACACTTCTATCCAATTCTGGTTTATGGGAGAGTTCATCCCATTTTCATTCACAGTTATGATTACTAACTGTATATTTTTGCCCCCTCCCCCCATCCTATTCTTCCTCCTGTTTGTCCTTTCTCTCTCCTTTCACCTTTTGTCTCCTCACCAGTGTTTTGGTTCTGTCTACCACCTCCCCTGATTTGCCCTCCACCTGCCTTACTTGATCTCTTTCCCAACTACTTGCCCGTCATGTAAGAAAAATAGATTTCTATATTCAACTGATTGTGAGTAAACATTTACCAATACTTATCACCCAAACTCCCTTCTTCCCTTTCACAGTAATAGGTCTTTTGTACCTCATGTGAAATTTTACCCCATTGTACCTCTCCCTTCTTTCTACACACATTGTGCTCCTCTTTCTCATCCTTTAATTTTACTTTAATGTCTTTCCTTCAAATTCATCTTATATCCATATACACTCTGTATGTATATATTCCTTCCAGCTGAACTACTAGTGATACAATTTTTAAGAATTACAAGTATCATCTTCCCATATAGAGATATAAATTGTTTGGCTCTATTGAATCCTTCTATTTTTTCCCCCTTTTTATCTGCTTATGCTCCTCTTGAGTCTTGATGTTGGAGATAAAATTTTTGGTTTAATTTTGGTCTTTTCATTATGAAACCTTGATATCCTTCTATTTCATTCAATGACCATTTTTTCTCTTGATGTATTATGCTTAATTTTGCCACATAAGTGATTCCTGGTTGTAATCTTAGCTCCTTTGCCTTCTGGAATATCATGATCTTTGACCTCCAATTCCTTAAGACTGCAGCTACAAAGACTTGTGTAACCCTGATTGTGACTCCTCAATTTTTGAATTGTCCATTTGCAGTAATTTTTTCCACATTCTGGCAGTTCTGAAAGTTGGCAATAATGTTCTTTGGAGTTATTTTGGGATCTTCTTCCTGAGGTGAACAGTGGGTTCTTTCAATGTCTATTTTGCCCTCTGTTTCCAGGACATCAGGACAGTTTTCCTTTATAATTTCTTGAAAGAGATTATACAGGTCCTTGTTTTAATTATGGCTTTCTGGCAATCTAGTGATTCTGATACTCGCTCCTTGATCTATTTTGCCATTGTTTTTCTAATGAGGTATTTTATAATTTCTTCCATTTTTTCCTTTATTTTGATTTTGTTTAGTCTATCCTTGATGTCTCACATATTCATTATCTTCTACTTGTCCAATTCTAACTTTTAAGGTGTTGTTTTCCTTAATTAGCTTTTGTACTTTCTTTTCCAATCCTACTGTTTAAGGAGCTTTTCAAGTTGGCTCTTTTTCTCGTGATTCTCTTACATCACTCTCATTTCTTTTACTGATTTTTTCTTCAATCTCTCTCATTGGATTTTAAACTCCTTTTTGAGCTCTTACATGAGTTCTTTCTGGGCTTGAGACCACTTCTCATTTTTTTTCCTTTGAGGTTTTGCCCATAGATATTTTGACATTGTTGTCTTCCTTTAAGTATGTGTCACCAGAAGTCCCTGCCACCAGAATAATTTTCTATGAACAGATTCTTTTTGATATTTTGCTCATCTTTTTTGTCATTTTTCCTTTCTTTTAAATTTGATCTTTGCTCCCATTATGGTATGGGCTCTATGTTGGAATTTTTATACCAAGGACTGCAGTCTCTGACTGTCTACCTGGTGCTGAACTGATGTTGCCCTGAGGTCAATAGGGGACCCTCATGTCTGGTGTCCTTTTGAGGGTGTGGGGTAGGGGGTGAAGCTAGTGCTGATCACAGTAGTAGGAGGTAAGGCAGCTTATCTCATGCTGAGCTGAGGTCCTGATGGTGGTGTCTGGAATGTTCTAAGGCCAGGTGGGGTGCTTCTGCATTTCCTCAGGGCTAAACTGCAGCACGTGCAGGTCTGGCCCCTGGAGGATGTCTATTTGCCCTGGGCTGTGCTGAATTATGTGGAGGTCTGTCCATTAGAGGATTTCTCTTTGCCCTTGACTGTGGAAAAGTACATAATAGTTCTCAGAGCTGGAGGCTGCTGGCTCCCCTGGTTATGCTAAGGCATGTGGGGGTCCTCGTGTTGGCATTTGCCTTCTCCACCACACTGGGGTTTAGGCTCTTTTGCTGATTTTCCAAAGCAGAGGGCAGGAATTGCTGCTGGCTTGCCTACTTTCCTGGAATGCACTCCCCTTTTATCTAAGTAAGACCAGTATTTTTTGCCAGTCCTTCAGGTCTCCTGGGCTAAAAGACTGCTCCACCTTTTGTTTGGGCTGGTTCTGCCATTCCAGCATTTGTTGTGGGATGTTATTTTATGACTGTTTCGAGGTGAATAAGGGAGAGCCACAGTTGTTTACTACTTACTCCTCCATCTTGGCTCCTGGAAGCAGAATCTTAGTCTTCATTGTTAACATTTTCATTAACACTTTCTTAAATCTAAACAATAAAAATGACAGCATTTGCCAATTTCTGAGATGTAAATATTTATGCAAAAAAATTAACAATTGGATTTCCTGAAATAAATTCAAACTTACTGCAGCACAACCCTATATACATCCCAGTTTCACCTATTCTATAGATGATATCTGCTATATCACAGAAATTGAAAAGATGGATAATGATATGATGAATAAGAAATTAGGGTAAAAGTAAGAAAGGAGAAGCGGAAGGGTGAGTGGTCATTTTATCTCTCCATGTCCACAGAGTGGTAAAATAAAAGTAGAGTTTGGATACCTACATCTGCATTATTCTGTTACTCCTCATTTTAGCACATGAATTGTTATTTTATTCCTATATTTAAAAGCATTATAAAATAGCTATAATAGCTATTTCTACTATGCTTTCACTATCAATGTGCAAATGTTAACTTGTTAACACTTCAAGACTCATAAAGAAAAATTTGCTCCTTACAGATACTAGGTATTATCTTGAAACTTTAATTAATGATCACAAAAACAGCACACTACTAATCATCCTAGAACACAATCCTGTTCGCTTTAAAAATCTTAATATTTTGTATTTGAGAACAACTGTGACTGTGCTCAATGGCAATCCTTCCCTGTTATTTCAACATGTATAGTTACTAGTATGGAGTATGGGAGGTGTATTCAAATTCCTCAGATTAGTCACATATAGAAGAAACTTTTTATCACCTGCTGATTTTTGAGACTTTATTAAAGGATGGATTATATTTTATCATCACATTTTCAAATGAAAACACAATTTTTCATATCAGTATTAACACACCTATCATCTCTGTTAAAGCACAATATTTGACACAGAAGTCATTAAGACAGATTAATTGCTCATGTCCTAAATTCATATAGTGACTCAGATAGCATGGTAAACTGAGAATTTTTAAAAATATTTTCCTTTTTAACCTCTGTAATGAAAAATTTATTGCCTAAGTGTTGTGGATTTAAGACAGGTCAGGAGTGACAGCTATCAGATGCTATTTATCAAACTGGGAAGGAATGAGTCAACACAGTTAAATCCCAAGCAATCAACGTAGACATATCTAAATTTACACCTCTGGCTTCTGAAACACAATTAATTTGTGCATGTTTTCCTAAGAGCAATTAACAGCAGCAAGAGTTTTAATGAAATAAAGTTGTGATTCCCACAGGGACTATTTATAATGAATACAGAGCAGCACCAGTTTTCCAACTGTTTACATTGAGAACTGATTAATAGCAAAACCATTAAGCTCTACATTTGGTTACATATAGCCCAAGTGAAGCAATACTGCTAATTAAGCAATCATATACATTTGTGTGTGACATAGCTAATTCACTTTTTATAGGTCTTTAGGTTTTCCTGGAGGACCAATAATATTCAAGGATTCATTAGCCAAAGTAAAACTTAAGTCATTCCTGTGGATGATTCCCAGTAAAAGTATATTTCTATGAAAACCCTGAAAAAGTTTAATCAGCATACGTGTCTTCTCTTATGTGCTAAGGAAGCACCAAATTTTCTCTTAAGGCAATTAAGAGTGGGTTAAGATCAATTAGTGTTCTTAAATGCCTCTAAACTAATTAGAGCCAAGAAACTCCTTAAAAGATTAACTTAGAGAATGTTTAATGGTAGCTTTTAAAAGTAGAAGTCATGCAATACTATGGAAAGAATCTGGGAAAGTCCTAGAAATTGCTAAAATTGTAGCAAGAGAAAGCTGAAGAGTATTTCTCTGTTAAATGGAAGGATCTGCTTAACAGACAATATTTCCAGCACATTTTTTCATCTTTTCAAATAAATTGCTTCTTCTAGAAATTATTTAACTACCATTTCCATGCAAAGTCATTATCTCTTCAATCACTATTCCCCCAATACTGCCCCCTAATATTTTCCAAACAGAAAGTTATTGTCCATTATCTTTTGTCTTTCTGCCTTTTTCCTCATGCTAAAGCTTAGGAATTAATGATACAATTATTTTCCTTTTTCAAGAAAACCTTTGGCTGTTTCTTAAAATAATGTAGTATCTACCTAAAACCAAGAACAGCATTATCTATAGTGGAGGTGAAGTTGAAACCTTTACAATAATATCAAGAGTGAATGAAAGATTCCCATTGCCACTACTATTATTAAGCATAGTACTAGAAATACTAAAAATAGACACTGAGAAAACAAACATATCATTCTTTGTCAAGGAAATGATGGCATACCCAAAGAATCAGTTAACTAGCTAAAAATCTAGTTGAAAACATTTAAAATTTAGCAAAGATGCAGGCTATAAAATAAACCCACACAAATCATCAGCATTCCTACACATTCAACATATTCCACCAAATCCCAGCAGAAAAGATAGAAAGAGAAATTCAATTTAAATTCAATTTTAATAGACTACAAAAAATACGTGAGTCAATATCACAAGAAAAACTCAGTGATTATATAAACACAATTACAAAGTACTTCCGATACAAATAAAAACAAATATAAACATCTGCATAAATATTCATTGCTCATAACTAAGCCAAGCTAATGTAATAAAAATGACAATTCATCCTACGTTAATTTTCATATCCAGTGCCACAACAATCAAACTACCAAATTATTTTACAAAGATAAAAGTTATTAAAATTCATCTGAATTACTGAAAGATCAAGAATATCAAGGGAATCGATTAGGAAAATAATGTGAAGGAAGGCAGCCTAGCACTTCCAGATTTCAAGCAGTAATCATAAAAACAATCTCGTACTGGCTAAGAAATACAGTGGTGGATCAGTGGAAGAGAATAGGTACATAATACACAATAGTATATGGCCATAGTAATTCATTATTTGATAAACCCAAAGATTAAAATTTTCAGGGTAGAACTCACCATTTGATAAAAATTCCTGTGAAACTGGAACTTGTTTTGGCAGAAACTAGGCATAGACAAACATCTCACACTACATGTCAAGATAAAGTCAAAATTGATAAATGATTTAAACATGAAGGGAGATGTCATAGATTTATAGGGGGAGCCTGGAAAATGCAACTGTCTTATCTAAGTGAAATGATTATGACTAAATAAGATATAGGGAATATTATTGGAAATAGAATTGAACATTTTGATTACCTGAAACAAAAAAACTTTTGCACAACCAAATCTAATGTAGCCAACATTACAAGGAAAACAAGAAACTGGGTGAAAATTTATAGCAAGTTTCTGTGATAAAAGACTCATTTCTCAAATATATAGGGAAATATGCCAAATTCATACAAAAAATAAAAAGAAATAAGTCATTCTCCTGATAGTCAAAGGATATGAACAGGCATTTTTTTCCAAAGAAGTAGGCAAAACTATCAATAGTCTCATTTTAATACTCTAAGTCACTACTGATTAGAAAATGCAAATTAAAACAACTCTGAGATACCACATCATACCTATAAAATTGGATAACAAAATAGAAAAAGGAAAATGGCAGGTGCTGGAATGGATGTAAAAAAATCAGGACAGTAATGAACTGCTAGAATTGTGTAGTGTTCTAACCATTTTGGAGAATGATTTGGAACTCTGACCAAAGGACTATAAAACTGTACATATCCTTTAGCCCTGCAATACCACTACAAGGTCTGCATCCAAATGGGATCAAAGGAAAAAAAATATTTATAGCAGTTCTTTCTATAGTGTCAAAGAATTAGAACTTGAGGATGTTCATTAACTGAGGAACACTGAAGAAGGTGTCTTATATGATTTTGATGGAATGCCACTGTGGTATAAGAAGTGATGAGCAGTATGACTCATGTGAACTGAAGTAAACAAAGCCAGGAGAACATTGTTTACAATAGCTGCAATATTATAAGAATGAGCATCTATGAGGAATTTAGCTACTCTGATAAAGACAATGGTCCAAGATAATTGCAAAGGACCCATGATAAAAGTTGTTACCTCATTTCCAGAGAGAGAACTGATGAACTCTAAAGGCAGAGTAAAGTATACAATTTTTACGTTTTTATTTTTATTTTGTTTTCTTTTGCAACATAGCTAATAAAGAAATATATTTTTGCATGACTTCACATCTATAGTCATTAACAAATTGCTTGCATTTTCAAAAAGGGATGGTCAGGAGGGAAGGAGAGAATTTGGAACTCTCAATTTAAAAAAAAAGTGCTTAAAAGGGTTGCTTATTTACATATAATTGGAAAATATTTAACAAAATAAATTTAAAAATTATAATTTTTAAAAATTAGCTAGGAGATCATTATCCAGAAGAATAAATTATATCAATCAGGATGAATAATATTAGAGTGTGTAAATAGTGAGTTCATTTACTTATTTAAAAGTTGAAGTGTTTTCATGAGCTCATCCAACAGTGGATATACATATAGACAACAAGTTCATTCCCAAGTTGAGTGAATTGAGGAAAGTGTTCTAGATAGCTTTTGGGAAATTGCTAAGGTCCTTTTCTGAACCCAAATTTTGGAAGAAATTGAAGTCTGACTTTGTTTAGCACTAATATTCAACCAGTGCTACAGAACTGAATCTGAAGAACAAGGAAAAAGAATTCCAAACAAAGGACAATGGAGAGGCATGTGGAAGCTGTGAATAGACTTCAACCAATGACTAAGGAGGGATACCAAAGGACAAGGTAAAGGATGCTATCATGAAATTATAGGAAGAGAAGATGTGCTAGTCAGAGGGAAAGAAAGAGAAATGACACCGTACAAAGAAAATGATCTGTATCTGTAATTTCAAGAATAAGAGAGAAAGGTTTCCAACATGTTGGGCAGATTTTTCCTCCTGTGGCAAACTTTTGATAGCATGGGGACAAGATTCACTAAGAATGGTCTTTCAAGGATGGGTTTCAATCTGCAATATGAGATGAGGGTGCTCAATAAGATCATAGATCCTCTTTAGTAATAAGAGGGAAGTATATTGAATTATTGAGAGCACTGGATTTGGAATTAGAAGATTGAGCTCAAATCCTAAAGTACCAATTATTACCTCTGTAAACTTTGGGAAAATCATTCAATGCTTCTGATTGTTGTGTGATTCTGGGCAAGTTTTGACCTCTGTCTGTATCATCTGTCTTGATTATGAAATGGGATTGTAATTATAGCACCTAATTCTCAGGCTTGATCTATGAAGTACCTGACATAGAGTAGACATTGAATAAGTGCTTGTTTCCTTCTAGTCTCTTCAGTTTGAAGACAAAATAGGTCTTGAAAAGTTTACTGAGCTGAAAAGTCATGCAAACCATGTAAATACACATACCTAGTGTATCCTTGTAATTCTTAACCTAACAATTATATAAAAGTGTTATTATTAGCTAGTATTCTAAAATACTTAAACTTTTAGGTTGTTTAGAAATCTTCTAGTATTAAGTTCAAGGGTTCTTAACTTTTTTTTCTGTGTGTTATGTATTTCTGATAGTTGGCAAAATGTATAGGTCCCTTAGAGTTATATCTATATCTATGCACACACACATTTAATGTGTGAAATCAAATATGTAGATTTAAAAGGAAACCAATTTTATAGAAATATAGTTTATATGTGTACTTGCATATATATGTGTATTTATTTTCATATATACATAATACACACACACACACACACACACACACACACACACACATATATATATATATATATGTTTGCAGACCTCAGGATAAGGAAATTCTGATTTATACATATACCTGTGTGTAATATTTGTGTGTATACAGATGTACATATGTGTACACATACATGCATACAATCTTTGCTTGAATACAAACTATGGAATCTCATCTATACCAACTATCCATTTGGCCATGCTATTTTTTTTCTCTTTCTGGCTCATTTGACAGGGGATATAACAAATATTTTGTATATGGAACTAGTAGTAGACTTTTCAAAGTCCTAAACCAACTGCCTACTTAAACTCAAGTACATAAAATAATCATGATTGTCTCATTGCTTTGTCAATTCAATCAATTTTAAGAATCATAAGTAAACTCAGTTAGGGAGAAAGCTTTAAAATAATGTTTGACTGAACTGACAGGTTTTACAATCCAATTGGCTTAGGTTGCAATGAACTTAAGTTAATATCATGTTCTAACCAAATATTTTCCTTTTTCTTCTTTTTAAAATATATCTGTATTTACTTCATTAAATATTTCCCAATTACATGTAAAAAACCCTATAATTTTCTTTTTTGTTTATTTTTTCCTCATAACACGTAAAAATGTTTTTAACATTCATTTTTAAAATTTTAAGTTACAAATTCATTCTCTCCTTCCCTCTCCTCTCTCCTCACTGAGGCTGGTCACTTAATATAGGTTGTACAGGCACAATCATACATATGCATTCCCAAATTAGTCATGTGAAAGAAAAAAAGATCAAATAAGAAAAATAAAGTTTAAAAGAGTATACTTTATTCTGAATTTAGATTGCATCGCTTCTTTCTCTTGAAGTGGATAGGATTTTTCACCATAAGTACCCCAGAATTGTCTTGGATCATTTTATTACTGAGCATAGCTAAGTTATTCATAGTTGATCATGGCAAATGTTGCTGTTACTATGTATCATGTCTCCTGGTGGTCAAATAAATCTCAAATTATCTCCCTTTGATCTATTTTCCAATAGATTTCCATTTTTAATGAGATATTTTACATATTCTTATTTCATTCTTTTGATTTTGATTGTTTCTTGATGTCTTATAGTCATTATCTTCCACTTGCTCAATACGAATTTTTAAGGAATTATTTTCTTCTGACATTTTGTACTTCCTTTTCTATTTGGTCAACTGTACTTTTAAAATATTCTGTTTAGTTGACCTTTGTGCCTTTTTTACTATTTGGCTTATTCAGTTTGTAAGGTGTTATTTTCTTCAGTAATTTTGTGCCTCCTTTATCAAGCTGTTGACTCATTTTTCATGATTTTCTTGTAGCCTTCTCATTTCTTTTCCTATTTTGTATTTATGTCTCTTACATGATTTTTAAATTCTGTTTGAGCTTTTCCAGGAATTCATTTTGTATGTAAAACCAACTCACATTTTTCTCTGAAGCTTTGAGTACAGCAATTTTTACTTTCCCGTCTTCCTTTGAATTTGTGTTTTGATCTTCCCTGTCACCACAGTAACTTTCTATGGTCAGTATCTTTTTTTGCTTGGTTGTTTTTCCAAACTATTTCTCCACAGTTGGGCTCTGATTTTGGAGTAGAGGGAGTATTATTCCAAGCTTTAAATCTTTGTACAGCTGTGTTCAGAGCTATTTCTTAGTGTCTGTAAGTTTTAAGCTCTTCCAATTATGTTTACTTTTCTCCTGGCTGTGCTGTAGTCTATGAATGGTTATAAGCACTCCTTTCTACCTTGAAACTGTTGATATGATCCCACTTCACTGAGGATGCAAGCTCCGGTAAACTAATGCTCCTCCTTACCATGGGACTGTGATCCAGGACTACATCCTAGATCCATGTATGGCAATACAAAAAAGTCCTCCATCCAGAGCAAGCAAAGGGACCATGGTTATCTCTTTCTCACCAGTTGTGTGTCCTGCTTACCTTTTGTGTTTTGAGAGCTCTGGAAACCACAGCTGCAGATCCATTTGCCCCCAAGATCTATTGTTCTCTTGATGGCCATTTCTTAAAGTAAAAATAAATGGAATGAATAAAAAAAAGAATCAACACACTATCTCCCAAACATGGGAAAAAGGCAAATTTTTCTTCTAACTCCTTTTTCTTTAATAAAAAAGAAAGAATGAGTAAGCATATTATTTTTTCACTTTTCTACAATTTCAAGCATTAAGCAAAATGCTACTATTTAAAACAGTAACTTCTGTATTACTGTCAGTTAGATTTGTATTTGATTTTCTGCAGGAAAAAGAAGACTTTTTTAATGAATGTATAGGTCAAGAGTACATTTTCAAACAATACTACCTAAAAACTCACTAATTTCAGGATAACAGCATGCAGAATTTACTTTTAGGAATATCACTTTTTGTGTAGAAAATACTAATATCTACATTTCTGTTATGAAATGAAATGCTCATTTACTGTGTTTCAATGCCTCTTGCAACTGAGATATTTTTGATTCATTTCATTTCACATATTTTTAAATACACTAAAGAGGTCACGAAGAAAACTGAGTGATGTTAAATCATAAGCACCAAAATTTCCAAGTCCATTAAAATATTGAGAATGTCAGTCATAATGAACCAAAGTCAAAGTAATTAAGAATAAATGGGACATAAATCATAAACCTGATTTTCATTATCACCATCACTTTCCCCCAAAACCTTGGCACATCTGTAGTCTGCTTTAAATCTTCTATTTATATAGTTCAGGAAACTGTGATTTCTGATTGCCCCATTTCCATTAGATACATATTCAGATGCTTAATTACTCCATTTTGGAACTATCCTGGAAAATATATTAAACTTAAGACAGGCTTTAATTATAAAAAAGTGCAAGTATTCCAGGGTTTAAAACATTCTTCTAGCCTATCATAGTTGACCATCAGCAATCTTTCTTTGGCTACAGATTAAAGTAATTTGGAGGAGAAGTAATAGAAGTGTACTATGTTCACACTTTGAATTTTAAATATTTTATCTTCATCCAACTTCATCCTTGTCCTTACCTATCTCTCAAAAGAGAAATTTGGTCTGAAGTAGCATATTTTAAATATAAAACAATATGCTCTTTCTGTGGTATAACTAACTTTGATATTAATCATAGAACTATGGAAATAAAAGCTTGAAGGAAAATAAGATGTACTGTTATCCAGTGTCCTCATTTAAAAGATGAGGAAACTGAGAACCCAAAATGCCAAGTTACTTTAGTTAGTAGAATTCTTTCTTTCCTCAGAAATACTCCTGTCTTCCTAATTTCTCTGCTTCTAGTAACATCGCCACTCACCTCTGACCACAAACTTGAAATAATCCTTAACATTTTACTACACTTCTCCCATGAACTCCCTCTTAATTGATGCCATCCCATTCTCTCTATTCACATAGCCACAATTCTCATCCATCCTCATCATTACCTGTCCCCTGGACAATGCCTTTCTAGTTGATCTCTCATCCTCCGGTCTCTTCCCTATCCAATTCATCCTTCACTCAGCTGTGAAGTTGGTATCACTACAACACAAGTTTTTAGACTATGAAGTAACAGTCTATTAACAGCTCCAACGGCTCCTTCATGCTTCATGTATAAAATTCCAGTCTGGCTTCCATCTTTTTCTAGGCTTATTGCATTTTGCTCGCAGTCATGTGACATAGATTTTAGCAAAATTAATTTCCGTAGCAACTTCACAGCTAAATATTTCCATAGTATACACTCTATAAAGCTTAAAGTATAATCAATATTGGGTCAGCTAGGTGGCACAGTGGATAGAGCACCAATGCACTAGTCAGGAGGATTTGAGTTCAAAATTGACCTCAGACACTTGACACTCACTAGCTGTGCGACCTTTGGCAAGTCACGTAACCCCAATTGCCTCATCCTGGGTCATCTCCAGTCATCCTGATGAATATACACAGATAGATTTATAGCAACATTTATTTCACACCTACAAAATTCTGTAAGATACCAAGAATTTACAGGAGTCCATGAAGAGATACAGAAATAGAAAGTGCACTTGACTACTCTCTAATCTATGTAAACTTCCATCCCTGCAAGTGAGATTAGATTTTCCTTGAAAGGTATTGAAACTATCCTAGAAACTTGTGTGGTTGGACTGGAGAAATAGTTTCAGGTTGTTATCACTTCCTGATCTCCCAACTATAAAGAAGGAATGACACTTGTCTGGTGGAAAATAACGTACAACTCAGGCACCTCATCTGAATCAATTCTAGGCATTTTCAATGCTTATCCTTGTTGCTATCCTTATTCTAGTATAGCTAAGTAAATTTCATTTTGTCAACCATTATTTGATCTATAAGTGTTTTGAAATGTTCTGCTAAAGTACCAGATTACTGGCCTGAGTTAGAATCAGCTGAAAATAACTTGGGAGATAATTGTGAGTGGGCACTAAACAAGCATTTCTCCTTCACTTCAGACCTGAAGCATTGAAATAACTCCAAGAAATAAGAGAGACATTTGGAAATATCCAGAATTATTTATCTTTTCATATCATACAGTAATTCTCATCCTTCAGTGATGGGTGTCACTTTGTCCCTACTAATTTCTCCAAGAAGCATGATGTCTTCAGGAAAGTCTATTTTGGGTGATCAGTGTATAAGCAAAAGGTTTTGTGTAGATCTGCATCCATGAGGCAACTCTCAAGGCTTAGAAAGTCAACCCTCAGGAACTCTCCTTTGAGGCCACATGTGAGAAAGCATATGGCCACCATTTCTATACTTGAATTCTATGAGTGCTTTGGATCTTTCCGTATCTAGGATAGGGCAAAATCTATTCTCAGAAACAACATCTGATTTGTGTCTATTCTGGCTTGTTTAGTTAAAGGCCCAGAAGTTGAAAAATAAAGTGGCACAGTGAAAAGATTATCAGAAGACCTAGGTTCATACTCTGGTGCTATAGCTTTCTACCTGTGGCATCTTGAGCAAATCACTTGTCCTTTCTGAGCCTCATATACATCATTTATAAAATGAAGGGATTGAATTCTGCCCTCTAAGATTCTTCCTGAACTAAGTCCATGATCCTAACATAGTCAGGAAATTGAAGACTATGGACTCCCCTCTCAAATACCTGGGAAAATACAGTTTGCTGGTTCTTCTCCTGGCTGTATTATTAATTTCTCCTTGAAGAAGATGAAGTAAAAATGTAGGCCTTCTTCCCCTTCCTACTCAAATCACCCCTCCTCAGAAACAAATTCAAAAGGTCTGCTCTATTGAAATCCAATCTGGAAATCCAAAGGAACGAGTGAAAACAAGGCAGCTAGGTGACATGGTAGATACAAGGCTGGGCCTGGACTTAGCAAGAACTAATTTCAAATCAAGTCTCAGACATTTACTATCTTTTTGAACTTGGGGAATTCATTCAACCTCTGCTTACTTCAGTTTTCTCATCTGTAAAATGGGGATAGTAATAGTACCTACCCTACAAGGTTTTTATGAGGATGAAGTAAGATCATCTTCATAAATCACTTATCACAAAGCCTAACACATAGTAGGACCGATACAAATGTCACTTACTAACAAAACACAATCCATCGTCTTTTACAGACAACTGGAAAAGGCATGTCCTCTGATAAGTCACACACACACTCCCCAGCCCTGACACTTCAGATATCTTGGAAACAACTCTAGTATCTGGTAACCAATAAGAGGAGTTCCCAGTGTCCTTTCAATAAGATTTCAGGTCATGTCTATGTCTCAAAAAGAGATAGTCTGAATAAAGCACCATGCTATGAAATTTGAGTCACCTGCCTGAGAAATTCAACAAACTGAATAGGGATTACCCTGAGCAACTTCCATCCCCCAAACGCCATCATTCTATTGGTATCACCCTTAGCACAGAGCCTTGAACATGACAGTTTATTGTTATTTTTAATGACCTACATTGAGTGGCATGGACATAATTTATATTGTAACTCCATAGTTGTTTCATTTTTTAATTCACTTCAAATATTTAATGAAAACCATCTTGATTCTCACTTTGGACTGCTTGTGTCAAATTGGTTATGGAGCTCAGGTCTCTGCCCTTGAGGAACATAGAATGCTGAGAGGGAAGAGAACTATGATGTGGGCACCAATGTAAATTAGAAGATAATTAAGTTCGAAAATGAATGATACAGTCAGTGTTACAGGATTTAAGACATTCACAACATCGGCCAGAATGATTCAGGAAGTGTATATAATGAGAGTGGCCAAAAGTTTTATCTTCTTTCAGTGCTCACCTCAACTCTGTGTCATCTTCTCCTTGTACCCTTCCATGATTTCCTTGAAATAAGTGTTGTCTATGTTAAATATATCTGGAACTCTTTTTCTAGATCCTTACTTCATCCCTGTCATATAAAACTACTTGTTATAGTTAGTCACTATGATATCTCCTCACCACTCACCTGCAATATAAAGCTCCTTAAATGCATGGACTATGACATTTTTTATCTTCATTATTTCTAGAGTACCTTGGACATTGTAGGTGATTAACAAGCATATACTGAATTTTAATACATTTCCTATGGATTCATTTTGACTTTTCTTTCTCCATCACCTCTCAATGCCACCTCATCTCTGTCACTCATCCTCTTCCCTCTATTCCCAGTGCCACGACCCCAGTACAGGCCTGTCACTATCACTTTCCTGTAGTATTGCAATCACTTCCCAGATGGTATTTCTGCTTCTGTTCCTCCCTTCTCCAATCAATGTCCTACAACCCAAAATAATCTTTTTTGTTCATAACTGAATATTATTATGAACTAAGAGTTAGGATTAAAATCTAGATAATTTTATCTATATCTAACTTCAAAAATTAAAAACTAAAATGAAAATTTGCTAAATGTATATTTGGAGTGGGAAGGCTTAGGGTAAATTAAGAATTAAAAAATAACTCAGACTAAGAAATTCTAATATAAATAATTGCCATTTTTCATTTCCATTCATAAATTAAACCTCTAAATGGGGTTTTGATTTTCTTGTATGTAAGTCTGAGACAGTTCAAGACAGATTGTATAGGAGTAACTAACCCACAAATTAGAACAAATTTTTCTCTTCCCTTCAAAAACATATAGAAATCTGTTCCAGGAAATCACATGAGCCTAATTGATGCTTTGTTAAACTGAACTTCAACCAAAAGATTAACAAAGAACTGTTCATGAAAGATCAACTTAAAAGCTGCATTCTTATTCTATTTTAGATTAATATATTCTAGAATTAATGAACACTCTATAGTTTCATTTTCACTAATAGAACGCTAGCTTTCTGAAGGCATGGGCCATTTTGCTTGTTTCTATTATACCTGTTGTACTTGGCAGAGTGTTTTGCTCATAGTAGGTACTTAAACTGCATCTTTGAAATGGTTGAGCAATATAAGAATAACAGATAACGAAGTCACATAAGAAAGATTAATTTAATTCACTGTGTGTTATCTTCACTTCCCATACATTCCTTATCTCTAGCTTGTTTTCTCCAATCTTCTTATATATGTGGTTGTAATGAGAATTTACAACTTATTGAGCATCTTTTTTTTCTAATTTGCAAGCCACACAATATATTTCTATATCCAGAGTCAGTGACATGTATTGCATATTGCCTCATCTGTGTTCCTTGTCTTTGTGTGGGCTCAGCAGTATTAATTCACTTTGATACCTAGAGATTGTGTTATTTGATATTGTCTGTATTTTGATGTCCTTTTAATTCTATTTAAAAAGATAAGAAATGAACTATTTTTAAATACCTAAAATATTCACCCTTTTCAAAATCATAAAAAAAACTCATTTTATCTCATTTCATCACAATAGCATCTCAGACCTCTGGGGACCAATACTAAAGCAGTTGTTGTTGAAAGGGATAGTTATTCACTTATTAATCATAAGTATATACCATTGTATTCATCACTAACTTGGTTTCTAGAAAATGTGATAACTTGATTTTGACATAAATATTAATTTTCAAAGAGTTCTTTCCTAGATAGCTGACGCAATATAGAACTTAAATCATGTATCATTATTTTAGTCTCGAAGAAAAGAGCAGGGAAAAGGAAAACATTTATTAAGCCTGGAATGTGAATGGAAGATGGGTTCAACCCCCTTCCAGCACTGGTGTAAGTAAAATAGTGAAGGAAGTAAAATTTACTTTCAAATCTCTTTTTCTTTCTTGCAAAAACTCCCCTCCTCAAGCTAGAAGGATTCCCACAACGACTCAATCAATCATCAAACATTTACTAAGTGTCTATTCTGTATGAGGTACGCTGCTGGGCACTAATGATGCAAAGACATAAATGACATCATCTCTTCCATCAAAGAACTTATACTTTATAATGTATACAATTACATAATGTATAAAAATTTATAATGTATGCAAATATGCAAACTAAGTATACACAGAATAAACAAAAGATGCCTAAGTGTGTCACTAGCAACAGAGGGTATCAGGAAAGACCTCCCGTAGGAGGTAGTGTTGAAATTAACTTGAAAGGAAACTGAATATTTAAAAGATAGGGAGGTGGGATCTTGTGCAATAATAAGGAGAAGAAAGATGGTATATATCATATGAGGAGCAATAACAAGACTAATCTGTCAGTGTGTAAAGGGAATTAATGTATAATAAAGATCAAAATGTAAATTTGAGGTCGGGTATGGCTTTGAATGCCAAATAGAGAAGTTTCCATTTGATTCTGGAGATAATGGGGAGTCACTGGAGTCTACCAAGCAGGAGAGTGACATGATTGGAACTGTACTTTAGAAATATCGTTTTGCCTTCTCTATGGAGCAGAGATTAGATGGAGGAAGGACTTGAGGAGAGTGAACCAGAATACTCCTGGTTCTCTATTGTGTCTATGAGACTTCCTTCCTATTACAAAAACCCTGAAATTTTCCTACCTTTGAGATTCCATTAATCCAAATTTGTCACATGATCAATATCATGGTATCTGTTATCTGCCATTTCTCTGAGTGAGGACAGTGCCTGACACATAAACTTTCTCTATCCTATCTCCTGAGGACTTCCACAGGAAAAATTAATATCACCTCAAGTGACCTAAATGATCAGTTCCATAATCTATTCCATTCACATGGCCTGCTCCTATACTTTGCCTCAGCTACACATTGAGATGTGTGTACTTTTGAACTTCCCAGCCCCCAAAATGTCCTATTTCCATGTTCATGAACTTTGAAATTCATTTATCCAATAGTCGTCTTCTATTATTTATTATTCCCTATATCTTTGGACCCTGTTTTCCATTCTCACCGTGGCCTCCATTTCTTCTATCCCTCAGAACTTTCCCATTTTTATCTGTGATAATCTCTTCTCTTCACTATCTTAGCACCTTGTTAAATCTATTTAAATCTTAGTTATTCACTACAAGGGTAGTGAGAGGAGTTAAATAAAAAAAAACAGAGGTCCTAGAGGTCTATTGATTTTGTTCTGAGGATTTGAAGGGAAAAAGGTAAAGTAAAAGGTGTTACATTAGTGTAAAAACAAAGGAAGGAGATGAAATTTGCTATGTCCTTTTTTCCTTGAATATTTTTTCCAATTACATGTAAAGATAGTTTTCAATATTCATTTTTGTAAAGTTTTAAGTTCCGAATTTTCTCCTTCCCTCTCTCCCCTCCTCCCTTTTCAAGATAGCAAGCTATCTGCTGTAGGTTATACGTGTGCAATCATCTTAAACATATTTCCCCATTAGTCACATTGTGAAAGAAGGATCAAAACAAAATGGCAAGAAAGAAAAAAACACAAATAAAGTGAAAATATTACATTTCGATCTGCATTCAGGCTCCATAGTTCTCTGCAAATATAGTCAGAACTTTCCATCACAAGACATTTGAAACTTTCTTAGATCATTGTATTGCTGAAAGGAGCTAAGTCTATGAAAGCTAAACATTGCACAGTATTGTTCTTGTTTTGTACAATGTTCTCCTGGTTCTGCCCAGTTCAATCAATATCAGTTCATGGAAGTCTTTCCAGGTTTTTCTGGTATCTACCTGTTCATCATTTTTTAAAGCACAATAATATCTCATTTCATTCATATACAACAGTTCATTCAACCATTTCCCAACCGATGAGTATCTCTTCAGTTTCCAATATTGTGCCACTACAAAAACAGTGGCTATGTTTTTTATGGTCTTTTGGGATAGAAACTAGTACTGGCATTACCAGATGAAAGGGTATGCACAGTTTGATTGCCCTTTGGGCAGAGTCCCAAATTATTCTTGGAACGATTGGGTCAATTCACCAGTCCACCAACAGTGCATCAGTGTCCCTTTTTCCCCACACATTTTCCAGCATTTATCATTTTCCTGTTTTGTTATATTAATCAACCTGACAGATGTGATATGGTACCTCGGAGTTGTTTTAATGTGCGTGAATCTAATCAATAGTGATTTAGAGTATTTTTTCATATGATTATAGATAGTTTTAATTTCTTCCTCTTAAAACTGCTGGCTCATGCCCTTTGACCATTTATCAATTGAGGAATGACTTGTATTCTTATAAATTTTACTGTTTTCTATATATTTGAGAAACAAAGCCTTTATCAGAAACACTGGCTATAAAAATTATTTCCCAGTTTTCTGCTTTCCTTCTAATATTGGTTGCATTGGTTTTATTTATGTAGAAATAAATTTAACTTAATTTAATAAATTAACTTAATATAATAAATTTAACTTAATGCAATTATAACAAAATATAATCAATAATATAATATAATCAATGATAATATCCAATATGCATTTCATAGTGTCCTCTATCTCTTGCTGGATCATAAATTCTCCCCTTCTCCATAGATCTGACAGGTAAACTATTCCTTGCTCTCCTAATTTGCTTTTATCATCTCTTATGTCTAAATCATGTTTCCATTTCAACTTTATCTTGATATAGGGTGTAAGATGTTGGTCTGTGCCTAGTTTCGGCCACACTATTTTGGCATTTTCTCAACAGTTTTTGTCAAACAATGAGTTCTTGTTCCAGAATCTGGAGTCTTTGGGCTCATCAATGGTCTATTATAATGACCATTTATGCCTGTATCTTGTGTAACTAACCTATTCCACAGATCCACCACTTTATTTCTCAGCCAGTAACAAATACTTTTGATGAGTACTTCTTTATAATATAGTTTGAGATTTGATATCCCACCTTCCTTTGCATTTTTTTCATTAATTCCCTTCATATTGTTGACCTTTATTCCTCCAGATGAATTTTGTCATTATTTTTTCTAGTTCTATAAAATAATTTTGGTAGCTTGATTGGTATGGCAGTAAACAAATTAATTTAGCTAGAACTGTCATTTTCCTTATATTAGTTCACTCTACCCATGAGTAATTTATATTTTTCCAATTGCTTAGATCCGACTTTATTTGCATGAGAAGTGTTTTGTAATTGTGTTATTGGGTTTGTCCTGGCAGGTTGCCTAGAGTTATTTCAAATGGAATTTCTCTTTCTATCTCTTGGTGCTGGGCTTTGTTGATAATATATAGAAATTGTGATGACTCATTTTATTTGTGGATTTATTTTATATCCCACAACTTGACTAAAATTTGTTAATGTTTTTCAAGAAATTTGCTATCTATAATGAATGGAGTATCTGATAAGAAGATAAAAAACTGAAAAAGGGAGACACATAGTGTGGGAATCACATGAAAGTTGTTCTTTTGAAATGCATAAATAAGCAATCACTAGTAATCAATAACCATTCAAGCACCGTGTAAAGAACTGAGCGTACAAAAAGAGGCAATGGACAGCCCCTGGCATGAAGGAGCTTACAATCGTATATTATATTGTATATGCTTGTGTGTGTATAAAATATATGTTTGTGTATAGATGTGTATGTATATATGTGTGTGTGTATGAACATACATATATACATAATACATATATAGGAGTGTGTATGTGTGTGTGTGTATATTGTATATGAGGGCTGAACATAAATACATCAGCTTGGTATAGAAATGCATCAAATCCAAGGGGAAGCAAGTGGTGATGGAGAGGAAGGGTGAGAAGGAGAATAAAAACAGGAGGGATACTCCAGGAGCAAAATAAACTTTTTGATCTTGAAAGGAGTTTCAAAAGAAAAAAGGGGGGACAGGAAGAAATAACAAGAATGTAAAGGGTACTTCAGATAAACTTTTAGATATTTGAGGAATCATAACTCCCTTCCCATTGCTAGTGTTCTCCCTCATTGTCTTGTCTCCAACAGAATTTGAGCTACTGAGGGCAAGTACCATATTTTTTGCCTTTTTTCTCTTCCCAGCACTTAACACTATGCTGTGCAAATAGTATGTCCTTTGTAAACATTTGCTGACTAATTGATTTATTGAATTGAGTTAAGCAAACTGAGTCTAGTCAGTTAAGAGCCTATTGCAATAGTTCAATAATAGCTGATATACTGGCTCTCCAACCTTTATCTTATCCTCAAACCATCCTCCCTATCTATACACCTCCTCAAAATGAAGTTTGACGATTCATCTCCTATCCCAATTTGTTTGCATATACTGGCCCTCCATATCTGTAATGCACTCCTCCTTCACTCACGTTTCTTTGAATTTTTCTTGCAAGGTTTGCCCCATGTGCCACTTCCCATACAACCCTTTCCTTTCAAATCTATGAATATCTTATGATGTACCTGACCCCCCAAAAATATAAGTTTATTAAGAGCAAAGACTGTATCTCTGTCTCTGTCTCTGTGTGTGTGTATATGTATATGCATATGTATATGCATATGTATACCCACATTCTAGTGCTTGTATCCTCACTGGCAATGGCATGAATAAAATGTGTTTAATATAAATTTGTTGAATTATTTATGACCTACCCCTCTTGAAATTTCTTATCATGTACCTTTGTATATGTTGCATACATCTCAGAAAAATGTAAACTTTTTAGAGTATACACTTTCATTCTTTTCTTTTCATCTCCCTTCATAGAATGCCTTGCACGTAGATTAAAACTTGGCTCTGGTTCTGACTTTAAGACTTCAAAACTGTGTCTCCATCACTATCTCATCTTCGAACTTCCTGTAGTTCTTGGGACCTTGCCCTGGAATATTCAATTTATCCCTGCAGCCTTTTTACCCTGCAGTGTCTCACTATCAGATGCACTTCCTTCCCCATTCTTCTTTCATTAATGAGCTTCTCCTGGAATCTCTATTTTGTGGAGAGGCCCAGCTATAAACATTTTCATACATCTAGATATTTTTGTTTTTCAATAATCTCCTTGGGGTATACTCCTAGCTGTGAGATTATTGTATCAAAGGGTATGATTGTTTCAGCCACTTTAATTGCATACTTCCAAATTACTTTCCGTGGTTGTACTGGTTCAGTGTTCAATCAAAAATGTGCCAATGTGCCTATCTTATTACAACCCTACCAGTATTGTGTATTTCTATCTTTTGTCATCTTTACCCATTTGTTCTGTCCTCCCCCAAGATAATTTTTTCTTTTTTTATCCTAGGTACATCCATTTCTATTTATGCAAAATATTTTTGATTGTTGAGTAATATGCTCTGGTTCATCTTTTAAAAATTTTCTTTATCCCTTCTACTCATAAAAAAAAAGATATGATCTCTTTTGTTAGATTGTAAGCTTCTTGAAGACAGGTTGTTTTTCACTTCTTTCTATACCTCCCGCGGTTAGCACAGTTCTTGTTTATTAACAGACTGATTTTCTGCTTCTCTTATTTTTATAATATTATATTTAATATAAAAGTTCTATATCCATTTTAAGTTTCTTGCAGAATTAGATTCCAGTTTTCCCACCAGTTCTTAGAGATTTCTTTTCTAAAGTGATTAATATGTTCAGGTTTGTCAAATATTGAATTCCCAAGTTTGATTATTTCTGATTTTCTCTTTTTTAGTTTGTTCTATTGACTTGCTTTTCTATTTTTTTTAAATTAGATCACTCCAATTTTCCCACCACTTCTTAGGGATTTCTTTCCTAAGTAACTGATATTTTCAGGTATGTCAAATATTGGATTACTGAGTTCTATTTTTTTATGATTCTCTCTTATTTAATGTGTTCCATTGATTTTTTTTCTATTCTTTTAAGCCAGTAACAAATGGTTTTATTGACTCAACCTTTATACCATTATTTGAAGCTGGTCTGGCAATGTTTATTCACCCTTTATTTTTATCTTTTTTCCCATTATTTCCTTTGATACCTTAGATTTTTTTGGTCCTTCAAATGACTTTGCTATCTTCTTTCTAGTTATACAAAGTATTGCTTTGGTAGTTTGATCAGCACAAGATGTTTTTACTGTAAAAAAATGCATGTATGGTTATGTTTTTAGGCTTTTTGCACAAATGGGCAATATAATCTAGCAAAAGTTTTTTCTGCATTTCTTGGGGAGTTAGGTGGGAAAGTAGATAGAACATTGGGTTGGAGATATGGGACCCTGAGCAAATCATTCAAACCTGTGCTTTCCATAGTTTCCCAACTCTAAAACAGAAATCTTAAAATTTCATATTTCAAAAATTGTTTTAAGGGTCAATTGAGAAAATATTTACAAAGTGCTTAGCACTATACTTAGCACATGGTAGTTACAAAAGTTTTGAAACTTTTAAAATATGACTACTTATGCTGATTGTCTTAACATGGTACATGTTATGCCTTGTATAAATTCAATCTGACCATAATGAATTATTTCTTTAATTGGTGTAATCTTTCTAAAGGGATTTTACTTAAATATTTAAAATTAATGTGCATTAATGATATCTGGCTAAAGTACTCTTTTGCATTGTTCTTCCCTACTTTAGGTATTAAGACTATTTGTCCTAATATTTGTCACATAATAGAAGTTTAATAGAATGATTTTCAGTATGAATTTGAGAGTAATTGACGTACTATTGACATTAATTATTCTTTAAAAGTTTGATAGAATTCTCTAAAAAAGTCCATCAAAAAGAAGATTGTTTTTCATTTGTAAGTTCCTTTATATCTAGTAGTATTTTCTTTTCTTAGAGAGCATTATTTAAGACAGCTATTTAGTACTCTTTTACTTTGGGTATTTCAAATTTGTGAAGATAATTTATTCCTTTTTTATTCTAACCTTCATTGGTATATAACTATGTTTACATATAACTATGTAAAGTAAGTTATAATTATTCTTATTAATTCTGGTTTTGTTGATATTTAACCTTGTTCTTTTTTTATTTCATTTATTTTTATTATTTGTCCTCTTCTTTTAAATCATCACAACTAAAGGTGTATCAATTTTTACATCGTTTCAAAAAAAAAGCTTTTTCAATTTTTGTTTACAACTTCTTTGATCTACTTATTTATAATTTACGTGTATTCTTACATCTTTAAGATTTTCTCCTTTGTGCTTACTTTGGGATTACATGTTGGGTTTCTATTTTTTAATGATATTCAGTACATTAACCATCTTTTCCCCCATTTTGCTAATGTATGTTTTGGGGCATGTAATTCTTCCGCTGAAGATGTTCTTTGCTACATCTCAGAAATTTTTGTATACAGTGTCATTGTTATCATTGCCTTTCACATAATTCTTTATTGTTTCTTTGACCTACTTTTTATGTAGGATTTCAGTAGTTGGTCTCCACATGGGTCCTGACCATATGAAAAATACAGGTGACAAAATAGCCTTAAGAATTCAACAAATACTGACTTCGAACCATACAATTAGTATAGGTAGGACAGTTGTCAACAATTACTCAAATATAATATTGATCCATTCAAATTTAAGAACATCTTAAAAGATGCTGCCATACACAACACTCATCTCCAAGCTATATAGAATGAAAAGTTTTCAAAAATATAAAGACCCAGCAGAAGAAATTCAAATTCTGTTAAAATGAAGTACAACTATACCTGAGATCTTCTCTGCTCCTGGATATGTATGTATTATACACACAGATACATATATACATATATATTATATGTATATATATAACATATATATACACACACGTATATATATGCATATATATGTATACATACATATATATGTTTAACCTAGCAAAGATCAGTTCATACCCAACTATTTCTTAAGTTACAAAAGAGTTAGAATTTTCCATTTTCTATCATTTCAAGAGATCACAGAACACAAAATTAAAATAAAAACCAATAATAACAGTATAGAGACTTTTTCCAGGATCACTTCTCTCTGGACCTCTATAATCTGAGAATAAGATGAATAAACTCTAATACTGTCCCATTTTTAAGTTTTGTTAAACACTCTTTATTAAATTTAATTCAATCTTCATTTAGTTGACAAAGGAAGGATGTTGAACAATTATGAAATTACTTCCTGAGAAAAGTTATGGGGGAAATGGTTTTAAAGAAAAATTGGCAACATATCCAACTAAGTAAAATCATTCAAGGAGAATTCTAAGTTGAAAATTTCAAGAAGACTGCAAACAGAAAAATAATGGAAAATATATGCAAATCCATTTTAACAAAAATCTATCAGGGATAGTGGCACCAGTACATTTGAACCCCAGTTTCACCATCTCTGAGATTATTGACAAGAAAAGAATGACAATAAAAAGAATAAAGAAAGGAAAAACAGTGAGATTGAATCAAGTGTATATAAAGGGAATTCAGGTTATGAGCAATGCAACAGTGAAGGTATTGAAAGACATATAAACTGTCAGAAGAAAGGGAAGATATCAAAAAATATCATGTCTATGAGAGAGACAGAGAGAGAGAGGAAGAGAGACAGACAGACAGAGAGAGAGAGAGAGAGAGAGAGAGAGAGAAAATATCAACAGCTACCAAACTGTTTAATCTCCCAAATATAAATCACTTTATGAGAATCATCTGTACTTGAATTGTGGACATTTTCAAAGAGGACCTTCCTAGGAAACAATCAGATATTTGCAAGAATATTTTTACAGAATAAGGGGTGAATAGTGTCTCTGGAAGGACTTTCATCTTCATCTTTATATCTCCTGTATCTAGTGATTTGTATGTGGAAGATGCTTAATGATGTTTGCTGAATTGATTTCATAGTGATTTGCACATACAAGATGCTTACTATATGTTGTTGAATTGATGTGTAGACATCATGACATAGAAAAACATCAATAAGGTGGAGAGTATCGGACAAAGAAAATCAGGATGCTGAGAGGTTTTGAATTAATAGTACCATACAATTATTTAAAAGAACTGGGGAGAAAAAGAGAACTAAGAGAAAGAAAGGAATTAAGGAAGGTACAAAGGGCTATCATGTGGAAAAGAGATTGTACTTCTGGTTGGTTCCAGAGGACAGAGATAGTAGCAAGGAGTGGAAGTCAAAAAGTGGGAAATTTCATCTTGATATAAGGAAAAAGTGGAATGCCAAAATGGAATGGTTTTCCTCAAGGTGTAATGCATCTCCCCCTGCCACACACACACACATATATATACACACACACAAACACATACACATATACAAACACACACATACACTGTGCTGAAGGTTTATAGGCAAGGGCTGGAATAATACTTGTCAGTTATGTTGTAGAAAAAAAATTCTTGTTCATTTGTGGTTTAGAATGGATGACCTCCGAGTTCCCCTCTAATTCTGAGACTGATTCTTCATTGATTATACATTCTCTAATTAAATAATTTATCATGCAGTTTAGTCTTTATCTCCCATGATGTACTAGAGGTACCTTGTCCAAGGCTCAAATCTTTGCCTCTCATCTGCCAAGATTCAATTATAATTAAGGTTATGAAGTGGTTAAGAAATCTGCCTTGCATTTGAATGTCCAAATTAGCCAAATGGACAACAGAAGAGAATTAACTTTAATATTGATTGAATCATAAATGTCCCATATATTTCCCAGTTTCACTCCAAATCATATTAGCCTCGAAATTCACTTTAATTAAAAGGAAATATTTCGTAAATAATGTCTGTCCTTATCTTCTTTCTGCAATATTCCAAAATGTGTCATTAAATTGCTCAACTACAACAGTAATCATATTCCTCTAGTGATCTTTTTAGAAACATATTTTTTTAAAAAAAAAGAGCAAATAACTTGACATTCTTTCACCTGCCTGAACATTTTAAATGGAAATGGATTAGAGGATTTATCATTCTTTAATTGCTTTTAAATGTGTAAGAATTCATTTAATTTTTGTGCAATATTGTAATAATGCAGCAAGATCCCCCAAGATTTTTCCACTTGAAGAAACTACTTCCTGAGAGATGTGATTATTTCTGACCCTTGTTGAGTCACTGGAGCTCTTTTTTTAAAGCCATAGGCTAGTGGTTAAAAGGAGCTAGTGCACTTGTCAAAGGTCCCCTCCAGCCCTTTGTCAATGATGTTACTCTCCTCTGGTGAAATAGTAGTGTTTTACCTCAGGGGCAGAATGGCCTTGGTTCAGATCCTGCCTCTGACAAACAGTGGCGCTTCAAGATTAGACAAGCCACTTGATTTCTTATTGCTCCAGGAAATTTTCTAAAGGCTTAAATTGCAAGCCCACAGGCATAAATAATGAAATTACATATGTGGACAGAACAAACAAAAATCCTTGGGATGCTAGTATAAGTATTCAAACCAAATACTTGAAGAAAATTTATTAGGCCAAAATGAGTACAGGCAGCACAGAATTGATTCATACTTCCTTGCATCTCAGCTTTAGAGGCTGCATTGAGTGTATAATCATCTCCAAACACAAAATCATGTACCAGCACTCCCTCCACTTTGGTCTTGGCTTGTAACCTGTTCAAACTGAAGAACTTACCATCAGTATGGTAGTTGACCTTTATGCTGTGTTCATCCTCATTTAAAACATTTATCGACATGGCTGAAAACATCATGCTAAAAAGCATGGGAGCAAGCATACAACCCTGTTTCACTCCACTGGTGACTGTGAAGGCACAAGAGCTTTGTCCAATATCCAGAACCCAGGCAAACATGCCATTATGAAATTGACATACAATATTGATGAATTTCTCCAGGCAATCAAATTTTGACATAATTTTCCATAAGCCTTCACTACTAACAGTGTCAAAGGCCTTGGTCACATCCACAAATGTTGTGTACAGACCTCTGTCCTTCTCCTGGCATTTCACCTGGAGTTGTTGGGCAGGAAACACCAAAAAAACGCAGGTGCTCCATCAGCCACCACTGCAACATCCTTATGTGGAATCATTGGTTACAACAAATGGAGAAGTTTTGAATGTTGTGGATAAGTTCACTTACCTTGGTGGTGTATTTTCCAGGGATGTACATATTGACAATGAGATTGATGCACACATTGCCAGAACTAGCTCAGTGTCTGGGAGGCTCCAAAGAAAGGTTTGGGAGAGAAGAGGTATTATTAGACTGACTACCAAACTGAAGGTCTACAGAGCTGTTGTACCGACCCCATTGTTATATGCTTGTGAAACACGGACAGTCTACCAGAGTCATGCCAGGAAACTGAATTGCTTCCATTTGAACTGTCTTAGGAAGATTCTGAGGACCACCCGGCATTGATAAGGTACCAGACACTGAAGTCCTTGCTCGAGCTGAACTGCCAAGTATTCAAACTATGCTTCAAAGAGCACAACTCTGATGGGCTGGCCATGTTGTTTGAATGCAAAATGTACACTTGCCAAAAAAGACTATTTTATGGAGAACTTGTACAGGGAAGGTGGCCAGAAGAAATGATACAAGGACACTCTCAAGGTCTCTCTCAAGACCTTTGGATTTGACTGTGCAACATAGGAGACACTGGCACAGGACCACTCAGCATGGCGTGGCCACATAAGAAAAGTGCCGAGCTGCTCTTTGAGCAAAGCAGAATTAAGACAGCACAAAGTAAACATAGAATGCGCAAATTTGGGATCTCCACCCCAAATATTCAAATGGACAATTTGTGCCCAATCTGTGGTAGAGCATTCCCAGTTCACACTGTCTGATCAGCCACAGTCAGACACACAGAAATTTCATTTTACAGTGGTGATGTCATTTTGGTCGTCTTCAAAGCAACCAACCAACCACGGAAACGTCCCATTCAGGTAGATTGCCTACCACTGATTGGAAATAATAACAGCAAACATAGCTAGTATTTCCGCAGTACTTTAAGATTTGCATTCAATTCTATTCTCACTACAGTAGTTAGGTGTTATGCTTAGCTCAGTTTTACAGATGAAGAAACTAAAGAAGACAGAGGTTAGGTGACTTGACCAGGGTCACAAAGTAAGTGATTGAGCCCATATTTTAACTCAGGTTTTCCTGACTCCAGGTCTAACTTTTCTAGCTATTTCTCTATTGTACTGCCTTTTGCACTAGACTCTGAGGTCCCTGAGAGCAAAAACTCATTTTTTAAATTTTATTTTTGTCTTCAGTGCTTAATTCAGTGATTAGCAGATATAGCATATTAAGATAGCTTAATAAATATTAGCTGATTTACATATTCTCACTACTGAATCAATGGAAAGAGCTCTAGCTCAGAACCCAAATCTTCAGATGCCCATGCTCACCATTCTAATTAGATTCTTGCTGCTGATATAATTTCTTTATGTTGGCAGCTCCCAATGTTTTAAAGCTAGAGAATCTGTACTCACTTTTCTAAACCCTGTGACTAAGAACTGCCTTGGGCCCATAGAAGCTCCTTCCTCTATTTAATCTTTACCCAGTTTGGCCCTTCTCTGTCCTCCTTTTCTAATACTTATGTATGTAATTACCTTCTATTTATCTCATATATGCCTTTATGTATATAGTTGTTTGTATCCTCTATCCCTCATTGGAATATGAGTTCTTTGAGGACAGGGACTGAATTTCCACCTTTTTTAATGCCCAGACACAGTACAGTGCCTGACACATAGTAAAACACTGAAGAATGACTGTTTGCTGGATGGATTGATGCCAAACAAATCACTTAGCCTCTAAAAGTCATTTGTAAAACATGGATATTATTCATGTCATGCTTCTCATTGGTTTGTTGTGCTGTAAGTACTTTGTATATTAGAGCAACATAAAAAGGTGAGCTATTATTAATTATATACAGGTGGAGGAGAGAACACTCCATGCACAGATAGTCATTAACTTAAAGGCCAAGAGGCAGGTGGCATTGAGAGAATGATAATTGGTCCAATTTGACAGTAGTATAGGTCAAGGGGAAGGGTAGAGACATGTGGAATATACATGGAAATTTGGGTTATAATGTCAAATTATGGAGGACCTTGAATGACAGATTAAAAATTTTAGATATTTTTCCATGATTAATGGGGAGTCACTGAACATTTTTGAGCAGAGGAACAAGGAAGATTTATTTTTAATTCAAGTCAAGACAATGAACCCAATAAGAAATGCACAATAATATTCCAGGTGAAAGAAAATGAGAGCCTGAACTATACCAATAACAATGGGAAGGGGAAGAATATGGGAAAGAAAGATTTGGTAGAAGGAGAATCACTCAGACCTAGTGAAAATTAGATGTGGCGTAGAAGGACAGAGATAATTCAAAGGTGATGCCAAGGTTTGGAGGATAGGAGAGAGCTGTGTCAGTGCTGTGAAGAGAAAGAATTTATTCAACAGAAGGAAAAGGTTTTTAAGGAAAATTGATGGATTTGATTGAGTTTGAGGTGTTGGTCATTTCAGGAGATAATTTATCAATAATTTGAAATATAGCTTTGGAACTCATAAAAGTGATCAAAGCAAGAGATATAGGCTTGGAAGCTATCTAAATAGAGGTAATCAATGAAACTCAAGAGATAATGAGATGAGAGAGAGAGAGCATGTGTGTGTGTGGGTGTGTGTGTGTGTGTTGAGAAGAGTTCAGATACCTAAACACTTATTTTTAAATAGGTAAAGAAATAGATTGGCAATTAATTATTTGTTTGGGGAGAGAAAGAGAGTTCTGTTAAGTGACTGAATAACTTAATGCTCTCATCCCCACTACACCCTGTCTTTCTCTCCTAGGCTTGAAATCTTAGCAAAAGGAAAGGATCCAGTGTGAAGGTAAGAAGTCCTATGAGAATCATTTTGCAATCATTAGGCTTCATGTTTTAAAAATGCCTGTTAGGATTGTGGTAATGAGAGTAAAAAAAGAGCGACAGATATGAGAGATATTGCATGGATGAAAGTAACAGGATTTGATAACCACTGGATATCAGTGATATATGAGGAAATAGAGTCAAAGTTGAAACCAATCTTTGAAATATGGGAAACTAGGTAAATATGAAGGGTGGTAATAGGAAAAAAATAACAGAATAAGAATAAAGAAGTTTGGAAGGAATGAAAGATAAATTTAGATGACAGAGGGGATATAAAGGGAGATATTTCAATTCACACACATACATATATGTGCATTGTGTATATTTTTGTTGTTTTATACTTAATAAATCTCAAGCATTGTGATTATTCTTTCACATAAGGAATAGAAAAAAGGAATTGCATGTGAAAGTCTAGTAAGAAAAGCTGTCTTTGTTTCCCCCTCCATGCTTCTCTTTACTTTCTTTCATATATTTTTAAATGCTTAATCTCTATCACATATATTCCAAACATTATCAAAACCTTTTCTAAATTAAAAAAAAGTAAAAGAAAAATCTTCTTTATATCAGATAAGTAGTCAAGCAGAACAAATATATACATCATCCATGCCTGAAAATAGACACCTCATTGTGTATTTCATCATCTGTTTGCCAGGAGAAGCTTATCATGCTTCTCTTTCCCAGGCCTTTCTGGTCATTACTGTATGTTACATTAATCAAAGTTCTTTTTTTTTCAAAATTGTTTTCTTAACAATGTTGTAGACATTGTGAAAGTTGTTTCTGAAGTTCTCATTTCTCCCTGCATCAGTTTATAGTACTTTTCACAGGTCTCTCTGAATCTATCGCTTTGATCATGTTATGGCACAACAATGTTTCATTATGCTCATAAATAATAAGCTGTTCAGCTCTTCTCTAATTGATGGACACCCTTTTTTAGTTTTTTAATATATGAAAAGCCGTGATATAAGTATATATATGTATATATATGTACATACATATATATGTGTGTATGTATATATGCCATTTTCTTTTGTCTTTCATTTCTTCAAGCCCAGTAGTTTTATTACCAAGTTGAAATATATGCACAGCTTAATGATTTCTTGAATATAGCTTCAAATAGTTTTCCAGAATATTTGGAAATATTCACAAATAGAACAATAATATATTAGTACGCCTATCTTTCAATGTCTCTTCCATTCTTATCATTTTCATTGTTTGCATCTGTGGCAATCTAATGGGTGTGGGTGTTATTAAATTCCTGTTTCTCTCATTATTAGACATTAGGATCAGTTTTTTTATGTGGTTATTGATAATAGGAGATTGTTTCTTCCCATGAAAACTACCTTTGCATACTCTTCAACTATGTGCCAGTTGGGGAATGGCTTTATTCTTTCCTAATTTGACATTTCCTCTATAAATATACATGGATCAATTATATTTGCACATAAAATTTTTAATTTGATACTATCAAAATTATTAAATTCATCTTCTGTAATCCTTTCTATCTCTTATTTAGTTAAAAAAAACTTTCCCTATCTATAGATGTGAAAGGTAAGTCTCCACCTCTCTTATTTATTTCAATGTGACCTTTGCATATGACTCATTTATCCATTTGAAGTTTTTTTTTTAAATAGTTTGATTTGTTGATAGAAAAGTATTTTCTGCAAGATTGTTTTCCATTTTCCCCCAGTTTTTTGTTTGTTTCTTCTCTATGTATATTTCCTCAATTACTTTTGTCTTACTACTTACTAGTATTTTTTGATCACTCGGTCAAAAGATTTTGATGATGTTGTTCATCTGTGATTTGTCTCTGATCTTACTGGAAATAATCTTAGAATTTTTCTATAAAATATGATGTGAACTCTAGGTTTTAGATAGATAACTTTCCTCTCTCTTCAGCTTCAACACAGTTTTTAACAATGTCAACTCTACTGTTCTCAGATTTTGAATCCTGTGTCCCTTGTCCACTTAACCCTCTTTTTTTGGCTAAGCTCAGTCCTGTAGTTTTCCCAGATTCTACATAATCCACTTCCTCTGCTCCTACTTAATAGCACTGATTAGGAGTCAGTCCATTGTCTCTTACTTTACCAAGAAATTGAAACTGTTCAACATGAGTTCCTTCTTCTGTCATGGCATCTCCATCTCCCTCCATTACATTTATCTCAAAACCACTTGAAGTTTCCTTTCTCTTCCTTTCCCCTAGTATTTGATAAAGGAATATCCCCCTCCACCCTTTTTTTTAAATAAAGGTCAATCTGTCTTAATGTGTATTTGGTTCCCTGCCTTCCTATGTCTTAGGCAGCAAGGTGGTGCAGAGGATAGAGGACCAGGCCTGAAATCAGGAAGATTTGAGTTTAAATCCAACCTCAGACACTTACTAGCTATGGGACCCTGGGCAACTTACTCTCTTTGCTTCAGTTTCCTCATCTGTAAAATAAGCTGGAGAAGGAAATGGCAAACCACTCCAAAATATTTGCCAAGAGAACCCCAAATGGGGTAATAAAAAGTCAGACACAATCGAAAAGTCAGAACTAGGCAATAACTTCCTGTACCTGATAGCACATAATATTCATAACCAGCAATCATGGCTTTCTTCAAATATGACTGTCTCCGTATACTTTAAAAAACAAAAGTAAAAACTTCACCAAACCATGTTATCCCCACAAACCATTTCCCTATATCTCTGCTTTCTCATCTAAATACCTAGAAAAAGCTGTCTATACTCACTGTCTCCACTTTCTTTTTTTCACCCCCTTCTCTGAGCAATCTATTTTCTATCATCACTCTGTCGAAACTGCCCTCTGTTATGTTACCGATATCTTTTAAATGCTAACACTGATGATCTTTTTTAGTCTTAGTTATTTTTTACCTATTTGTTATATTTTAAACAACTGTTCACCTCCTCTTGGATACATTCCTTTCTTTTGATTGTCATCACATTGTTCTTTCTTACTTTACCTTCTACCTTTCTGAAAGTTTTTTTTTTCAATCTCCTTTGCTGGCTTATTTTCCATGTCATGGTCCTAAATATAGGTATCCCCAAAGATTCATTTCCAGGCCTTCTTCTCTTCTTCTTCCCTTAGTAATCTCATTAGCCCCCATGGGTTTGACTCTCATCCCTACATAGATGACTCAGAATCTGTAGCTATGTAGTTTCAGTCTTTCTCTCTGAAGCTTTAGTCCTACACATCACAAATTGCCTTTCAACCATTTAAGTACGGCAATAACTGAACTCATTACCTTTCTTCCTAGTTCTTCTCTTTTTTCTAAACCATAGTCCCATCAAAGGCATCGCCATTCTTTTGATTTTCCAGGTGTGTATTGTATGAAGTGTTTTCTTCAATACTTCAATCTTCCTCACCCCATGCATCTAAACAACCGCAAAATCTTGGCCTTACTGCCTTTATAACATTTCTCACATCTCATATTTCTGTACTCATAATGCTGCCACTTTACTTTGGGCATTCTTCCTCTCTTTTCTAAGTTACTGTAATAGACTATAATTGGTCTACCTCCTTAAGTCTCTCCTCCACTCTAATTCATTCTAAACACAGTTACTGAAGTAATTGTCTGTAATACAGAAATGACAATGCAAATATTCCACTCAACTCTATCAGCTAACTGTTGGCTGTAAGAAAAAATGTAAATTTCTCTTATTTAAATTTTAAAGTCCGTGCAATCTGGCTATAGCCTATCTTTCTCAACCCACTGGTCATTATTCCCTCCCCCATTCTCAGAGATCAGAAAGAGAAGTCTGTGACATGGAGTAAATAACCGACCTAGAGTCCAGATGGATGAAACACCAGTGATGGAGTTTGGTGATGGTGGAAGAAGCAGCAGCAGCTTTAAGAGTTCTCAAGCAAGAGATGGTAAGGGGGACTGGCAACAGGGAAGAAAGAGACTCTCAGGGACCCCTGCAATAGCATTTGAATCATAAACTGATTGGTAATTCAGTTGTTTATATCCACTTCTGGGTGGAGCAGATCACTTTCAGGCAAAAGAGAGTAAGAATACTAAGGGACAACTGTTTGGCAAATCTATTGCCTATACACACTCCAAAGAAATTTTTACATATACATGAAAGAAATATATATATATTTAATATCACATGAGAAACAAAACTGATCTAAAAATGGATCAAGGAGAGATAATCTAAGAATTATTGGATTACCTGAAAGTCATAATGAAAGGAAATCTAAAAACCATATTTCAATAAATTGCAAAAGAAAACAAATCCAATATCCTAGAACCAATGAGTACAGGTTAAACCATAAGAATCCACCAATCACCACCTGAGAAAGAACTCAAAATGAAAACTCACAGGAATATTATAGCTAAATTGCAAACCTCCCAGTTCAAGAGAAAATACCACATGCAGTCAGAAAGAAACTATTCAAATATAGCAGAGCAAGATTTGGCAGATTATCAGAGTAAAGGAGCAGAAGGCTTATGATATTATATTCTAGAAGCAAAAGGGTTGGTATTAACAACTAAGAATAACCTATCCAGTAAAACTGAGTGTAATCATCTGGGGGAAATGGATATTAAATGAAATAGAGGACTTTCAAGCATTCCTGATGAAAATATCAGTGCTGTAATTAAAAATTTGACTTTGTAATACATGACTTAAGAGAAGCATATAAAGGTTAACATAAAAAAGAAATCATAAGGAATTCAATAAGGTTAAACTCTTAACCTCTCTATATGGGGAGAGGAGAAATGTATCTTCTTAGAACTTTAGCATTATTAGAGCAGTTAGGATTCTAAATAGAAAGAACATTAAGTAAAAAGTTCATTATGTTGGAATAATGTAAAAGAGCAGATGGGTGAGAAATAGGGGTGCTCTGAGAGAAGGGGGAATGGAAAAAATGGGGAAATTTATCTCATTATCACATATAAGAGAAGTGTGCAAGGAAGAGCTTTGAAAGTAAAGGGGAAGATGGCCAGGTTTGGAGGGGGCAATGCTCGAGCCTCACATCTAAATCAGTTCAAAGAAGGAAAAAGAGAGAGAGGGAGAGAGAGAGAGAGAGAGAGAGAGAGAGAGAGAGAGAGAGAGAGATACTCAATTGGTAACAAAATTCTTACTTAAAAGGGAAGTAGAAGGGAAAGGGGATAAAAGAAGGAGTATGATAAAAGGGAGAGCAGATAAAAGAAGGCAGTGGTTAGAAGCAAATCAGACGTGAGAAAAAAGGATAAAATAAAGAGAGGAGAAGAAACAGAAGAAAACAGGATGGAGGGAAATGCAGTTGGTAATCATAACTACAAATCTGAATGTGATGGACTTACCCATATAATGGAAGCTTATAGCAGAATGAATTAAAAGCCAGAATTCAACAATGTGGTGTTTATATGAAACACAATTGAAACAGAGAGATACATGCAGAGTTACAATAAAGAGCAGGAGCAGACACTATTATGCAACTAAATTTCAAAAGGCAGCTGTAAAACTCAAGATCTCAACCAAAACAAAAATAGACCTAACAAAAAAGTAATAGCAGAGGAAATACATTTTGCTAGAAGGAACAATAGACAAGAAAATAATGCCAATCTAAACATATATGCATCAAATGTCATAGCATCCAAATACTTAAAAGTTAAATGAATTACAGGAGGAAATAATAAAATGATACTAACATTCCTCAATTGAAAAATGGTCAAAGGATACAAACAGGGATTTTTCAGAAGAAATCAAAGCTATCTATGGTCACATAAAAAATATTCTAAATCACTAATTATTAAAGAAATACAAATTAAAACAACTCTGAGATACCACCTCACACCTATCAGATTAGCTAACATGATACAAAAAGAGAATTACAAATGCTGAAGGGGATATGGAAAAACTAGGATGCTAATCAATGTTGAGGGGGGCTGTGAACCAATCGAATCATTCTGGAGAATAATTTGTAACTATACTCCCCAAAAAAATCTCTATCTTTTGACCCAGAAATACAATTACCAGGTCTGTGTCACAAAGAGATCAAAGAAAAGGACCAATTTGTACAAATTATATCTATATCTATATATATATCTATCTATATCTATCTATCTATATATATATATATATATCTATATCTATCTATCTATATATATGGAGAGAGAGAGAGAGGGAGAGTACCTCTTTTCATTGTGACAAAGAACTGAAATTGAGGGGATGACTATCAATTGGGCAGGTTGTTTTTATTGTAATGGAATACTATTTTGATATAAGATATGATAAGCAGTTTGCTTTCAGAAAATATGTGAGGAAGACTCATATGAACTGATACAAAGTGAAGTGAGCAAAACCAGGAAAATATTGTACACAGTGATACCATCAACTGGGAAAGATAGCTACTCTTATCATAACAATAACACAAGACAATTTCAAAGGACCTAGGACAAAAAATGCTGTCCACTCCCAGAAAAAGAACTGATAAACACTGAATATGAATTGAAACATACTCTTTTAACTCTATTTTTATTGTTTTATTTTGTTTCTGTTTTCTTTCGCAACATCCCTCCTGTTGAAATATGTTTTACATGATTTCACATGTGTAATCAGTATCAAACTGCTTGCTTTCTAAAGGAGTAGAGAGGAGTAACAGAAAGGGAGAAAATTTGGAATTCAAAATTTTATATATGAATGTTTACATGTAATTGGGAAATATTTCATGAAATAAAATATTTTCAAAGAAAATACCTATATTTTCCACAATAAAAATACTAGCAACAAGTGGTTGTATGTTTGTGAAAATCTCTTTAATGTTTGACATAACAGAAAATATCAGAATCTTATATTTTCTTCCACATTCAATCAGTTATAATACAGTGTTTTAACTGAAATGTACAAAAAACAATCCAAACTCACACAGATTTGTGTTTAGAAAAGAGAGGAACTCTTAAAAGGCAAATAACTTTTTAGTATTATTATGAAAAGAATTTTGGGGGGCGGAGCCAAGATGGTGGAGTAGAAAGACTCACATTTGCTAGCTCCAAATCCACAGCCCATGGATTTCCTGTAAAAAGAACTCCTGACAAATTCTGGAACAGTGGAAGCCATGCAGAAACACAGTGAAGGAGATTTCCATTGCAGAGAGCCCTGAAAAACCGACCACAAAGGTACCCCGGAGGAGAGTGGAGCCCTGCCCTGCGGAGCCCTCCCCTTCCCTAGCCCCGGCCATGCGGCACTGAGAGGAGCGAGCAGCCCCAAGCAGGCTTCCGGGACGGTAATCTCTGGCGGCCGAGAAGGTCCCACCACACACAGACTCACAGGTCAGTGAGAGAGACGGGCCGAGAGGGGAGCAGGGGATCTCCGGGACTCGGACCTCCTCGGGAGGCGGTGACCGTGGCAGAGGCAGAGGTCGCTTGGCCAGAGGCAGGTAAGAGCTCCACCCCAGCTGCATTACAAAAGATCTCTGCATAAACCCCCTGAGGGAACTGAGCCTGAGAGGCAGCCCTGCCCCCACCTGAGCACCAGCAGATAAGCTCCCATTGAAGAGCAGTCAGGCCTGCCACCAACAGCCCTGAGGCTGGGGAGCAGCATTTGAATCCCAGACCCCAAGCACTAGCTGGGCAGATTGGGGCCAGGGGGTGGAGAGGACTCTCAGAAGTCAAGTAACTAGCTGGGAAAGTGCCAAGAAAAGGGAAAAAAACTAAGACCATAGAAGGTTATTTTCTTGGTGACCAGAGGATTGCACCATTCCTCTCTGAGGACGAAGAGATATGCTTACCATCAGGTAAAGACATAGGAGTCAAAGCCTCTGTATCTCAAATATCTGAAATAGATACCCCATGGGCTCAGGCCATGGAGGAGCTCAAAAAGGATTTTGAAAATCAAGTTAGACAGGTGGAGGAAAAACTGGGAAGAG